>OX595851.1:14888308-15298308 GCA_951392215.1 Epirrita christyi
TTTTTCTTTGTATTTGTATCACGTATGTATGCACAATAATCTTCATCACGGGTAGCGCCAATTCTTCCAATGCTTTATGTATGGAAGGAGTTACACTTCTACTTTCAACACGTTTTCTGTGAAAAAAATTTCATGTGTTGAGAGGAGACGTGTAACTCCATAAGAAGAATTGGCGCTACCCGTGACGAAGGGATTATTGTGCATACGTGATAAAAATACAAGCAAAAGACCAAAATTGAAAAATTTCGACATTTGTACGAAACTCTTCAAAATATACCTATAAGCATCAGTAGGTAGGCATACCTACCATGCGTATTCTTATCAAGTAAACGTCGGGAGTTTTAGGCATTCCATTTTGAAAACAAGAAACGTTTTGAAATTATCGTTAAAAAATTACCATCCTAATTCTGTTTCGTGTAGTTTTTGTTTGATTTCAGGGTTTTTTCACTTTCTAAGTAATTTAATAATCAATTTGTTTTCTCCACCGACAAACTAATATTAATATTCATGAAATAATGATTATTTATTTGTCTAATCCCATCCAAGTGGTGGGCTATGTTTGCTGCAACCCCACTATGCAATAAGCCTTTCTTTCTCTCTCGCACAGTTTGTAGAGGGTTGCACAGGGGATGCATGGAGACGCACCTTGAAAAATCACTCATTTTAGGCGCTTTTAGGAGTTATCCTACTAATATTATAGCGAAAGTTTGGATGCTTATTTCTTACTCAATGGTGCCGTAACGACTTGACTGATTTCGATGAAATTTGGTACCTAGATAGATTATGACCTGGATTTTACACATACTTCCTATCCTGGCACCACGCGACCAAAGCCACGAGCAGATGCTATTATTTCATTTATACTACTTCTCAAGCAAACATGCATACGGTAAAAAAAATCCTGATGGAAAGTACCGTTACCGTAGCCTATGGACGCCTGCAACACCAGAGGCATCACACGCGTGCTGCCGACCCTGAGACATAAAAATGAAAAGTCTCATGGTTAACAAATGATTTATGCCATCATCATCAGGCGGTTGACGTACTGAACCAAAAACCTGAAAGTCCTAAACGTAAAACTGTATTAATTTAATTATCACTTATCTACAAAAAGTCCAAAATTTTACCTAGATAAATAAATAAATAAATAAATGCTGGACATTTCACACAACATTATCTAGCCCCAAGCTAAGCAGACCTTGTGTTACGGGTATTATACTAACCCGTAACTATAACTGATATACTTAATACAATACATTATATAGATCGATATTTTTTATTATACATAGAAAAATGTCCAGAACACCTTGAAGAAATATCTGCATAACGTGCAAATATTTGTTCCGAGGCAGGAATCGAACCCTCAACCTCCTGCGTTGCAGGCGAACCTTCCCTCGCCGCGCCGTAGAGGTCGTCAAATGTTTAATACCTACCAGATTCATACCCAAGTTTTCGTATAACCAAACCAAAACCTTATTTTATTTATTTTTTGATGAGGCCGCGAATTCTATAAAAGCGCATCGGAACGCTCACTCGCCCCCTCCTTAATCTAAGCTCCCCTTTAGGCCTACAGCTTACATAACAGTCACTATACTAACTCCATCCCCATAACCATAGGATACTAAAGAGTTACTATACTGTCAGTGATTTATAACCAGTAAGTATAATGTAGTTGGCTTGATTTCAGTTCTGTGGTTATCGTATTATCGGTATATCGGCGTATCGAAATGTTTCGAATCATTCAATCAACGATCGGTTTGATACGGTTTGTACTTATACTGATTGAGTAAAGGAATGTACCAACACAGAATATTTTAATGAATGCAATGGACTTAGTTTTTAGACTTTAGTTGGTCGGGCTACTGCCTTAGGGGAATAAAGATTCTGGAGTGGCGACCACGAACCACGAACGAAGGCCTTCAATGGACCGACGACATTTTAAAGATACCTGTAGGCCTAGCCAGACGGCATTCGCTTCGAAGCGATTCTATTTCTACAATCGTAATACAATACAAAAGACCACGTGACATATCGATAGCTTACGTCAATCTCATACATTTTGGAGTTTTCTACTAGCGTCATCGCTATTAGAATGTTACTTTGTCTACGGCCTCAGGAAGTCGGTGGTTGGACGCGGCTCAAGATCGTTCGTCGTAGCATTCTAAGTAGGCCTATGTCCATCGGTGGACTTCTACAGGTTGATGATGATGATGAATAATGACAAAATCAATTTATCTATCTATCTAACCATAGCCAAATGGATAAAAACAAGCGAGCTGCAACTGAATAATCTAACTTATTCAATAGTAATAAAGCGTTTATTCCCTTGACCAAGGCCCGAAGGGTTGCGTCCCCTAATTTGCTGGTTTAGACAGTCTGCCCTACAGTCAGTACTTACGTAAATTAAAAACCAGTCAAGTGCTAGTCGGACTTGCGTGGAAAGGGTTCCGTACACGTAGGTCCATAGTAGCCACTAGACCAATTAAACTCGTGAAGTTAAGCAAAACATTTTATACGCTATCTCTCTTCACGAATATTTTCTGTTTCCCGTGGGAATTTCAAGACCTGCCCCCTTATTCATAATAATTTTTTAAACCTATTTTAGTTAAAATAGCTTTTGTTTGTTCTCTCTTATGTAAAATGACACACGTCAAAACAAGACAAAAGCTGTATAACTTTTGAAACTATATCATGGAACATAATTATCACTAGAATTTAATAAAGCTCAAAAATCATGGTAAATTACGTTTCTAGTGATAATTAAGACAAAAGCTGTTTTAGCTTTACGCTCGATTTTCGTATAGTTTCTTTTACATCATTAACAAACATGTATTTTTTTTAAATGAATTTTACTCTTCGTTACAATCCCTTTTATTTGATACCGTCATGGTGCACTTGAAAATTATATAAAATTTTCTAGTTTGCCTTCAAAATGAGAGTTCGTCTATTTACGCTATACGTCAGTGATTGGGTCACCTAACTCTATAATTATGTAACCAAATTTCAACTTTTTTAGTCCCGTTTATTCGGAGAAAAAAAGGCTGTGATAGACAGACAGACACTAAAGTGGTCCTATAATGGTTCCGTTGGCACATTTTAACGTACGGAACCCTAAAAATGTGTAGGTAGGTGGGGTGAACGTAGGACTATGTAGGGATAGTAACAAAATACCAAAGTACTTACCTGAGTACCTATTCTCACATCAAACGTGCAAAGTAGAGACAAGTGCAAGTGCTACTTAACTCTTACTCAGGAATAATAACTTTTCATTTAAAAAACTGACTTCCGCTATTGTATTCGACTAAATAACTGGATGAAAAAAAAATTATGAAAGAACCATAGTGGTCAAAGGGTTATGATACTTTCTGAATGCTAATGCTTGATTTGTTGCCGAAAATATCAAAATCGCCATATGTATGCCTACAATATTTGAGGAGTTCCCTCAATTCCTCATGGATTGCATTCATCAGAACTGCATTCTGAAAAAAATGGGACCAATCTGGAAATATATTATCTATCAAATAAAAAAACAATTTTCCAAATCGGTTTATAAACGACGGAGATATGAGGCAAAAAACATTAAAAAAAAAGAATACAATCGAATTGAGAGCCTCCTCCTTTTTTGTGAAGTTGGTTAAAAATGTACTTCAAGAGACAGGTAAGGCGCTTACGCCTTTTTGTACGCGAACGAAGTTTGCCTCTATTTTGGCTATCATTTCATTAAACTACATGAAGTTTTGTAATGATCGGTAAACTAATATCTAGACCCGTTTTTAAAAATTAGTTTTTTGTTATTTATGATTTGGTAACCACATAATTTTATAGGAAACTAACGCACCACGGGTATATTAGTGATCATGACATGTGTACAAAGTTTCATGGAGATTGAAGAAATTACTTCATTTCTATACTTTATGTGCAGATGAACACATATCTAAAGTTCAATATGGATAATAAAATGTACCTACCTATACTGAACTAAAACAGGCATCATTTAACACAACGCTAACGTTATCGTTCGTTCGGCTTATGCCGGTAAGAAAAGCGCCTGACAGGTTATTAATAGCAAGCCGCAGCGTGAGTCACAGTGAAACCCCGAACAGGCGACGGTGAGTCTCTGAAGCTGCTGTAAGGGCGCGCGTGTAGTGCAGTTTAGGTACTCTACGATCAATGTCTTTACTCTGATCTCTTTGTATGTACCTACTTGTACCTATTAAAATAATAGAGCATAGTCGTACATAGTACTTAGCTATACCCTAGGAATATTGAGTATACCTAAGATTAAAAGTTATTGTACGTCCGAAATTGGCAAACTGTTGCAACTAACAAAATTAAGCGACCACCTTTATGTAAACAGTTTTAACAATAAAGAATTACTGTACTTAACTTTATCGTATATTTGCAATTGTGTCGATCGGTAAGGAATTATTTACAATAACACTTGATGTCTGGTCTAGCAGTGGTGCCCCTATAGTTTATTAACCATCATTACAACTGTTCCTAAGGTTTATAAAATAGGTAGGTAATAAGTATTTACACCATATACAATGGTGACCTTTCAATTGACAAGCGCAAGCGCAGAAATACATTGTGCCTACTGACTTTAGATGTGACACAACTTGTTGGAATCGTGATAAAAATGTAGAGTAACATTATTAAATGTCCATTTCTTTGTGAGGCTCTAATATAAGTAATTATACTTAGTTCGTCAAACGTTTATGTAACTTATTTGTATTCTTGTATTATGTACTCAGTTTTTTTGTTAAGTGCTGTATAGTATGATTGTGCTACTATTTATAATATAATGTTAAATATTTCACGATTTTTAAGTTAAGATAATCGGTAAAAAGAAGAAAGAATAGTAACTTTAACAGAGATCTAAGTTACTATTTTTTTGTTGGCATTTTTTCCGTATCTTTTCCTTCTTATCATGAAAAACCTGTTATTCACCTTTTGCTACAATTTCGTTTATTCTTTCTGGTTGTTGTGCTATTGGTTTTCCTTTAAATAAATAAATTTCTCAAAAGTTCACCTTGAGCCGTTAGACGTCCACTGTAATGTTGGACACTGAGCGAGCCTCAAAGAATTCCCATAGAGGGGGGATTTGCCATTATCACCACGCTTGGCAGGTGGATTGGACAATTACAGCATTCAAAAAACAATGTTAATTTTCTTGAGAGTGCCCAATGAGCCCGGTATAGTGACAGCTGTCCGCCCCCGCCCCCGCCCCCGCTCCGCTTGTCACCCCTCGCTATCGCCACGCGGCGGGCGCCACTTTATGTGAAATCGATGCAGCGCTGTTTTGTAAACACACTTACACTCTCTACCACACACAATATCATTTTATAACATGAATTTATCATAAATACTGTGAGAGAAATTTGCAAGAATTATGGTAAGTGATTGGACAATCAACAAGTTGCATTTGCTTTGATAATTTATATAGAAATTAGTTGGATTTTTATTACAATTTCGTATTTTAGCATAAATCAAATTTAGCACTTTTTCCCGCTATAATGACGAAAACACTTGTACTTTTTGTAAACAAACGGAGAGAGACTCGAAATCATTGGTAAATTTCACCTAAAGACCACTGCACACTGAACCATTACGGATAAGCGTCAATCAACTTCAAAAACAGCTGAAAAATAATAATTTCATAGTTCTGAATTCAAAATACGCGGGAGCTGGCGCCGGCGCGCGGCCACGTTGCGAACTAACCTAACCTTGCGTCGCGTCGTGAACCCGGGATGCTCGCAAAGCTCGTGAGTCATAGCAGTCTTGATACTTGACTCACCACTTCTCTGCATGTGCCAAAGAAACAAGTTTGTATAGTTACGAAAGCATTTATAGGCGCAATTGACTTCGTCGCCAATTAGAATTCTTGATTGCAGGAATGTAAAGCATATACAAAATGCAATCATTTACAGGGTAACAAACTTTTCGGCTCATGCAGCAAATTAACAACCAATAAACACATATAAAATCATTACTTTCTGCCAGTACTCCCATAAAACTGCGGTAATTTGAAATACATTCTTATTTGTTTTACCCAGAATAATTGGATTGATTGTAGGTCTCTACATCATTTGCAATAAAATATATATAGGCTCAATTGATATGAACTCAATCTGAATTCAAGTCTATTCATGTTGACTTAAAACGAAGAAGGTACGGACTTTATTGCGTGTAGTTTTACAATCCTGTAAAGTCTTTGCAGTTGTTAAATAAGTAAACAAATATGGCAGGCTCATGACTCGCTCTTTGAAACATTTATTAATGCTATTAAGCAATAACAATGAAACTTATTTTAATTACGTATAGATTTTCATTTGTAACTTTGTTTAATGGTAACGTAGTCAAAGTTAAAAGTACTTTATTCATTAATATGGCAAGGATAATTGTGAATCATCATAGAAACTAAAATTACTCCTGTTCTAATGCAACCAAGCCTATAGAAGAATCAGGGCAACAAATACGGCTAATCTATCGAAGGCTTACCTAATGCTTGCTTTTTTTTAGTATTTTGATAACCTAGATTAATTGCATTTGCTTTTTTTATACAGCAAAAATTCGGAATAGGTTACATAATTTTTTTTATCAAGAAATTACTTTACAAATTATTATTCTCATTATAACAATTTTCTGAACCAATGATTTTTGTTAAAGACTTTTGAGTTCGCAAGTATCAAAACTGGGTGGGTGGCTGGTGGCTATAATCCACCCCGTAGTCCAGTCACCCCTCACGGGTGCATTCATTCATTTCGCGATACTACGGACGCGAGCTCCGTGGAGCGGCTGACCTTGAAAAGATAGCGAAAGTTTGATGCAGATTTTGTGATAATGTCAGACGTTTCTTTAAAATCAAACTGTTCTTCACAATTCTAAAAGGTATAAGTTGTTATAATATATAAGTTGAGGAACTTTCCCTTTGTATTAAGTATATCAGTTATCTAGTACCCATAACACAAGCTCTGCTTAGCTTGGGGCTAGATAATGTTGTGTGAAATGTCCAGCATTTATTTATTTATTTATTTGTGATAGAAATCTTTGTACACAATTTATATTACAAAAATTATTACCCGCGCGAATTTTCTAACCCCTCCTCCACAAGCGTATAAACATTAAACATCCCCTCCACTGCAGTGGGCGCGCACCCTTATCGGCACGGCGCATGCATTTCTTGTATCACGTTATTTGCTATGCCTTTCATTGATTTATTGAATAACAACCTACACTATTGAATTATTTAGTCAATATTTAACTGATAGCCTGGTAGCGGAGATGAATTTGGCCTTTGCTAATTTTAAGATTAAGTCATTATTTTTTTTTAGACTTGCTCATAGTTTAAATTGTTAAATATGCATAAAAAGGGTGATATGTGAGACTACGATGTACCTTAATTCACCAGTCATGTAATATTACCAATTACTATTAATATTATTAATTATTACCATTTACCAAGTAATTGGCCTTAAAGTCTGTCGGTCTAAGTGATTACTGTTAATAATACATAATTACATAGTATTCGCGGATATTGACTTTTACTACAACCGTTAAGCATACCATAAACTCAAAGGGACTTGGATTTGGAAATACCACACAAGACAGGTTTTACAACCAGGCTACTTCAACTAAATGAGAACTTATTCTAGTATTTTTTGTATATTATCCCTTTAAAATTCACCCATCAAGGATACCTCATTGGCTTAATAATTTACTAAAAGGTAAGGGTTATCACAAGCACCATCAGGTGTGCTAATAAGCACACCTGATTAAAAAAGTGGGTTAAAAAAGTGACCTTAGTCTGGGTTTTCGAGTAACCAACGTAGCGACGATAATTACGACAATCGTCCGTGTATTACGTAGTTAACTAGCCTTCGAGCAACACGGACTTCCTGCCGCGGGCCGGAATGCTCGAAGTTACTAGCCATTAATCTGCGCCATTTCTATCGAGAGCGCGCACACACTATCAATAGCTACGTAATTCTCAGTCGTGATCGTCATCGTACGATGGTTGCTGCAATACTCGAACTTCGGGCTCATAGCGACAGGGGTGCAATTTTTTTATGTCGCTGAGGGACAAAATATCTTCAAAAAGGCCGCAAATCACCGTTTTTCAGGAGATTTACAGGAGGCATTTGCATAGGTAAGTATAAGAATTTTAGAGCTTGTCCAGATGAGGCGTTTTTACCACCATGCTCCTAGACCATGTAATACATAATAATACACAAAATTATGTTGTTTTAATGGACTTTTTTTGTCTCATGTGTCGGTAATTACCCCGGCACCCATCCTCACAATTACTGCTAAGCGGTACTCATGAATTAACTTCAAACGTGGTTGCTCATATACCTGTTCCTCGTCCTTCGCTGACGGAACTCATGCCCACGCATAAATTAGGGATCCTCGCGAGGGTGCGCGAACCGTGCGGAATTAATTATAACACTCACTGTCAACTAAGGACGCTTACCTGAAACAAACGAAGAGTACATTTTCATTTTCAGCTCATACAATAAAATTCGCATAACAATCCGTTCATTGTCGCTGACCAACCCCCCACCTGTTCGCTGCCACGGGGGGGGGGGGATGAGGGGGGCAATTGCGCTGTCCCTCCGCAACAGTTTCAATGAGCATACAATTTTAGATTCGACAATCTCGTGTATTTTACTATATTAGTAAATTAATTTTGACTGTGTATCTGTAGAAAGTATTATATAATTTTGGGTGAAACAGGAATTTCATACAAACGGAATATGGCCTGCTTCATAACATAACACCCAACAGTCACATATACGTAGTCATGATCCCAAATTAGGATTCCCTGTGTTGTGGGTATCAGGAACTACGAGTACTATAGTACCATAACACCCAGACCCGGAACAATTATTAGCAGATCATACAAACATTTGTCCCACAGCGGGATCGAACCCTGAACCTCCTGTATCTCAACCGGCTACTCGCTCGCCACGCCACAGAGGTCGTCAAAACCTTGCAATTAAAAATGCAGTATTTTTTAATTTATTTCAATAATCTTTAGCCTATTTTCATCCACTGCTAAGCATAGGCTGCGCCCATAGCATCCCACAACAAACAGCTTGAGCCGCCTCCATCCACCGACTTCATGTGATTGTCACAATGACACCAAAATAAGTTTTCAAAATCATTGAAAAGAATAATGTAAGAAAAATAAAAAAAAATTGTTGTTAATAGTTCATAATATTATCTTTTTACGCAATAATTATAATTATTCTTTAATAAATAATAAATCCTACACTTCCGTTTTGCACCAACCCTTGCAAATATATTTTTATTTTCTAAACTCATAAACTTTCTCATCTCCTCCAAACCATCGCAGAAATGATGGAATGGGTATTATAATATGTATATCATAGATTCTGCCATACATACATACATCACATCAGTGAATCTGCTGGTAACCACTTTCCTCTCAATTTCTGACAAATCACTTTGAATAATATTCATATTTCGGAAGGCGCCTTGAAGGGACTAGATAGAGTTAGGCAAGTTTAGACAGACAGAATTGTCATAACAGTTAAATAGTTTGCAGGAAATCAAACAATAAACTAGTTTAGAATTAAAATTTATGATGATTAATTAAAGTTTTTTTTTTGCTTGCTATTATTTTAGAAATATTACGACCACGTGTGTACTTTATGAGTTAGGTGGTAAACAGTCGTAATATTTAATAAATTAACTAGCTGATTAAAATTCGAAGAACATGAAGTTGAAGTTTAGAGCTCTCTCTACCATAAAGCCAAAAAAAGAACTCTTTTTTTGAATTTTTTATTTCAAATGAAAATACCATCATCCACATGCCAACATACCACGTCTAAAAAACTTTAATAGGTTATTTCCTACTGTACTAAAAGATTACAAATATTTTCCATACCTATCTATCTACCATATTTTCCCTGTCACCTCTTCCAAATTCCTAGCTTTACAACTCATATCTTACGTTGACAGATTTTTTTGAATGGTGAAAATATGGCGCTCGTCACAACACCCTGCCGCTATCTTAATAGAATATCGAGGGCGGGCCGCGGGCCGCGGGTCGCGGGACATTTGCATACAAGTGTCCCGTCTGATGGAATGTGCCGTTTCATGTTCAGCCACTTTACGGAAACCGGGGGTTTGTGAGCTACCGACGTTCATATATGTTTTCCCTATTTAAGGTGGAACGTTTCGCATTGGGCGCGAAATAATCATCTTAAGTTTAGCTACGAATGTCAATGAATGATTTGTATAGTGTTATTTTGGTTCTGACATTCGTAGCTAAACAAATGATATTTATGAGATACTTGCAATTTAAACATGTGTGTTAGTTTCCTGATTCCCACAAAACTAGTGTTCGCTATCTCAATAAGCGTTGATGAGCTGTAATCAGCAAAAACACAATAAAATTTGAATTTCGCGTCACTTGTCAAACGTTTCACCTTAACATAACATAAAACCCAACAGTTACATACGTAGTCATGATCACATGCTAGGATTCACTGTGTAGAATTAGAAACTACAAGTAGCATGGTACCAAATATAGTTGCGGACATAACAGAACCAATATTTTGTACTGAATATAGTTTTTGAATTGAATGGCTACACTGAGAAAACAGTTCATCAAAAAATATGGTGATTTCACGTAAAGTAGGGAGCATACGGAAATAACCATAAAGTACGATGAAACTACTGTTGCTGCTGCTAACCATATATTATGATGAGCTGTCACCATGCATTAGTAGTTCGTATCACCGTATGTCCGGACTTACGGTGACGGTAATCGTAATGGACCATTACTTTTTGAGAGAGAGCATAACATTACATATGACTGTCATCATATTTTTGTATGCTTTCCTACTATTTTTATGTGCTCTCCTCTAATTTCCGAGTAATCCCTATTATTTTATCATACTATTTATCCATGCTTTCCTACTATTATTGTATGCTTTACTACTATTTTTAATGTGCTTTCCTCTCATTTCCGAGTAACTCCTGTTATTTAATCCTACTATTTATCCATGCTTTCCTACTATTATTGTATGCTTTACTACAATTTTGAATGTGCTTTCCTCTTATTTCCGAGTAATTCCTGTTATTTCATCTTATACCATTTATCCATGCTTTCCTACTATTATTGATGTGCTTTCCTATTGAGTTTTCTTACTATTTTTCTATGCCTCCTGTTGTAGTATGGCTCGGGTATTGTTCCTTTTTCTTAAATATGTATGGGCCAATTAATAAAGATAATTGACACATAGAATAAGCAAGAGTACGGTTAAGAGAATGATGATGATGTATAGTCGTTCATCGTCATCACTCCCGTAACCGTACTTTTGCACGGTTATGGGTCAGAGTAGATTACTAAGTGTCAATTATCTTTATAAATTGGCCCACACATATTTAAGAAGAAGGAAAAATACCCGAGCCATGCTACAACAGGAGGCGTAGAAAATTAGTAAGAATAAACAATAGGAAAGCACATCAATAATAATAGGAAAGCATGGATAAATAGTAGGATGAAATAACAGGAAATACTCGGAAATGAGAGGAAAGCACATTCAGAAAAAAGTACCTACGCAATACAGAAAATAACCCTAATAAAGTAGGTACTTCTAGACAGAAGTACTTACCTACTTTATTAGGTATTATTCTAGAACAGTGGATTTGGGATTTGGTGAATTATTTGCTATAATGGAAAAACATATGACGGATTAACATTTTAATTAAAAATTACAAAATATTATTAAATAACGCAAAATATATAATTTAGAGTAACGGAGTAGTAGTTTTGGGGTAACGGAGGCGGGCTCGCACCGTCTCTTGCCAGAGGGCGCACGACCTCCTGTCACGGACCAGCTGAGGGTCGAGACCACTGTTCCAAAGCTGACTGCACCTTATCCGCGTCACCTGTACAAAATTGCAAGTGGTTAGGTCAAATAGATTTTTATATATGGGGGTCGAAAGTAGCTTTAAATTTGGGGTAGGAAATTCTGCCGAAGTCAGCCTACAAAACTCGAAAGGAAATTAGCTAAATTTACCTAAATACAGTATTTTGTGACATGTTTACTTTATGGTACCATAAAGAGTATCTCTAATTAACATGGGCTTTCACATTAGATATTTTACTTAATACGAGACTAAAATCAATACCTTATTCAAATCCCTGGTGATTGATCCTAGAACACGACGCGACTTCAGGCGTGCTGGACAGAGAACGGGATCGAGACTCGGGCTTTGCCAGGATACCCAACGTAATAAGATAGGCACGTTGAGCCCTCCAGGCGTTCACCAACCAGCCATGGTTTGGTAGGCGTCAGCAGGCAGAACACACATCATTTTAAATGGACATCAGCTGGGCATCAGTCGGCAAAACTGGGTCATGTACTGTCACAAGCTTTTACATCAACAGCTTGCATAAACTGGTGCACTAATCTTAAAACACTTATTTTTGTACACGAACAAATGTTAGGTATTATGAAACCCAGCTGATCTTTGTTGCACTTTGTTGCTTCAAATCACTTCACATTTTGTAACACTAACTATAGACAATCCGTAATATTTAAAATAAAATTACAAACAAAAGGCGGAGCGCATGTGCTTCCCTGCTAACTGAATAGAATAAAATGACCGGGCTAGGACCTACCCGCGTGCCGTTCGCAGTAGACTGGTGATTTCACAGTATTTTACTATGCCGGTCATCCAATATTATGAATCTGTAATCGTACTTTAGTAAAACGATAAACGTATTTTTGTGTGATGATCACGGTATTTTGGAGTGCCGCGTCAAATATTATGGTTCCGTAATCATATTCGATGGTAATTTGTTACGTAATTGTATTTTTGTGTGCTAGTCATGGTATTTTGGTGTGCGGTGTCAAATACATATTATGATTCCGTAATCATTATTTGATGTTTGTTCATTTGTTAATTAATTTTTGTATGCCCGTAGTTACATAGATAGATAGATAGATTAACACTTTATTGTACACCAGGAATACATAAAAGGATTTATTCAAATTAGCAGTACAATGGGCGGCCTTATCGCTGAGAGCGATTTCTTCCAGACAACCTTTGGATGGACAGTAACAAGTGAAGCAGTAACGAAACGGCGGAAGATATAGTCCGTAGTCGTATATTATAAGGATTTTATGCATAGAAGCTTCAAGAAAATTGATGCTAACTACAAAAATAAAGTGACGAAAACTGTTATATCTTAGGTATCATCGAATTTCTGCCAACCAGACATCCAGCAGACCATTTCATATTACGTAGTGTTATTTTAAGAGGAAAGCATCGTAAAGTATCGATTTAATCTTCTTATATTCTGTCACCATTTATTACGGAGAATGGTCATCATAATATTGTATTACTTACTATTTAAACTAGATTATTTTATTATATATACATGATACAACCTTATTTTAGAACAATTCATCGTATTTTTGAAAGACGTATTGATATTTTATAATGAAGCCAAAATGACATTTTTCTCAGTGTATGAGAGCTCATAGTAAACCAGCTGTTCTTGCTATCGGCACAGAATAAATAATAGTACAAGTAGGGTTCGTGTCAAAACTAGCTTTCAACCTCGTGTAAGACCAAGTGTAGGTAATGTATACTCGATACGAAATATACAACTTAAGGCGGTGATAAACTTCAAATTTTGTCACTATCTAACTCATTAAAGTTCAGGTAAGGTGTCAGAATAGCGCTCGCGCAACGCAAAGTGAGCGAAAATCATGAAAAACAAAGATTTACAGCCTAATAAATCATTAATTTGACAAGCCAATTGTACACCTTGTGAAAAAAACCTTGAAGTATATTTGTGAAAGAAAAATACTAAAACTCAATGCCGTTTAAGACAAGTTAAAAAATTTCGAACAAACAATACTTTAGGTACTTTGGATATTTTTTTAATATTGTAATAATATAATTAGAGTTTTTCAATTGTTCAAATTATTATTTAATGTCTAATAAGCAACATATATGTTCTATACATTTATATTCACTCATCAAAGAAGAGTTACATGGAAAAAACCTCTAGTTGGCATCTATCTACGCCTTAATATCGATTTCCGTCGACGGTGTGATATTGATATGGATCTATTTTAGATTCATGACATGAATATAGAAATGAAACATTCGTAGTTACAAACAAGTTCATCTTCCGATCTGTGATCTATAACCAGTTTCATTTTTAATCGAATCATAAAATACTATACTATAAAATTAATTGATTCACATTAATTTCTCTACCGTATATCGTTCCGAAAACATTTATTTTATGATAAGCCATAAAGCATTTTGTTAATCTAAACATCTACAAATTTACCTTTCTGAGAACTTTTTGTATAATTTATAACTTATTGTCAAGTGTTCCATTGATCGGGAACAACATAATTTTATATCAAAAGCTGTCAACTTCTCTATTGTTTGTTAGAGAAATAATAAGCCATAATTTTTACAACAAACTAAGAACCGTCTTCAATTCCTGAATATTTACACTGAAAACTTAAAAAAAACTCCTAACTGTTCGCCTGAACCATTTAGATTTCATTTGATATGAGAGAGTTCAACAAAAATAATGTAAATTAATATAAAATTTGAGAATTTCCCTCGATTTCCATCCGAATGTAACATTACCTATAGGTACCGTATACGCTTGTTACATTGCTTGAACTTACTTGACCGCTCACTTGCAGTCTGGTGGTTATTTTTAATGTCGACAATGTTACTCGCGGTATCCGGTGGGCCACGTGTGTCGACTGTGCAGTGTTTACACGACGATAGTGCCGGTGTGCAGCAGTACCACACGCACAGGTTTACATCAGCATTATGCTGAGCACAGACCCTTTTTGACGGCACTGAACATTGTTACACAGGTAATAACTTGCTTACCGGCATGCTAAAAAAGCCACTTCGAAAGCCGATTAAGGCCCGTAATTCAGAACTATGTCACAGTTTATATATTTAATTTTATACAGTGCATAGTTAAGCGTGAATGGAGACTCAAGGCTGGCATAACTCTATATTTCCCTGATCCATGTAAATTTTAAGTTCTAATAATAATACATAGGTACATTACTTAAATGCTTTGGTCCAAATACAGCGTTATACGACCTGCGTCAGTGGCGTGCTGAAATGCGAGAGGTGCAGATTTGATTTCAGCTGTGTGACAAATGTTTGCATGTTTGCAAATATTTTTTCCGGATCTGCAAGAATCCGAAAATAATACCAACGAATTATTCTTACCTATCAAAGGATCAGGACTGTGTATATGACTGTTGGGTACTATTTCATGTTCTATTCTTAGGCCGGATATACCACCAACTCATTATAAAAATACTCGAGGTCACGATCAAAAATGGCTTTAAAAACAACAAACTCTGACACACAATATACAATTAATTAAATCTACATTTTTATTGTAGTTATTTCTTAGTTCTTTCTCAATAGTAGCAATTCTGTGTAGTGTTATCTAAATTTAAAGTGCACTAAAATTATCCCGCGCCCTTTCTAATAGACTGAAGGAAAAGGGATAATTTTAGCGCAGTTTAAATTTAGAGAATGATGCACAGAATTGCTACCAACATATATTAATTCACTATTCAATAAATTCTTCTTTTATAGTTTTCATGGCTGAGGTTATATTTTTCAGACTGAAAGAGCACGATACTGGTAGGTTCTAATAACTAAGTTACTCACGCAATGTAGACGGGGCACGGGGCACGACGTGTGTCTCTGTACGCGACACTGTGTATTTACTGAGTTAGCGGTTACTATTTTGGGACGGAAACGCAACTGCAGCAGTGTTTTGTAAATACTATGCAGTTGTTAAATCATTTAATATAATATCATAAAACTATGAGGTCTTCGGACTTTGGTGAGAAACAATATTTTGTGAAAAAAAAAATACAACCGAATTGAGAACCTCCTCCTTTTTGGGAAGTCGGTTAATAAAATGTCATACGTTTAACTACTTACTTTTTATAAAGTATGGGGGTTTAAACAAAAACTCGAAAAGTCTGAAACGCTAAAACCTGTCAGAAGCACTCCGAGCATAGCTCTTTAGATAGCCCACTGTGTGACTTTGAGATTGTGTATCAGGCCAATAGTTAGATACCACATCATAAGATGAAATGTTTGTTGTGTTTTATGTAACGTAACATTATGTTACCTGCCATAGTTCTACTTATATGTAGGTATACAGGGTGTTTTTTTTAAATGGGACAGTATGGAGATATCCGAATCCATAAGAGATACGGGAAAACTGTCTTTGGAACCATTTGCTCATTTTGTATGAAAATGATTTTGGCATAGTAATTTTTTTGGTCAAGCGTGAAAGCGTTCTCTAGTGGTTTAGCCGTCTAATGCCACTAGAGATGTTCTGAAACGTGACCGTACCTGGAAACAGCAAGAGGGAGGCCATTTTGAAAATTTATTGCGATAGTTTTATTAACGTAGGTACCAGATTACTTACAATTTGTATGAGAAAACATTTTATAAAATTTGACTAACTTTTGCTGCTCAGATTTTTTTCTTCCGATACAATGAAACAATCCTTACATGAAAATGAGTCGATACGCATAAAAAAAAATTTGATCAAAACTACTCATTTTTATGGAGAACTCACGCTTGACCAAAAAAATTACTATGCCAAAATCATTTTCATACAAAATGAGCAAATGGTTCCAAAGACAGTTTTCCCGTATCTCTTATGGATTCGGATATCCCAATACTGTCCCATTTAAAAAAAACACCCTGTATATTATGTACATAGCTTGTTTATCTATCTGAATGTGTACTTCAGAGATGCATAATGGTGTCGATGGATGCAGGAGGTATCACGCCTGAACCTTAACAAAGAACTTACCTTAAATATTAATAGCCACTTTTGAAGATCTAAAGCTGTAGCACTTGCACCAGTTCACTCAAATTAATTACTGTGTGTGTAATTATTCACCTTTTATGAAAATTTTTGGTATTTATAACATTCAACATTTTTATTTTAAACTAAACAAAAGTTTTTTCAAAATAAACTAAGAGTAAAGCCACATTTAAATAACTGATTTTGAACAGTAAGTTTATTAAAAAAAACAGGAATTTTCACATCCTAGAAAATATTATTACTCACAAGGTACACATTAATTTTGAATGGAAATAGAACAACGTTTTGTTGTACGTACAAAAAGTTCACGTAATTGTTAGGGCGCGTAACTACGCACGTAGATACGGTAGGGCGGGCGGCACTGGGTGGGCAGACGGCTCGGCGGCGCGGCGCCGACTGCCGCCCAGCGGTGTGATGCAGGGCGGCGCGCAGATGCGACGATTGAGAAAATACGTGCACATTACACAAACACTGTGGTATCCTATACAAGGTAATGCAGTTTAAAATAAAGTAAGTAGGATTCAAAAACAGATAAAACAGAAATCATGAGTAAAGTCAGAGTAAAGTCTACTTTCTTTAATACAACACAGAATTGGTTCGTGGGTCTGGGTGTTGTGGTAATCGTAGTTCCTGATACCCACGATACAGGGAATCCTATGTGGGATCAGGACTATGTATGCGACTGTTGGGTGTTATGGTATGTTATGTTTTATTTTTTTTGAATTAAACCTTTTTGTAATTTTTTTACCAAAATATGGAAACGTCAACGTCAAAATTGAATTATTAGATTGTCCCTAGCATAGCCCAGTGAGTAATACTACGCGCCAGGTAACATAAGGTTGTGGGTTCAAATCCTAGAAGAGGGTGCTCAAAATACTACAGGATAATTCGTTAGAAAACCGGCATATCCTAGAGTCACTACATCGATCTGTGATTTTATAGTATTATATGTATAAAAATCAAGGTTCTAAAAAAAACAAAACTGCCATTATTTGAACGTATTGACATTAAAATAATGGCAATTTATGTCTAGTTTTGTACGGAAATTGTGAAAAAGAATGTCCTCTAGGGTACTTCCAGTAACCTCATAGCTCTGAAATTTGGAATGCTAGGAGGCTTTGTAACATGAATACAGGGAAAAGTCTTAAATTGAGGAATTTCGACAGTTTTACTTCTTAAATGGGATTGTGAATTTTGTAGGAAAATGTGGCTGAAACTCGAAATTGGATCTGGCGATTTTAAAGTAATTTACGGATCAGACCTTTAGAGTTCGAGTCTGACTCGCACTTGCCTTTTTTTTTACCTGAGTGATACTTAGTTGCAAGCTAGTCTATGTGCACAATGAAGCACAAATCTTGCGAACCTCAGGCGGGATTATCGCAGAAGACTCGCCCCCGCGCAATGAAATACTTATTGTAAACATACGGACTCGTATTACTGATGAAAACGCCACTTGTCGGTGCGTAAATTAAGAAATATTTTGTGCAAATAAATCCAATAAATTAAAAAAAAAATTGGGATCTATGCTTTCGTAGCCAGCCTCTACGCCGTAGAACCTCACCGATTTTCATTTGGTTGCGGACCAATGCATAACACTTTCCCGATACATAATCTAATGTAGCAGTTTAATTTTTCCCAAAATTCAAACCAAATCCGTGTTATCATCATCATCCACTGCTGAGTATACCAAGGCTTCTTCTTGTGCAATCCCCACGCTCTTCTACCATAATCACCTGAAGGCCAAGTATCCTAATTATTACGTAACCAAGCTGAAAGTTGACCAAATCCTGACTGCATTTTGAATTGACTGAAATTTTTTATTTTGCATAATAACAATTTAGTTTACTTTTAATTCATGGTGACCGTAGATTAGGGTAAAAAGGTGATTATATAACATTGGAAAGGGTTAAGAGAGACGTGTCTTTTAAGCTAAAATTCTCTGGCAAAATTCTCGAAAAAGTTTGAAGTTTCAGCAAGTTTCAGTCACATTTCGATATAATCACATTTCCGTATTGCATTTTCACTTAAGAAAAAATAACATTTGTAACATTTATGACATTGACACTAGGTCGGAACATGCTCCGAACTTTGTTTTGACTATTTTTTATTTCGAGAATAATTGGGCTTCTGATTTCTGTCAACTTACGTCCACGTATCTGTATACTTACGTCTGATTGAGTGCTGACGTTCGAGAAATACCTCCGTACATTCCACCGCACTCCCGATAAATAAGGCGTCGTTTTCACTAGCGATTTGCATGCCAATGTCGTTTACGCCGGATTACTTACTTCGCATCGATTACTCGTAATGGAGAGCTTACCTGCAACGAGGAAATGGAATGGATTACAATTCGTTCATTAACAGTTTTAGGAGATTGGCAAGGAACTTGAGTGCCTGTTTCAGGAAGAATTATTTGGAACTTTGATTAGAAACTTGGTCTCCTTTAAAACTTTGCCAAGTTCTTTTCAAGCTCATGCTTAAGCTCAAGCTAATACATTTTTCTGACCTTCAACAATCACAAAAGCTTAATAGTTCTTAAAAAATACTCTCATAATGTCCTAAACTTTTAATAATGTATCAGATTGTCAGTAGGTAATCAAATCAATCAAAAGAATTTTATTCATTGAAATCACAAGGATCATTTTGAACCGTCTTATAAACTAAAATTACTCCTGTTTCATTGTGACCAAGCCTAGAAGAATAATGTATAGGTATAATGTAACTAGGTAGGTATAATATAACATTTGTTTTTATATCAATCGAGAAAATCAAATCAATTTTATGAACATCTTGATAAGATGAAACTGTTTAAAGCACCGCGGAAGTGGGTCCTCTGGATAGCCTGAACAATGCCGTGTGGCTGATTGCCGCCCTCTATTCATATGGAAAACGCCGCGATTGCGTCGCGCGTGTGTACCAACCAACTCCTACTATTGTTGTAAGTTTAAAAACATATTTGTTTATCAACCTCCGCAATATAATGGCCGCCAATTAGGTAACAGTCTACTCGAGTGAGGTTGTCGAAAACGAGTATTATTTTTAATAGCATCTTCTCGTGGCTTAGCTCGAATGAATGAAACGAAGACATTCACCGTTCATTAATAATGAATGTTATCGTTTATCTGTTCAAACTAGATTTTTTCAAAAGGACAAATAAATCGGTTGAGGGAGGTGTTTGAAGTAGGTACTGAATGAACGAAAATAATGTAGACTGTGTAAAGACAGCACTTTTAAAGCTTCCGTCATTTAAAATGAAAGGCATGCCAATATTTTAGACATCTAGTTTAGAGATTGATTGATTTATGAATGTGTTCTGAGGATTCATTCGAGTTGGCACAGTTCAGTAAGCTGGGGGTCCATGGTTGGGTCCCTGGGCGGAACTGGCGTGTATTTTCACACTGCAGGTACCGGGCCATTTGAATACAATCACTATCGCGGGCTATTACTCACAGCGCGTTATTATACGAAAATTATAACAAGATTTGGACGAATGCACCCGCGACGTTTCAATTATTTTTCTTTTATATACTTTATTTTTAATTGTTTTGCTAAAAATAATACTAAACTCTTCCCTCTCGGGCTGAATGTGACTGCAAAGACATTTTTAATTTAATTTAATTTTGTAACATTGTAGGGCGCTTACGGCCTTTTTTACGCGAATAAAGTTTGCTTCTCTTTTGCTTATTTCATCAAACTCCATGAAATTTTTTACACGATATGATCAGTAAACTAATATCTAAAACCGCGGAGCGTCTGTTTTTTAAAAATTAGTTTTTTAAATTTATGATTTGGTAACCTTACAATTTTATAAAAAAACTAACGCACCGCGGGTCTAGATATTAGTATACTGATCATATAGTGTACAAAATTTCATGGAGTTTGATGAAATAATAACCAAATTAGAAGCAAACTTCGTTCGCTTGCAAAAGGGCGTATTCGCGCTTTTGCTAGTTACTGGTGACTTCCTCTTAATGATCTAATTTACTCCTTTATGTTCTTTAGCACTTTGTCACGCTCTGCACAGACCCACGTGGCCACCATTTCTGAATCTATCATAAGCTCATTTTAAAGTTATGACAATAACTCGCGGTGCTAGCTTACTCCTTCACTTGTATGGCAATGCTGGTCATGAGGGTCCGTGAGGGTGCACCTTAAAATAATAGTATAAATCGCATTTAAAATCACAACCAAGTCCTTCTATACCCAAATACCCTTTAAGAAATACATTATGAAGCCATGGCCGTCTCTGTTCAGAAAACTGTTCGCTTGGATTGTAAACAAATTTGAAAAGAAGTCTTTCTTTGAAGGCACGATACGATTTCTTGTTATTCGGGTTCCGAACCTCAAAGGTATACCAACCGAAGAGGATGAGCCTCTACCAGGCTCTACGACCCCGTACGAGCTAGTCTAGGGGATACTTGTAGGTAGATGAATCAAAGATCACTATATGTATTCAATTTCAGGCTTGATTTCAGTAAACATATTCTAACTTTATGAAACCATTTACATGACGAGTCAAATAAAAGCTCCATTTAGTGAATATCAATTAAAAATTTCACTTGTAAATTTCCAAGTTATTTACAAGCCACAACGTGGCATGGACCGTAACCTGTCGGTTTCGGTACTGTCGGACACGACTCGACTCAACAAAGACGTGGAAACGCAAACGATCTAGTTTACTTTCTAAAGTTCTATTTTAAAAATACATTTTCTTAAGAATAAACTTTAGCACCTAATTAAGTTTGTGGCGAGGAAAAAATCGATTGAATTCCGTTCATGCATGCAGGATTTTCTTAAATGTAAAGTGGTTTATTCGTTTTCAATACATGCCAACCCTTTCTTTTTCCTGAAGTTAAAAGAGGTAAGAAGTTTGTTTTATAATTATGTGTGTAGGAGACGGTAGTTGATTCGATCCGCGCGTTTTCGGTGATATTATAGAGAACTTTGCTAGTTTAAATTCACTACATAACATAACATCCAACAGTCACATACATAGTTTTGACTCTACACTAGGATTATCTGCGTCGTGGGTAGCAGGAACTACGAATACCATGGTACTATAACACCCAGACCCGGAACAAATATTTGCAGATCATACAAACATTTGTCCCGCAGCGGGAATCGAAGCCACATCCTCTTGCATTCCAGTCGACTACTCGCTCGCCTCGCCACAGAGGCGTACGATACGTTTTGTTTAGGTACCGGTAAAACCGGATTACTTTAACCCTAAGAGGTATCTTTGACCCAAATCGGGAAAAAGTTTGATTTCCACGAATCGTGACAGATTCGTGTGAAATAATTCCGGGGCGAGCACAGGACCTGCCATCTGTCAATTTAAGTAGAAACGTAAAAGAAATTACGCACACACCGCAGGGCGGGAAGTTCAAACTTTTTCCCGATTTGGGCCAAAGTTACCTCTTAGGGTTAAAGTAACCCGGTTTTACGGTACTGTAAGTATATTCTTTTTTTATTTTATGCCTTAGCTTGGCTGGCACAGACTCGAAAAATAACTAACTATTGTAAATGTTGATGTATAAATACTGTCTATATTATTATGTATTATAATATTATGAATTAAATATGTATCTACGAGTATTTTTAAGTTATCAGTTCTTAATTTTTTGTTAAATTTTTCTATTGAATGGACAAGTGCGCGGTGTACTACCAACATTTGAAGGGTCATTAAAACTGCTATAACCATGAGCATAATACTTATTACAAGTATAAAGGATCATATTATTTCGAAAACTGTTATTACACAATGGTTATTAGTACAACTACTTAACCTCACCCTGATGCTATCTGCTAATTAGTGTCCGGGGTCCTTTGTCTTCAGTCAACAACATATTTATTTGAATTATGGCATGTAAAGTGGCCCCTGCTCCTGTAATAGCTATAATAGCTATAATTTAAGTAAACATAAGCGAGAATGCATTTATTTAGACACACGTTAAGAGAAGGTTACCGGCAGGTGCTTACGCTCTTTTGTATGCTTACGAAGTTTGCTTCTATTTTGGCTATTATTTCTTCAAACTCCATTAAATTTTGTACACATGATAAACTAATATCAAGAGCTCTCGTGAGTAAGTTTTTTTTTTTTTTTTTTTTTTTTAATTTATTATTTGTTTTTAGAAACTAATACACTACGGGTCTAGATATTAGTGTACTGATCATGTGAACAAAGTTTCGTGGAGTTCGAAGAAATAATACCCAAACTAGAAGCAAACTTAGTACGCGTGCAAAAGGGCGTAAGCATCCTTTTATTAGCTACCGGTGACCGCCTCTTAAGCTGGTTCAAAGGTACTGTGAAATTTTGTGGTCGAGATTCGTGGTTAGTGTGGTTACATGGTTCATGATGGCGTTAACACCAACTCAACATTTTATCAACACTAGGTTAAATTTAGTATAGATTTTAATAGTTTAATTAAAGAAACTCTAAAAAGAAAAAAAAAAGTTCCAGTCTTTGGTATGTATGATACAGTAACCTATGATACAAAAAAGAATTTCAAAAATGTACACACACAGACAAGCTAGGATTACAAGGAAGAAAAACCCTGGACAAAGTTCAGGACAATATAACTTTTCATTTAAAAAACCGACTTCCGCCATTGTATTCGACTAAAATATTTGGATGAAAAAAAAATGATGAATGAATCATAGTGGTGAGAGGATTATGATACTTTTTGAATGCAAATGCTTGGTTTGTTGCTGAAAATGTCAAAATCGCCATACAATATTTGAGGAGTTCCCTCAACTCCTCATGGATTCCACCATCAGAACTGGATTCTGAAAAAAATGGGACCAATAATCTGGAAGTATTACCTATTCAAATAAAAAAATAATTTTCCAAATCGGTTCATAAACGCCGGAGATATGCGGTAACAAACATTAAAAAAAAAAAAATACAACTGAATTGAGAACCTCCTCCTTTTTTTGGGAAGTCGGTTAAAAATTCAAAATCTCTTGCTTTTGAAGCTTTTGAAGCTCTTTTCTACGCTAGGTTTGCATGGAGACTTTATAAAAACTTCTTGCTTGATTATTCTCTTGTATGGTTTATCAAATAACCAAAACATTACAATCTATACCCGTAGTTTCTGTAGGTTAAGCGATATGCACAGCGGGTAGCGGGTTCGAGTCCCGTGCCTGACCGCTATTAATTACTGCAAGCTACTGGCGTTGTTTTTAAAATGATGTGATAGTGTGGCGGAGGCTTCTAAATTATTTGACACATTTTTTATCAAGTACACTATAAAGGTTGCAGGAAGTCGGTGGATGGAGGTGGCTCGAACCCATTCGTTGCGGGGTTTTGTGAGGGAGGCCTATAGCCCCGCTGTGGACTTTTACAGGCTGGTGATGATGATTACTGAAGTTTGCGAAAGTGTTGCTTTAAAGAGAGGGCAACTATTTGTAATTCTTTTTTAAAGTTTATTGTTGTTTGTTGGTTTTGTAGATTCACATTATTTTAGTAATTTGCAGATAGATTAATGTCATCCAAACGTTACCAAATATTCCAATTATTCCTTCTTTACCAAGTCATCAACAATTATTTTAATTGAAATCACAAGCATTATCTTGAAAAGTCTTCTAAACAAAATGACTTCGTTCGCGTGGAGTTTTTCAGTACAACAACTAACTTTGGAAATAACTGTATTTCGGAAATTGCTTCCTTAGTGCACCCCTAGACCACAAAAAAAATGTACCTTCAACTAGGACTTACAGTCAGTGAGTGAGTCAGCCAGTAATGATACGTGTATACAATTAGTATCAAAATACCCCCTATAAACCCAAAGGGGGGGTTTCCCACACATCATGGTGAACAATTTTTTATAGCTGTTTATTTAACCTCTATGCGTGAACTTTGAATACTATAGTAGGGCAGCCCCAGCAAATTTGACGACTCATTTCATGAATGAAAAACTTCTAAAATAAAGTCCTAGAACTAAAGTTGTTCGCCATGACGTGTGGAAAACCCTCTCTTTGGGCCTAGAGGCGTATTTATAATTAATATACTGTATATTAATTTCCTTTCTACTCA
This sequence comes from Epirrita christyi, assembly GCA_951392215.1. NCBI lineage: Eukaryota > Metazoa > Arthropoda > Insecta > Lepidoptera > Geometridae > Epirrita > Epirrita christyi. Next base: position 14,913,250 of record OX595851.1, read on the forward strand.
GTTATACTTACTTTGGTTCTAGAAGCTTTTCCGTTCGGAAACTCTCAAAAAGCTTATTCCTCACAAACCAGACGTTTTCCTAAATATTTGCCACAAAATGCAATAAATCATACTGACCGCTATCGGGAGCTCCCTGTGCCCTATTACGGATTAAAAAAACACTTCTCGGCCCATCTAGATACGCCTTTATAACACCCAAAAGGACACAACATCCTAACAAAAATTTACGGGAAAACTATTCGAGTATCAAAGATTATAGACTATAATAAGGGTGGTATTTGTGTGAAGTGGTTGTAGAAGGTGGACGGTACAAGGCAATTTTAATTCAGTGGGCTCGCTCGTTGAATTAGTAATGAAATAAAGTGGTCGCAAGGGACGTAGATTCAGTTCCCGTGGACAGCCACATTGTTTTGGAAAATTAAACAAGGTTGGGTAAAATATTTGTGGGTTAGGCTGTATGGTACTAATTAGTCTTGAATATTTAAAAAATGGGATTTGGGGGTCTCTAGGGGTAGGGTGGTGGTTTCACTCACGCACGATAAAAAGGCTAAGAATCTGAGGTCTTCTTGACAGATTCTGTCAATCTAACATAACATACATATAACATAACACCCAACAGTTACATACGTAGTCTTGATCCCACTAGGATTCCCTGTTGCGTGGGTATCAGGAACTACGAGTACCATTATGGTACCATAACACCAACAAATATTTACAGATCATCCAAACATTTGTCCCGCAGCGGGAATCGAACCCGCACCTCTTGCTTCTCAGCCGGCTACTCGCCCGCCGCTTAATAGAGATCGTCATATTCAATGTCAATTCAAATAGAAATCAAATTGATACACTCGTCACTCAATTTATGAATGCTTCGCAAATAACGTGTAATAATGATGAGATGACTGACATAATTCTATTGTCATCCTTGAGTTGAGGGAATCCTAGTCAATCAGACTCTTGACGCTGTACTCCAATCCTAATTCAGGATTCAGTGTCATTTGTCGTCAGAGAGTACTAGATTCCTTGGTCATTTGGTACTCTTGAATTCAATACTAGCACACAATTTGTTATGGAGATTGGTGGAATTTTATGGAACTAAGTGAAATCGACTTTGTGTCTCTGTTGTTCTTCACGAGTCAACACGCGTGCTTTCTATCACAATTTCAAACTCGATTTGGTTCAAGAGTGTCAAACAAGCGTTATTAGGTTTGAAACTGGATTGCGATTAGAACTGTTTTCAAGAGTAGGTAGCCCTGCTGGACTATGCATGTGACTGTTGTTGATGTTATGTTAATGTATTCCAAATCATACCCTATCATCTCCTACGTAAACAAAATGATAAACTGTACTGTTTTTGATAAAAGCTTCAAGCAAAGGTCAATACACCGTATTTCCATTTAGAAGTTATACTAATTGTATCTAGATAAATAACATTATAGAGAGATAACAATAACTAATAAGTAAGTATGTATCGGGAGTAAAAGCGTCCCAGACGAGAATTTTATAAGCAGGCTTCAAGTGCACGTCTCAGAAAGGACAGGTTCTGCACCGGGCATTCCGGCCTGTCGCACTACAGGCCGCGGCGAAACGCCACAAGAGCCACGCCCCTCCATTTGATAACCAGCCTTGACCTGAGCGAGTTAAGGAGTATGAAAGATTAAGTAGCGGACCGAAGGTGCACCCTTGCGGCAGTACACCATGCCCCGCTTTTTTAATGATATAAAACGTGACAAGTAGTGACCGATCACTCTGTAAAACGGCTTTTATTTCAATGTAGTAACAGATCATTGTCTTTTACCCTTTTATAGTGGATTCACGTTGCTTTCTTTTATGTTGCACACAGTCGAACGCTTTGGTGAATAAAATTCTGCGGGGATTGTGGTCAGTGCAAATTGAATTTAACGTTGTGGTTGTTAAGTGTATTTTATTGGGTACGTACGTTGGTTTATGAGTTGTTATGTTGTATGTCTGTGTATCTGTCGAACGTCAATTAGCGTTGTGAAGAGACCGGTTAGACCGCGCCATGTATAAATGCATATGGGAGGCTTGTCGCTGGCCAGACTCAATCTGGCGGATCACTCATGTTCTTAAAACGTTTCAGTTTTGTGGTTAAGCTCCTTTTTATTTTATTGATAACATTATTATTCATAATAAACAGAAAACAAACATTCTTAAAGACTACCTCGATCAATAAAATCAAAAAGTTATTGACACCACAGTTTTGTTGAAAACATTTAAATTACTTTCATTTGTATTTGATGTGCATCCAATTAATTTCGAAGATAGGATTTTAATTCCCCGTAGAGATAAAACAGGCATTTGTCTGCAGGCGTCTGATATTTAATTTTCAATTTAAATATTGCGAAACCAATAATTTTTCTTCAACTCATGCAAAGTTTATCTTCAGTAGTGATGGTTTTTTAATTTTATGCACTTTTGGATCATTAAAACTGTCTAGTTTCGTAATAACTGGTATTATTCTGTGCTTTAAGTCAGAATTGCTCTAGTAATTTTAGACTTTCCTTTGAACGACGGCTTTAGTTTCATTAAAATGGGACTTTTACGATAGTAAGCTTAATTTTTACGGTCTGCTTCGTATAAATTATTTCTAATTAAATCTGAATATATTTGAAGATCAGAAAACAGAGCAGAAAGTTCAGCTTGCTATAATTTAGCATCTGTGTGTGCCATATTTTTATTTGAATAAATGTTATTAATCATTTTGGCAAATAATGACACAGTTTTGAGATAAAAATTTATACAATGAAGCTGTGATGGGACAGTAAACAAAATCAATCCAGTTCAATAAAGTGTATATCACGATTCTCACAGTAGAAATTGTTCGCCACGATTTTGTGCTCATATTGCGGTAATAGTAGATTGTTGCTCCGAGCGAAAAGTGACTTCTTGTTGCAACGAGTGTTTGCTCTTTTTTGGTGCAGTAGATTCGGAGCAAATTGGCTGGGACAGATGGATATCTGGTTACCCTTGAGGTACGGAACCCTAAAAATATTAAAGAACTACACGTCATAGAGCTAAAGCGAACAAACGTACAGTTAGTAGGTCGGACAACCAAAAATAAATAAATAAGGGAATGCATAACCGATTAAGAATTCACAAAACAACGCGTCCAAAACCGAAGCATTTAAATAATATGGTAATATCTAAGAAGTAGATCAGCTAGGGGACGTTCGTGATCTGACTGCGAATAGAGGCCATAAAACTGGGACCACGGCCCGTGAGCCATGGAATATTACGTCCGATTTATAGAAAAATACGGCGGTTTCAGTACGGAAAGGATTTAACGGTTTGGGATAAAATTGGGTATAAAATTGAGCTGTGAGTGAAAGTTAGTGTTGGGCAAGTATTTTCAAGTAAGATAACCATATTTTCCGTTCATATACATTTACGTATTCAAATGTGGCCACAACAATAATCTCACAAAAGATTTATCAGAATATCTTTATAATTTTGAACAATGGTGATGAAGATTTCGTTGATGATTTAAAATGTGCACTTAGCATAATCTCAGATTCAATGTAAACAAACAAAACAAATAAAATTAAAATTTTCAAAATTCGTAGATAGGTTCTGATGTAGCAAGAAAAATAGGAAAAAAGTAGGTAAAGACATCGACACTGATGTTAAGTAACTTTTTTGATCAAACTTTACTTAATTTGTATAACACATAAAGTTTCAAACCACCTTGTCTTCCCTTGCTAACGATATTACCCACGTATCCGATAACCCGGTACTTTAAATCCTATCGGCTCTTAATCCCGCAATAACTGTACCCTCTTTCTTCAAGTCGGTAGTCGCGTCACGTGCTGACGTCATCTGCTCTGATACTGTCTTTTGTTTTTGAGAAATATAGATGTCAAAACCACGTTTTACTTAAACCTTATGCCTTCGGAATAAGTGTAGTAATATCGATGGTTATTCGTGGGGATTGGATTTGAGATTCCGCTTGCGTAAATTTTTAAATGACCTCGTAAAGGTAGATATCTGCTTGAATGGCAGGAGATATATCACCTACTAGAACTACTTCTGTAATTTGTACTTATAATATTGTTCTCATGTAAGTGACTTATTGTCTTTTTAGAGAAATAAAATTCTATAAGACCTCCGTGGCTTAGCGGGTGGATCACCGGCTGCAGAAACGAAGACATGGGGAGCCTAGGGTTCAACTGCAGAATCTATCTTCGCAGGAGTAAATTAGAATGAAAGTGACAAAGAACAATTTTTGAAACTTGACAAGGATTTTCATTAAACGCTATTTTCTCCAAAACCAATAAGTTCTGAGTGACATGGCAGTGAAAACAATTGGAGTGCGACCCTTGGTGCAATCCATCGTGGTGACAGCCAGTCGCAATACATCACGCCGCGCCCGGACACTCCCGCAATCGATATGACATTAGAGCGAGATTAAAAAGTATCAGATGTCTGCAGATAGGTCTACAGATGATTCTCTCTACCAGAATAAAATTATACGCCCAAAACTAAAATAAAAAACAATCCTGAGCCTGTAAAAGTCCACTGCTGGACAGCCTCCCGCTTAGAATGCCACGACGAACGGTCTTGAGCCACCTCCATCCACCGACTTCTTGCGGCGTTTTAATCCATTGAGTGGAGGGCTTTCCTCTACCGCGTCGTCCGTTTTTATTCCGCAGCGGTTGTCAGTTTTGCGAGCTATATGACCTACACATTGCCACTTCAACTTGCTTATTCTGAGAGCTATGGCGGTGACCTTGGTTCTTCTACGGATTTCCTCATTTCGGATTATTTCACGTTGTGAAACCCTTAGCATAGCTCTCTCCATAGCCCGTTGCTCTTTACATGAGATTATGGCCGATTTGTCCGAACTTGTTTATTTGAACCAATATTTCAAAATAAAAGGGCCTAAGCGCCCTACCGGTAACCTCTTCTTAATCGGTTAGATTGTCGGAGCTTTAACAAGAGCCTTTGATGGTGACTCTAGGATTATTGGTGTTGAAAATAATGGCTGGATACTATGCCATTGTATTCGCTAATACATCTTCAGTTAAAAGTTTTTTTGTTAAGTGCAAGAACTGTTCTTGCACTTAAACAACACACTTAAACAAACAAAACTTTTAACTGAAGATGTATTAGCAAATACAATGACATAGTACCTATACAGCCATTATTTTCAACACCAATAATCCTAGAGTCACCATCAAAGGCTCTTGTTAAAGCTCCGGCAATCTTAACTGTAAATTATTAAGGCGGTGATGCAACTTAGAAATATTTGTTTCATTTAAGTTTGACTCTGCAACACTGCACAGATTTGCCAGACAAGACAAATAGATGACCCTCCGGGGCCAAGCATCATTTAGTTTATCTGTGGATCCCTCGCGACACGCGAAAGGCGGTGACAGCCGCGCCTTGATGCTGATATCTTGAAGATTAAGGCCTTTTTCGCCAGATTCCTTGTTCGACGGATCCTGTTTTGAACAGATTCTTGTTTGGTTGTTTTCCTTTTTCACCGGAATGTCAAATTATACAAAAAGTACGGGTTTGCTTTTGTAATTAATTAGTAATTAATAAGTTACAAAACAAAAAAAAAACAATATCTTTTTAAAAAAAATAAGTTTTTTTTAGTTTGTAAAACCAAAGTGTTTTTAACATATAAACGAATCTTTACATACTCATTAAAAGTTATATTTTGGAGGTATAGCCAAAGTTATAAAAATGCATATTGAACTCATTGTAGGTTATGCTAGTAATATAATTATGTCAATGAGGTTAGGTAGTATGGAAGAACAGTTTTCTGGTTGTCGTGTCACTGTTCTTTCTTGGTCACACTGCAGTGATTGACCTGCTTGAGCGGTTTAAGGTCTGAAACGGGCTTTGTGGTCGATTTAGTGCACCTCACATAAGCCCTTTATTGTACATGTCAATTTCGTTTTTTTTACCGTTTTTTTCGTTCTTTCAGGTACACAAGCAAACCAAAATGGCATGTGACTGTCACAAAATGCAATGTAAACTCGGATGAGAGCAGCCCGCTGGACTTTTTATCTTGCTATCATACTAAAAGGCTTCTTTGGAATGTCATGAATATTATCACTTTCTTGGAACATCAGTCAGACAACCATTGTCTGACTGATGTTCCAAGAAAGTGATGAGTCCTTATTTTAATAATAATTACTAATGCAGTACCTACCTGATCATCAGATAGGTATTGCATTTTGTATCTTAATACCCAACAAATAAGGATGATTAAATAGGATTTAGCTGGTAATGGTGGTATCGATGGAGTCATTACGTCGTCATGGAAACGGCAGCACGAGTTCTGAATTCAAAGTTTGGAATTTGGAACGTGCTGTCAAAGTTAAGTTAAGAAAATGGGTAAAACAATCTTGATTCTAGACATGAGTCACTTCATTTTTTTAGATTTTGAATGGGGATTTTTTAGAGGGTGCATTTTTATGTGTAGTTTGTATCGCTTGTCTATATTCCAACTTCGAACTTACAACAAAGTTCGTAAGTCCTGGTAAGTCATCTCCTAGATCAGCTTTTATTTATATGAACTAAGTACCTACTGAAGTTTCAGTGTCATTTTGAATTTTTAACTCTATATTTTCAAGTTTTTTTGATGTTTTTTGAATGAGGATGTCCAATTTTGCGAATCTCCGATTTTATTTCAAATTAGTATTTAAATATTTTTTTTAATATTATAATGTATTTAATTTCAAAAACATAATTAAGTATCTAAAAAAATTAGTTAATATTGTAATATTGTTTAAAGGTAGATATTTGTTTTTTGCCTGTACCTACTTAACTTCTCTGGAAACCCCACACCGGATCTTTTTTAAAATAATCATTTTAAACAGATTCCTTGGTCACAGGATCTATCAGTAACTAAATTATAAGCATTAATGCATCTATTAGTACAAAGGATCTAAACCACAAGATTTATCAGTAACTATTCAAAAATACGAGTATATTTTGCAGCAGCAAAATTTTATGAAAGTTTGCAAAATTTACTTTTTGCGAAGTGGAAATTCTGCGGGTTACCCCCACTACCTTAATGTTTTTGAACCATAGTTCTACTCCGTTTCGCTGCAAGCATCAAATCTGCTCGCACTCGTTGAACAAGGCGTTTACAAGTCGGGTACAAGTCACGTCTGCTTTCAATATGGCGCCGCGTGTTCCCGATGCTCCCAAACAGATGCTGACTGTAGCTATATGAATACCAAAGTGATAAAGTTGGATAAGTCTAAATTAGACTTGATTCAAGGAAAGACTATCAAAAAACACTTGAATGTCATCGGGGCTATCTTACATTGCATCTTCTTGACAAAATTGACCGACATCCTTTTGACACGTCGCCTTAGATCATGATTTTACACTAGATTATGATCGCGTATCTTGATCTACGTCAGAATGGACGGACATGAATTTGTATAAAAACCTCTAGGTAAGTAACTACACCTTTAACTAGTAGTTCTGCGAACATTAGACCTCGCGAGCACAAACTTTTTTGAAAATCGCTTCCATAGTATAACCATAGTTCAAGACGCTTCATATGACACCTCATGTGTCAAAATCCTTCTCGAAGTTACGGACTACGACAGAACAGATGAACAAACATACATACATTAATACATAGATCTACTTAAATCATAACCCTCCATTTAATTTGCCGTTGTCGGGTAAAAAGAGTCGTTCACTATAAATATGCGCGTACGGTGTGATCGGTCACACGCGACCAGGGTACTAGTGTGGACGAAGCCTCAAAGGGATTTTTACTGTAATTAAAATTTTAGTATCTAGTTGGGTACGTCATTAAACTAGGAACTTACTTCGATAAATTACAATATTAAGCGTATTCTTGATTAAATTAAATGAATACTAGCTTAATATCCCTTTAAACCATTTTAGGCACTTCCCAGAGATAATAACTAATTTAATGAGCCATAACCATTAATAAATAAACAATCATTATGTTAATTATAATCTCGTAATCTTGTAAGTCGATTACATTTTAAGCTTTACGATTTGGTGTAAATTATCTTATTAAAGTACTTAATATTTTTTGTTGGATGAACCGAGAAGTAATAGGGATAGTAGGTCATCATTTCATCAACCTTTAAGAGTCCACTGCTGGACATAGGCCTCCCCCTTCCCACTCCTATAGACATAGGCTTCCCCGCTACGACATACGTAGGTAAACGTATATACAGAGATACATATTTATTCATATTGTCACGGGTATTTATCGCGTGTTACCTTATTACGTATTCGTGTATCGTATCTACGTTATTTACTTTTCTAACCGATTTCAAAAATCATTTGGATTACAATTCAATTACAATTGTTACGGGACCACCCCCTGCCTGCTAGACAGCAAAGAAAGAATCATTAGAATCGGACTTATCATCGAGGCGTAAGCGTTTATCATATTAATATTATAAATGAGAACCTCTTCACCTCTTTTTTAGGTTTTCGAACCTCAATAACAACAAAAAATGACTTGAAATTTATACAAAACTAGCTGAAATCCGCGACAATGTCCGCGTTAAAAACTGATACGTGACCTGCTTACTAATCCTACTAATATTATAAACGCGAAAGTTTGTGAGTATGGATGGATGTTTGTTACTCTTTCACGTAAAAACTATTCAATGGATTTTAATGAAACTTTACAATAATATAGCTTATACATCAGAATAACACATAGGCTTCAATTTATAAAGATATTGTGTGAATTGTCCATAATATGACGATAAGTGTCAAGTAATTAGGAAAACATCTACCATCTGCGAGCTTATTATCTGGCGTGCGCTGCCAAAACCGCTAGAGTTACACATATGTAATCTATGATAGAAATGTTTATCTTAAATAGTCCTACAAAAAAGCCCGCCACAGTATATATCTATATCTTATATGTAAGCCATTACAGCCAAAATGTGTATAATATTATAAACGCGAAAGTTTGTTACTTCTTCACGCTCAAACAGCTGAACGAATTTGAGTGTGGAGTGGAGATACCTTATACCCTGGATTTACACATAGGCTACTTTTCATCATCATCATCATCATCAATTTTCATAATTATTCACGCGGGCGGAACAGCGGGGCGCAACTAGTGTATTATAAGTGTAGCAGAGTCTACCAAAGATCATACAATTGAAAAGATTCCAAACACCTTTGGGTAAGGATCCCTAATAAGTATTTATTTTTCTTAAAAGGCTCAAGACATGTTTTTGCTTATTAGCCCTCCCCTGTTGAACTTATTCCGGCTGACGACGTAACGACATAACGGTTATAACGACAGAACTCAGTCGTTGTGTACCTAATACCTACTGCTAATTTATACGCTTAAGGGATCTATTAGTACCTAAACCACAGGATCTAGCAGTAACTTTGAAGAGATCCGTTGAGTCTCTCTCGCTTTCATCTCAGGCCTGTCAATAAAAATGTTCAATAATCTACCAGAGGATCTTAAAAATCTAACAGGTTTGTTTAATATTAAATTTAAAAAATGGCTGATGAGTAGATGCTATAACTTTTTAAATCAATCCTTACAATTTAGGGATTTTCAATTATATTTTTTGTTGATTACCAAATTATTGTCAATTTTATTTTACTTCATTGTTTAAATCTCAATTCTTATTCTAATTTTATATTGCTTTTATAGTAATCATATTACCCATGTGACAATATGCATTGCTAGTTATAAGGTAGAACATATTATTGGGCTTTTTCTAGTTTAAGACCGTTCTATTAACAATGTTCTAACAAATCAAATTATCTTATCTTATCTTTGTCTCACAAAAACAATTCAAAAGAGCCCAATAGCATTCTACTGTTATTGGTTTAACTACTGTGTCAAATTAACAAAAAATTCCAATTTGTTTCTCACCGAACAATTAACATAGCAATCTGAATAATTGTAGCATCGAGGTGGTAATCTTTATAGTTTTATGTTCCAACTTCCACGCAATTATAAAGAGCAGTATTACTTTCATTTATTACCACTTCGAGGCATCACCCAACTGCAGCAGAGCAAGCATATTATGATGGTTCCAGAAAGCTTTGAAAGACGGTTCTAATTTTAATGTTCTTGGAGCAAAGATTTGTAATTGCTAGATATTTAACGTAATTGAACAATATTAATACCATACATATCGTCTTCTTCAATAATATTATTCAAGAAGACGGGACTTGTATAAATCCTGAATACTAATATAAAAATATGGATTTTTCACAAATCTATTAAACACAGGTATGCTAGCTTGGACGCTTTCCTAGTGATTTGGATTAGTTGAACCATCTTTAGATCGTTTGCAACGGTCTTAAGATATATCATATGTTTTATTTGTATTTTCTAAATGTTTCATATGAAAAATATGCTTATATTAGTTGTATTGTTCTTTATGTAAATAAATATAACTTTATAATTAAACGCAGATAGTCACACCTTTTTCCAAGACTGTCTTTGCTGCATAAAACATGGCGTCAGTAAATTTTATTTTCTAAAAAGAGCCAGACTTATCACAAAATAAAATTGTGTTAACGTCGCTAAGTGGTAGTTAGATAACCAAAGCGCCAAGAAGGGAAAAGTTATTCCTTTGCCTCACGTCATGAATACTTATAGCTACGAAAAGTATCAACGCATCTTCATCCTATGGTTATTCTCTGATTTAAGTAGTTTGACAATAAAACAAATAAATTACACCATAATTAAGAAGGCACTTCGAATTACTTAACTTTTTTTAACAAACCTTGTGACTTATGATGTGGGGTTTCTAATGGATGATAAAGACAAAACCCTTAACAGGATCCTATTAAACTCGTATGAGATAACGTATGAGATAACTTCATTCAGTAGGTAGATGGTGATAGTGATTTTAAACAATGACATGTGCATGAGTATACAATGTCTTTACCTACTTAAAGCAGATTTTTAGATCAATTATGAAATTCTGTCTTGTAAGTTCGCAACAATATAAGCGAACTTGCAAGTAACAAATATGATTTCGTTATTTGTATTGTAATTTGCTTGAAATGTAGCATTTACTAAATCATTAAGTGTTTCATGACATCCATGTAGCTACTTATCATGTTCAAATAAATGTTTCTGTACACCCCATCAGAGTCAAAGGTCCTCAAACCATGGGCCACAAAGAGAGTGCTTCTTAACTCAACCCAATGAAGGTCAACCCATTTAGGTATTTATATCGGACAACATCCCATATTGTATTATAATATAAAAAGATGAGGCATACTTTGCAAAGCTAACCTTCACTTTTATCAAGGTTTCAGTGCCATTATTAAATTAAGCAGAACATACGGTACTAATTAATTAACTCCTAACTACTGGCTGTCTACTCTGCCACAAAATTTTAATTTAAGTATATGATTTTCAACACGTACAAAAACGAAACCTTAAATCTACACAATAAAGCTAACATTCGTAGAACAGTTCTATAATTGTTTTATTAAGTATTTGATTAAAACTATTACCCGAAGGTAACTTATTGATTCACCTGTATGGTGTTTTACCAAGCAACTATTTAATAGATATACTAACAAACTGTGCAGTAATCTGTGATACGGTGTTGGAAAGTAACAAATGGACACCGTTCCAGCCGTTAGATAAAGATGTTCATTGTAATTTACTATTTTGTGTGTTAGTAAATTTATTCGGGATGTTTTCCAAGTGTTTCCCACAGTCGGGTTCCGTGACAAATACACTCTCGGTTTTAGAGATAGGATACATTAGTTGGTCTTTAATTTATCATTTTATTATAACATTTTGTTTAATTTATTAAAATGGTATCTGATAACGTTTAATCAACTCTACTGTGCATTGCCTTTAAAGTAACTATTTATTTATTTAGGCGCAATATACAGCTACAATATAAAATCTTAGGTTATGGAAGGATTATAAAGTTAAGTTTAACAATAGTATAGCCCACTGCATAATCCACAAATAAGTTAACAGTATTAGGCATAAAAAACCCCACTAGAGCTTACCACTTAGCTTTTAAGTGATATCAATATTATAAATTTTAAACAGTAATATTATAAACATTGTATAATACAAAAGAAGCTATTTATAAATGCGTTAGTTAATGTATGTTTATACATAACAAAAAAAAAATTAGTACTTACTTAAAATAATTCTCGCTAAGAAAAAGACTAGACCTGCTGCATACGAAAACGTTCTCTCGGAAAATTTAAAGGCCCTTTACAAATTTTACGTCTGATCTCTGTTTGGCATGAGTCAGGATTAAGCTCAGTTTTTGCAAATTCACGTCCCTAATACTTAATTTTTATTATAATAACGTATAAACGTACAGGACGTTTCGGTATGGACGTGAATGACGTGAGATCTCTCTCATATTTTCATGAAATTCGTTTCTCTTCTGACTTACCCAATTATTCATAATCAATTTTTAAACCTTTTAAAGCTAAAATAGCTTTTGTCTTGTTTTGAAGAATGTTACTTTACATCAACAAGGAGAGAACAAAAGAAAAGCTATTTTAACTAAAATAGGTTTGAAAAATGATTATGAATAAGGGGATTGGAGTTTAGTAGGTAGGTAGGTGCATAGGTGTTGTCGGTACATCTTTTTAGCTTTCACTGACGAGAAAATCAAACAACTATAATTTACAATCAAAATGACTAGTAGGCACTTCGCTCTTACAGAACTGACGCGTAAGAACGTGTCTATTCGTAACGAGTGCGCAAAAAGGCAAGAGCGGGCGTGAGGTGACGGACGTGAGAGGACTGCGAGGCATGGAGATATTTATCCACACAGATAATAAATAAGTAGCTTTCATTCGTGAATAGGTCTACGCAATTATACGTTTTCTGTACTTTTGAGGCTGGGCCTAAAACAAATGACAATCTTAAATTGGAGTTTAATTAAAAAATATTTTTTACAAAAAACTAAGAACCGACTTCAACTCCTGAATATTTACAGTGAAAACTTAAAAATAATATTAGTAAGTATATAAAGATAAATAGATAAAAAAATATTTATTCCACATAAAAGAAGTACAAATGCAAACTTAATGCTAAAAAGCATTATCTTCCAGATAACCAGACCTGTTATACTTTTTTCCAGATAGCGGATAAATGTTTTATGATTCACAGAATAACATGGACAGTATTTGCATCAACATTTACAATATTTAATTATTTTTGGAGTCGGTGCCAGCCAGACATAAATAAAAACAATAAATAGACAGACCCAAAATCCAACTAAGTAAACCAAAATACAAGAACCAAGAACTGCTAAGTAGTTTCTGTCGACTTATTACAGTATTATATCCTAACAGTTAAGGAGGATCTCATTTCCGAAGCTTTTTGAACTACTTTTAACACATCATAACCATGTTTGAACTATGTATGAATGAATACACATTCATTAATCTGTCATCAAACGAATACCTTCAGTTAGTCCGTTATTATAAAGTTATGTTATCGACGGGGCGCGGGCGGTGAAAAAGTTGTACTATTTCAAATACACATTTGATTTTATTAAAACCAATTTGTCAAACGATCGATCGTAATCTAATTACTTAATTAAAATATCTCGTAATCGTGATCAGTGAAGATAACTTTTATTTGATTCGAGGCAGTAAAGGGTACCCGCTGGCGTGCCCTAATTATAATGGCTGTCATGTCACCCACCTGTCAGTGTCACATGTCAGATCATCAGCCGCTCATGCGCATGGAGACAAAAAGTAATTGTGACGGTAGAGAAAACTAAGCGTGGATTTAATGGAAAAATAATTAAAGAGATGTCACTTTTTGTGTATTTTATTACAATTACTGTTAGATTTACTATTTCTATGGATTTACCAAACAACTTAATTTAAAAACCACTTTTATTAGGAGACCGTGTGCCCAGCCTATATGAATAGACCCCTCTGTCTCCTTCCGTGCGGATGTCCTAAAAGTCGACTAAAGGATTACACCAGGGGACGGGTAGCAGCATCTATATACCTGAGTACTCAACACCAGGTACTAGCGATCATCAATCCATCTGCCAAGCGTGGTAATTATTGCAAATCCCCATTGGGGAGACTTCGTCCGACAGTGGACGTCTAAAGGCTGATGATGATGAATGTTACATTTATTCAGCATCATGATCATCAGCCTGTAGAAGTCCACTGCTGGACATAGGCCTCCCCCTTAGAATGCCATGACAAACGGTCTTGAGCCGCCTCCATCCACCGACTTCCTGCGACGTTTATAATGTCTTTAGTCCATCGAGTGGAGGGCCTTCTTCTACCGCGTCTATTCGGTCGATGTTAAATGGTAAAATAGGTACATAGCTACAAAAATTTGGAACAAAACATCATATCTAAATCTACGACTATAACTACAAGGAGGAAATACATCATTACACTTGTAACATGACCGCACAAAGCCGACCTCTAAGCCGAGATAAAATCGAAAACCAACTAAAACCAAGACCCCATAATTATTCAAGAACAAAAGCACAGACTGCACGTACGAGATACCATCTATACATTCTAAAGAGAGCGTTCGTCTGTGTGTCACTAGGAAATTCTCACGATTTAATATCAAAACAAAACATCTAAATAAATAAAAAAATGATTTGACGACCTCCGTAGCGCGGCAGGCGAGTAGCCGGCTGAGGCGCAAGAGGTGCAGCTTCGATTCCTGCTGCGGGACAACAACCTTCACGCGAGTGGCTCTATCCTAACTACGTTAATCTATCAGAAGCACCAACGGGGAACAATCAGAAGAGAGAAAGCTCACTATAGAAATAATTTTGAATTTGATTCCTGCTATCCTCTAAAAGTCCATTGTCGTTTTTCTAAAAAGAGTGATGAAAAAAAAATCTACTACTGACGGCTAAAATAAAAAATAAAAATAATAAAAAAATTACAAACAGGTAACTTCACTCTAACATTACATCTTTATCATTAACAGCTTTTTTTAGTATGTGTGGGTCAAATCTTGCAACTGAATTTTAAACCAGTTCTGACCAATTCCACCCAACCGATTAAACTGTAATTTTGCATAATGGTGACAACGAGCTGAGGGCCTATTACGAGTTTTGCATTGCAACAATCACTTTGCGAGCCGTTAGTATTCAACGTGACTTACATAGTAACTATTCATCATTCTGTGCCGCGCTGTCGATTGAAACAGCACAGATTCATAAAAAGTTACTACGTAAGTCACGTTGATTACTCACGACTCGCAAAGTGATTGTTGCAATGCAAAACTCGTAATAGGCCCTCTTTTTTGACTTTTAAAATCTGAATTTTTTACAAAATAAATACTATATTGACTATTGACTATTCAGATCAGATTTCAGATGGAGACGGAACTCCTTGATGGAAAATAATAGACTGGTCGTGTTCAAGTTCATTTTGACCAGCTCACAGTTATTTTTATTACTAATTTCATCAGAATTAATAAATAATAAATAATAATTTTGTCAGAAGTTACATTATATAAAAACTTGTTTTGAAAAATATTTTTTTTCACAAAACACTTATTCCTATTAAAATAGTATTTGTCTCACATTTGAGAAAAACCCAATATCTCACCAAGAAGAGGCAATATATTATGTTAGTCATAAACACGTGATTATTGTCGGGGGCTTTGTGTCCTGCATTTAAAGCAGGCTTGTGACAAGGAGGTATGTAGTGTGGGTATTAAGGCGCAGACCCACCACGGTGCACGGAGAGGCTACGCACGTGTGCTTTGCAAGAAAATGTATGTGATCGTGCCCACTGCAACCCACGCATCAATTGACGTCATTGATACATGCGTGGCTTGCTCGAATAGGCGCTTACGTAGCTCAACGCTGTCAAACGCCATGCACGTTGTGCATGCGGTACACGGCTACCTAGCGCTGTACATAGTTGTGGGTTAGTATTTGTGTATAGTGTGTACAGAGAGCAGATTCTAAGTTTTTTGCACACCATTGACACGGACATTTGGTGTAGTGTAACATGGATTTTTGTATGGAAAATGAGGCTTACAGAGTGTACGCTAGGGGCACTCATCAGTGTCGCCATACAAAATTCTTGTTACACTACACCAAACGTCGGTGTCAATTGTTTGCAAAAAACTTAGAATCAGCTCTTTGAAGTGGAAACGTAGACCCACGTTGTCGAACAAATAAATCCACGCAGCTAAAATGCGCCGCGTGCTCGTGCACAGCATGCGCCGCGGTGGGTCTGCGCCTTTAGGTGCTTGTAGGGACGCATGCCTGCGTGTGCCCGAGACGAGTAATAATAGGATGGGACTTTTTATTCTTGATTTTTTTGTCTATGGAAGAAAATTGAGGAATTTTATATTGAACGTTGAAAGTAAACTTCGAAGATAACGGCATAGAATATTTTTGCTATTAGTAAAATATTCTATAACACATCACATAATCATCAACAGCCTTACGTCTACTGCTGGACTCCTCCCCCATAAAATACAATGAATCCAATGAAATACCATAATCACCACGCTTGGCAGGCGGATTGGTGATCGCAGTTTCGTGTCAGGTGGATGCTGCTGCCCACCCCTTGGTGCAAAAGTGGGCTTTTTTGGTTTCGCATATAGGTACTTATTCATAAAAATAGATTAAAAAAATGTTTTTAGGTTGTCGGATTTTGTCACAAGAATGTATCATCATCAGCCTGTAGAAGTCCACTGCTGGACATAGGCCTCCCCCTTAGAATGCCACGATGAACGGTCTTGAGCCACCTCCATCCAACGACTTCCTGCGACGTTTATAATGTCTTTAGTCCATCGAGTGCAGGGCCTTCCTCTACCGCGTCGTCCGGTTTGTGGTCGCCACTCGAGAACCTTTGTTCCTCAACGATTATCAGTTCTTCGAGCTATATGACCTGCCCATTGCAACCTCAAATTGCTAATTCTGAGAGCTATTGTCAGTTACTTGGTTGTTCTACGGATTTCCTCATTTCGGATTATAACATGTAGTGAAACTCCTAGCATAGCTCTCTGCATATAATTCAACAATGTATAGGCAGGTATAATGTTGATTATAAGATGTTTATGCACGATAGTGACTTCAGTCTCCCTGCTAGAGATACAACATTTTCGAAGTCAAACTCCCCAAAGATTGCTACAGCAGGTAATCTATAATACCTTAAAAGAGTCTATCAAATGATGAATCTACCAACGAAGACGTGATTTTGATCGACTTCTTCAATAAACACCACTAGAACAACCGTACACACGGCATTACCGACACGTGTTCCGGTCGTAACATAGTCCGCGTGTACCCCGATATGAACTGTTCGCACTTTATGATACGCCTTTATGGTCTGGGAGATTTATTAGCCAATATAACAAAAACGGAGACTTTGAACCTTACGCCATTGTAATAAGAATTAGGGATTTAGGGTAGGGATGTGACTGCTGGTGAGTCTGTAAAGGCAAGTGTGCAAGTTTGGGTTGACTTCGAAATAGCATTGATTTATAAATTTTTCACTTCCTGCCCCCCAATTACAGTAGCAAATGGCAATGGGGAACGCAACAATGAGGATCATTTTGGCAGCCTTAGTGCTATCTAACCTTATGAAATTTGAATAGAAACTTCTTGAGGTAAATATTCCTCGTTTCAAATTTCAATAGATTTGGAGAGCGCTTCGGCTGCCAAAATGATCCACATAGTCCCCGTTGCCATTTGCTGCTGTAATTAGGGGGCAGTTCTGTAAACTCTAAGTATAATTATGCTGTAGGAAAATAACAAATACAGTTCTTTGAGGCATGTTAACATAGTGGCCTGCAAACAAATGCTCTGTTCCGTTTGAAGTGTGATTTATATTTTTGTGTTACGCAGTGGCCCGCTTAAATATTCAGTGTAAAATAATGTAAGTCATTCTTGGTAAATTATTTACGTTACAGGCCAAGAATACTTTCAAATTACATTTTTATTTTATTTCTAATATTCCATTATCAGTAAATGGCTTTTGAAATTACAATCCATCCCCTTAATTACGCTCTTCACATTTTTATCGACTAATACGTGTAATGAGCCCCGAGAAGTGCATCGAGGTGTTTTTTTGCAATTTTAAGTGGATTTCATTACGATAGTCGTGTCTGCGCCCGCGCAGCCGCGCCACGCCCGACCCATTACATGCTCGTGATTTTATACATTACTGAGAAATGCGAGAACTATTCTAATATACGTAAGTATTAGTAACTAAAATATGTTTTACGGAAATGTGCTGAGTTCATTCAATTTGGAAAATTTTCATGTGGAGGCACAAAACAGGTTTCATTCCCTTATCGAGTCAAGGAAGAATAATACCTACCCTCGATAAGAGTGGTTGGTGCCGTCACTGTTATATTATAGTTAGTTATAACGGTAGGTACGTGTAAATTTTTAATTAAAAACAATGAAATATACACGTAGGTAATTCGGTAAAATGCGAATGAGAAACCTATACCTACTAAATACAAAGCTAAGAAAGTTAAAACATTTGTTGATATTCAACCTGAATTATTCATTTACATTCTAGTCCCGTCTGTAGCCAGCTTTACCGCGTGCTTACAGGCTCGTATTATTTAAAAGTGGTTTTAGCGAATAAATTGACTCGCGGGTCGCGGCTGTAAGTACTTGTCAGATTAGCAATGTCTTATACCTGCTGCAATATCTGTATTATTAATATCTGATTACACCTCTTCTGATATTTTTTTATTTGTAATCCTATTCGGAATCGTTTCGTCTTGCAGTATGACCAGCCCCCAATTACTGTAGCAAATGGGAATGGGGATCATTTTGGAAGTCTTAGCGCTATCTAAATCTTATGAAACTTGAATAGGGGAAATTTCTTGACCTAAACATTCCTGCTTTCAAGTTTCAAAGGATTGAGACAAGGCTGCTAAAATTATCCCCATTGTTGCGTTTCCCATTGCCATTTGCTACTGTCATCTGTCTGTCAGGGGGCCGTTTCCGTTACGTTCCGAGTTGTAATGAGTATTTTAATTTTCGTTGTTTCCCGCTTCCGGGCAAGTTCAGTAACTCCAAAGTCCACAAGATCATAACCAAGGGATCTATCAGTAACTACTCCATGTTTTGCGGACCAATATTGACATAATTTGTTTCGGAACCACATCCTCTAAAGCAAGCATGTCAAACATGCGGCCCGCGGGCCGCATGCGGCCCATCACGACGTTGACTGCGGCCCGATTCAATTTTGAACATAAAGTACTTATATAACTTTTGAAACTGTGGTGCATGAAACTGTGCCGAAATATCGGGAATCAACAAAACTCAAACATCATGGTAAATATCCCGTTTCTAGTGATAATAAAGTACTTACATTGTAATGATTAGATAAACGATTATATAGCATCCTGCCCCCCTATTTCCTAACTGAAAGTCACTCGGTGACTAACGTTTGACATGTAAAAATATAGCCATCAATTGGTCAAAATTTATAATCATATAAAAAATTTACATCAATTTGATAGTAATTTTACTTGTGAAACATTAGTCACCGAGTGACTTTCAGTCAGGAAATAGGGGGGCAGTAAGTACTACTATATCTATGCAAGGAGTTTGTTTTCTTTATGGTTAACACAACCCACGGTGCGGTCCACTGATTCTAAGGTCTTTAAGTATTTGGCCCACCGATGACTTTGAGTTTGACATGCATGCTCTAAAGTGATGGCATGAGGACGCGCTGTTTCTGAGATTTTATAGTTTTCTGTGATACACGACAAGGTCAAAGCGTCTAACCCTTTATTAAGCGTCATTAAATTTAATACCCAGCAGAGCAGGCAAAATGTAGATCATCTGTTCCAGGAAAGTTAACTTGGCCAACCTTAGCTAGCTATAAATATAGGTAGATACCTGCCTATCTGATTTGGTCTGCATAAAAACATAGACAAGACGCCAAATAAATTGTTCTATCAGTATCCACACATAAAGCTATATGTGTCCACTTACTCAGCGGTAATGAGCGGCACCGCCACCTATTGGACCGATGTGGCGACGATAACCGCATGCCTACAAACATATAGCGGTATTGTATTGACAGACATTATGTTCCAAATAAGAAATATGCAATTTTGTAAGAACTTCAATACACTACGTCTATCTTATGCTTAGCTTTATTCCATATAAGTTACATGAGACTTTTCATCTTTATGTCTCAGGCAGCGCGCGTTTGATACCTCTGGTGTTGCAGGCGTCCATAGGCTACGGTTATTAGTTTCCATCAGGTGGGCCTTATGCATGTTTGCTTGACTGGGGATATTCGAATCCATAAGAGATGCGGGAAAACTGTCTTTGGAACTATTTGCTGATTTTGTATGAAAATTATTCTGGCATAGTTATTTTCTTGGTCAAGCGTGAGTTCTCCATAAAAATGAGACATACCGCGGGCTCCTTATGATATCTGCGTGGAATCAACGATAAATCGTATTCTGTATGCCAATGTTAGATTTCATAAACGCGTCGAGGCGGTTACGAATTGTCAAAATAACGTGTTTAGGAACTACGTTTACGTTTAGAACACTTTATTGGCAAAGAATCTCTTAGGTCATGGCGAATAACCACCCTGATCGTCACCCGCCCCCCAATTACAGTAGCAAATGGCAATGGGGAACGTAACAATGGGGATCATTTTGGCAGCCTGAAAGGAGGAATATTTAGGTTAAGAAGTTTCCCCTATTCAAGTTTCATGATGTTTCATGGGCGGATCAGATAGCAGTTAAAAAGTTTCAACATCAAAATTCACCGGATCATGCTCACAGGATCCTACAGTAACTACTACACTCTTGATGACTATATTAATGATAAAGCCGCATGGCCTGATGTCGCTCTGCCTCTCAACTGCTAAAATGGAAATTTACAATATCTGTACTTACCTATTTACATGTTTGTATTAGATTATTATTTATAAGTATAACAAGCGTAGCGTGTGCTGTCTTGCATATTTTTGCTGATGTTTATTTACTTTTGACTACCTCCCTAAGGTTTTTAAGTTCTCATTTACTATGTATCAGCAACTCCTTGCTCCGAGGCACCACACAGGCGCTTCTCACCTAGTGGTAAGACGGAGCATTTTTGTAAGCCAAGCCGTGTTTGTTGCCTGATTCTTCTAGGCTTGGTCGCGTTGGAACAGGAGTAATTTAATTTTATATAAGACGATTCAAAATGATCCTTGTGATTTCAATGAATAAAGTTCTTTTTGACTTTGTCTTACTCATATCTTCTTTCATATCTTTCTCTGAGAAAAACTATTATAATTAAAAGCCGAAAACAAAACTCAAATATGTAACAAAATGTGTATTTGTAATAAAATAATTAGCGCTCTCGCGTCGAGTCGTGAAGTCCACCGCACTGGTTGGACCACTTCAGGAGCGCGCTTTTTGCTTGTTAGTGCAGCTTTTTGCTGTGTGACAGACAAACTGGACAGACACTGGGCTGGCTAAGGCAATACGGGATAGTGTGATGCAATGCGACCACTTTAGTAACCTGCTGCTCGATGGTCAGTAGATTGAGAGGTTGGAATATAATCATTTATTGGCATAGAAGTAACACGTTAAATGGAGAGCTACGCACTAAGACTCGATAGTTCTGCCCCCTATTCCCTATTTGAAAGTCACTAACGTTTGACAAGTAAAATTACCATCAATTGCTCAAAATTATCATTAATAATTGTCAATTGATGGTCATTTTAATTGTCAAAACGTTAGTCACCGAGTGACTTTCAGCTAGGGAATAGGGAGGCAGGTAAATAGTTACATACAAAATATTCTTATTAATTGATTCTAATTATTTTGAATTATGTTTATGCTCTACCCATAAATATACCCATAAAACTATATTGAATTATTTTCACGATGGCCGGAAGAAAGTGGCTCGATCTTGCTGTGGCCGGATTTGGGTTACTTTTTATTAATTTTATTTAGGTACTTTTCATGAAAATCATCTCAAAATATATAAAACCTGTATATAAATTCACGCCTATCTTCTGAAGGGGGGTGACACTAAGTAGGAATCGGCTTTTATAGGAATCGGTTATAATCCTAATCAAAACTAAATATAATAACTCGTCGTTCTCTTACAATAATAGGTACCAACTCCGATTAGATACAGTTCAAATTGAAAGAAAAAATTTAAAGAATACCAACTAAAGAATGTGTTTTTACATTACTTGAAACAGGAAACATAAAACATCGATATTTTTTACGATTATTATAGAACCGCCGAAGATTTCGTCGAATGTTAATATCCATAATATGTTCGCGTGCCCATAAAATTCCAATCAAAGTTTTGTAAATTCCACAGCGTTGTACAAACCTACCAAAAAAGCCTACACGGAGCCTGTAGCAACTACCGGATGAGCTATGGCATGTTGCTCAATATCTCGTAAAGCACTCACGACAAGACGTGAAGACATGTGCACACTAGCGGAGAATTCAGTCGTGGTGTTTCATTTTGTTATTCATACACACTAATACACTTCTCATCAAAAAAATCGAAACACTTCTCAAGTTTATGTGTTTAACAGATTATGAGAAAAGTATTGTTATACTTAAACGGAAAAAAAATTGTCATATAACAATAATAAATTGTCATATAGGTTACGATCTGCCAGCAAATATAATGATGGCTTTTCTTAAAGAAGTAATCCTCTTATACGGTTATTTATCGCCAGAAAGAAAATCTGTAGTGTTTCGATTTTTTTGATGAGAAGTATATAATAAATGCAAAAATACTTATTTTATTTATGCGAAATAAATATTAATTAAGTATATGAGTTAATATTATTATTATTTAGGTGAGGTAATGTTTTAGAACCGGAGTAGAAGAGCAGAAAGAACATTTATTCTAGGTCAGGCAGTTCAGACTCAAGTGACCGTTCACTGTTATTACTTCACTAAATTACATTATTTCCACAGATTTGTAAACAAGTACAATAATAAATGATGAGTGACTACCAGCCGACCTTTAATTAAATTTAATCATAATTTATAAAACTCTATAATTATTGAAATTACCTGTTATTCTAACGCCACCTCTTCTAATTAGGGATGCCAGATCTGTTGAAACCAGACATTTTTTTTAAATCATTTATTGATATGCAAAAAAATACGTTTTAACTTTTTTGGCGTTAGACAGATACTGCTGCTTTTAATCAACTTTTTTTTTTATGCTGGACATTTTACACAACATTATCTAGCCCCAAGCTAAGCAGAGCTTATGTTATGGGTACTAGATAACTGATATACTTAATACAATACATAACGTAGATTGATATTTTTTATTATACATAGAAAATACCCAGAACACCCTGAACAAATATCTGCAGATCGTACAAATATTTGTTCCAAGGCGAGAATCGAACCCGCAACCGCCTGCATCGCAGTAGGCGAACCTTCGCCCGCCGCGCCACAAAGGTCATTTAAAATTGTTTATTTTTAATTCATTTAATTACCGCATTAGCTGTGAATTCTTTCGCGCTTGAGGTACGTATACAGATCACATATTTTCAAAATAACACATTCTATTGTCAGGTTTTTTACAAATTTACTAAACTGGACAGCCGTTTAAAAACCGTACTGTCCGGTCCAAAACCGGACGTCTGGCAACCCTACTTCTAATAAATGTGGTAATGCCGGCTACGACACAGATATACACAGGCCAGTTCTCGTTAACTGCGAATGTTCTGGATACATTCCTATATTAAATTGTGTGAACACATGGAATAGTTTTAGCATAATATACCGATTAGTATAATCAATGGAGAATAAATGTTAGCAATTTTTTATTATTCTGATTTTGAAAGTAGTTTCAGTCGTAAAAGTGGGTGAATTACATTTTTGAAACGGCACAGTTTACTTATTAAAGTAGTAGTACCTTGGATCATAACGATACTCGACGAAAATTAAAGGATTTATTTTCCCGGAACACAGCGAAAACAAGAGTAGTTATTAATAAATCCTGTGAACTTTGATTTTACTAATATTAAAGTAGTTTTCGAAATACTAACAGATCCTGTGATGAACATGCTATTGAGTAGGTACAGTGTGCGAAAATTACTTATTGAAATATCTTTCTTAAAATACCAGAAGTTGTTTTGGCTCAATAATAGGTAAATTTATACAAATTAAATTTAATTAAATTAAATTAATAATAAATTAAATGAATACAAGTAGACTAATGCAATGGAACTATTTACAGGCGTACCTACTCTCGCCTATCGAGAGTGAACTTTATCAATTTAAATGCAATTTGCACTTAAAGGCAATAAATAAGAACAATAAACCCAGATACAGAATCTATTTCCCTGATAGCGCGCGGTCGAGTCGTGCAAACCTTCAATTAAGGCTGCCTGCGCCTTACTAACTGATCGCTAATCTACGGCCAGATGCCATAGTGACTGTTCACTAAGCTATGCATGAAATGGTGCCGTGAATAGAAAGTACCGGTATTTACCTCACACTATTGCAGATTCGAAAAGATAGTTCAAGTGCTATTAAACTTCTTCCTAGGCTCCTGATATGAAAGATACTCTAATACCCTTGAATTTTCGCAGACTTACCTACTTCAGTAGCAAGTTCGTCACAGGATCTATTAGTTACTCGAAAACTGCATAAAAATTTTAATTTTTTTTTCTACTTGGCAAGCAAACAAGCATACAGACCACCTGATGGAAAGCAGTAACCGTAGCCTATGGACGCCTGCAACACCAGAGGCATCACACGCGCGCTGCCGACCCTGAGACATAAAGAAGAAAAATCTCATGTGCCTGTAATTTCATCAGCACCCGTACCCTTTAAACCGAAACACAGCAATGCAAGCACTACTGCTTGGCGGCAGATATAGGTACCAAATTAACCATAATTTTGTATGAGCGTCATACGAGATGTGATGTCATCTTTTAGACGAGATTTATTCGAGAATACGGGCCCTGGTTCGTTCCGCAACCTCAGCTAGTATTACTTTGCGCCTCAGCCAAGTCTGTCTCAAGCCACTCTACAGATTACAGCACTGCGCCACCTATAACTACACTGTTAGAAAAAATGTAAATTTACATGCAAAATTTTTACATAAAAATGAGAATTTACCGAAATAATCGGGAGAAACTACAGAAAAATCAGTAGAATTACATAATTTTCGTTAATTCTACATAATTTGCGTTATTATCACATATTTCTCGAATATTTTACAGAATTTATGTATTTTTGTACAGATTTTCCACAAAATATGTGATAACACATGGTAATTTGTGAATTTTTACATAAAAACTGGAATTAAACTGATCGTATATGTAATTTCACATGTTGTGATGGAAATAACACACAAAAAATTTAACTTTTTACATAAATTCTGTGATTTTAAAGTTTTTATGTAAATCTACATAGTAAGCTACACAGATTTTACAGAAAAAAAAGGAAAACCACATACTTCTGCCGTAGTGCAATAAATACCTATATATTTCACAAAAGTTTATGTAATTTATGACATGTTAAATGTGTTTTTGCATGTGAGATGTAATTAATACCTTGTCTTGTGCAATTTCTACATATTTTGTATGTATATTTACAGCTTACTGTAAAAATACATGTCATTCTGTATTTTTACAAACCCGTATGGAAAACTACATTTGCAGTAGTATATTTTTTCCATAACAAATTTAATTTCACGTACCGTGATGTAACTATTACATAAATAAATTGACTTTTACAGAAACTCTGTAATTTCACATATGCATATGTAGTTTATTACATGTTAAATGTGTTTTTACATGTTAGATGTAATTTATACCTTGTTTTGTGTTATTTTTACATACTTTGTATGTATATTTACAGCTTACTGCAAATG
This sequence comes from Epirrita christyi, assembly GCA_951392215.1. Taxonomy (NCBI): domain Eukaryota; kingdom Metazoa; phylum Arthropoda; class Insecta; order Lepidoptera; family Geometridae; genus Epirrita; species Epirrita christyi. The sequence continues at coordinate 14,939,079 of OX595851.1, forward strand.
TACATGTCATTCTGTATTTTCACAAACCCTTATGGAAAATTTTACATTTGTAGTGTATTTTTTACATACCAAAATTAATTTCACGTACCATGATGTAATTATTAGATAACAAGTTATACCGAATCTCTGCTATCGTACATTTGCAATGCTAATTCTCATTTTTAAATCTACTGATTTTATAAAAAAATATGAAAAAAATTACAGACTTGAGGTACTTAGTGCCGAAAATACCTAAAAGGTAGTCCTAGAATCATTAGTAGGTAGGTATTTATGTTTATATTTTTCTGTTAAACAAATGGCACCCAGAGTTTGATTCATTCTGCATTCAGCTTTTAGTGAAATATTAACTAAAGCAGCAATCGAATTAGTTTGCATGTAGAAGGTATTTCGCTAGATGGCTAGGTATAATCCAGTCAAACTGTTGGTGCCTTTGCCTTCGGATACCTTAAGGAGCCTTTTGCAAAGTTACGAAAATTGGCGAAGCCTTGAGGTTTGCAAGCAGTTGCTATGGATCATAAATAGTTACTTACATACCTACAATTTGCTAAATGGCCGTGACTACAGTCGCTCAAGGGGTAACTTTGCAGACATTCCCAGGGAATCCTAGGGAATTCGGAAGTATTACGAAGTTTTCTGAAAAATTCAATACCAGCAGACAATACTATGTAATAGTCAATACTGAGTTGACTTTCAAATTAATTCCATTTTGTATCTACGATTACGGTATAGGTAGGTACATTCCTCTATCACTAGATAGATACGATTGTAGGTATTATAAGGTATGTCTACTCCGGACGTTCGTTCATTCGGCTTGCGTGTCACTGGTTCTTTCTGGGTAACCCTGCGCTAGTGAGCTATTATGATAAAACCAGTGTGATAAGAGACCCTCCTATCATTGTAAGTAGACCGCATCGTTAGGTGTCACGGGACTAATGGGATTATTTCATCCAAATCATTACGGGACAATTGGAACAAAAAAATCCCATTAGTCCCGTTACGGGACATCCCAACGGGACAACTGGGATCAGAGAAAAAAACCTAAGTACTAAAATCTTCGCAATAAATGGTCGTTTGAAGTACCTACCTGCTTACTTTTACTTACCTGCCTACTTTGAATTGAAATGAATCACATCCAGTTATCTCCAGTAATAATATACTTACCTATTAAAAACACCTTCAAACTCCTTTAAAAAACAAAATTTAATGATTATTATAATTAATGTTTAGGCATTATTCGTCGCCTAGTTTCCAATCTGTCCACCGGCCAGGCAGTGGCGTGGCGCGCGCGTTTTTTGGCCGCTAGACTGCCCCGCGCCGCCGACGCCGGTGCCCTTGTTGCCAAGCGAGTTTAGAGAGTTTGTAGGTATAATTATGTGCAATGCTTAGGTTCATAAAATATTTAAGTAGGTACATATAACCTACTTAATTTGTTTACCGTAGTAGGTACCGTTAGAATATACTTAGGAACTATTGATGGTATCTACTATGTAATTCCTTTTTGGTAGGTAAGTACTTATACTTACTTAAGTACTTAAGATAGTTACCTACCTAGTTAGGTAGGTAGGTAGGTAGGTACTACCTAAGTAGATAAATACAACAATTTTGTTCCTCTATCTCTACATCTATCTTATAATAATTGTATTGCGTACGCAACAGTATTCATACGCATATGAACTATCGTTCAGCACTAGACTTACATGCTGCTTCTTATATACGCTAGATTGAACTGTTGTCTTGTTGCAGGTGAACAATGAAATAAGATAGCCAAGAAAGTATATAGGTAATAGTTTAATAGATAAGAAGATATGACAAGGAAGAGTTATTGAGTTTGAGTTTAAAATTAAGGGGCTAAAACACACGACTCCCAGCGTCCCCCACCTGTCTGGCCCACTGGGGGACGTTGGGACAAAAAAGTGCCAACGTCCCCCACTCGTGACAACGTGCAGGAATTTAATATTTAACAGTAGGAGAACTTTTTTTCTGTTTTTAAGTGTCCATTATGATGATCACTGATCACGATTCTACTGTCAGAAAAGTGATCACAGGGAACCTCAGATATCGATTTTGAAAGCAATCGGTCCGGGAACAAAAAAGTTCAAAATGGCAGCTACTTTTTAAATTTCTGACAGCAGATTCTTTTTCAGTGATCACAGGGAAACTCAGATATCGATTTTGAAAGCAATCGGTTCGGTAACAAAGAAGTTCAAAATGTTGGCAAATTTTTTAATTTCTGACTGCAAATTCTTGTTCAGTGATCACAGGGAACCTCAGATATCGATATTGAAAGCAATCGGTCCGGTAACAAAAAAGTTCAAAATGGCAGCCACTTTTTGAATTTCTGACAGCAGATTATTTTTCAGTGATCACAGGGAAACTCAGATATCGATTTTGAAAGCAATCGGTTCGGTAACAAAGAAGTTCAAAATGGTGGGCAATTTTTTAATTTCTGACTGCATATTCTTGTTCAGTGATCACAGGGAACCTCAGATATCGATATTGAAAGCAATCGGTCCGGTAACAAAAAAGTTCAAAATCGCGGCCACTTTTTTAAATTTCTGACAGCAGTTTCTTGTTCAGTGATCACAGGGACCCTCAGATATCGATTTTGAAAGCAATTGGTTCGGCAACAAAAAATTTCAAAATGGCAGCCACTATTTTTAATTCTGACAGCAGAATCGTGTTCAGTGATCATCATAATGGACACTTAAAAACTGAAAAAAAGTTCTCCTACGGTTAAATATTAAATTTCTGCACGTTGTCACAAGTAGGGAACGTTGGCACTTTTTTCTCCCATCGTCCCCCAATGGGGCCAGACAGGTGGGGGACGCTGGGAGTAAACGAGAAGTAAGGGGTCGACGGAGTTGTACTTGTCGCCAAAGTAAGTCTTGATCAGACGGAGAATTGATTCCGTTTGTCTAGTATCACTCCCCTTGCATCACGTACAGGTAGATCCGGGCAGCTCCTTCCGTTTCAGCCGGTTCTGGTAGCCACTAGGTAGGTACCTAGGTACCTAACTAGGCATCTAGATATCTCCCAGTACAGTATGTAAGTAGGTATAGCTCTCAGTACAGTTGGTAGGAAAAGTAGGTATTTATCAGTGTAATGTCAGGTGAGGTCTGCGGCTCGATTGGTTCCCTCCACGGCCGATACAACCGCGTAGCAAATTGATTTTATAGCCACAAGGTCAACAGTAGGTAGGTAGGTACCAACAGTTGACAAGATAGTAAATGAGTTATGGTTTCAGACGTCCAGACAATCTCTCATCCATCGTTCTATTAAGTAAGTACCTACTTATATCACATGTAAATTTTAAGGATTGATTATTTTCTGCGACAATTAATCTATAGGTAAGTACCTACCTATCGTTCGCAAGCGTGTGACTTCAAGTAGCTTGTAATGTAAATCGGGCTCTAATCGCATCCATAAACATACATAAACACACGCCTCAAAGGGCCTCTGTTCACCGTGGGTTACACAATCGCTGGAACATAAACGTGACAAGTGGTGAGCTCATCGCAGCCATTGCTTTCCACGACCAACTCGGCTAACATTTTCTTTCAGTAAGTAATAAATAACACACTCCTAAATCTGACATCCTCCTTGGCGTGGCGGGCAAGTAGCCGGCTGAGAGGCAAGAGGTGCGGGTTTGATTTCCACTGCGGGACAAATGGTTGCATGATGCAAATATTTGTTCCGGGTCTGGGTAATAAGTACTTACCATGATACTCGTAGTTCCGATACCCACGTCACAGGGAATCCCAGCAGTATGGGGTCAGAACTATGTAAGTATGATGTAAGTAAGTTTTATTATGTAAGTGAGTATAACAACATAACATAACACCCAACAGCCGCAAACGTAGTCTTGATCCCATGTAGGTATATACCTACCATGCTCCGATAACACTCATGCAGACCCGGAACAAATACTTACCTAATTTGCAGAACATAAAAACATATTTTGTCCCGCATTTATATACTGAAGAGATTGGTTAGCTTTAAACAGGAATTTCTAAAAAACCCACGGTTCGGTAAATTTCATACTATGTACTATTCTGTATCTAGAATTCTAAGAAATTGATTTTAAGCTATTTTTTATCGTCGTATCAATTTGAAACTTTGCGTATATATGTAATTCTAATGATACTGTACATAGGACAAAATTTTGACAAAAAAAAAACATAATTTTAGGGTTCCGTACCCAAAGGGAAAACGGACCCTATTACTAAGGCTCCGCTGGCCGTCCAACCGTCCGTCTGTCTGTCACCAGGCTGTATCTCATGAACCGTGATGATGTACCTATTTCTGTTGCCGCTATAACAACAAATACTTACAAAACAGAATACTTCAAATAAATATTTAAGGGAGCTCCCATACAGCAAACGTGATTTTTTAGCCGTTTTTATAGATACAATGGTACGGAACCCTTCGTGCGCGATTTCAACTCGCACTTGGCCGGTTTTATAGATAATGGTACGGAAACCTTAGTCGTTGCACGAGTCTGACTCGCACTTAGCCTGTTTTTATAGATAATGGTAGGTACCTACGGAACCTTTCGTGCGCGAGTCTGACTTGCACTTGGTCGGTCTTTTGTTTTGATTTGGAGGATAATTTTCAATTCAAAGTACAAGTAAAACAGCAATTTCTGATAGGTAGGTCCTTACTACTTACTTACTTAGGTGAGTACTTACTTATACAATTATTATTAAACGTGTTAAGCGTAAGTACAAGTACCTACTTACCTGCCTACCTAGGTATTTCAGTTTAACAGCTGTCTGTAGTCGCTGTCTAACAATCAAATCTTGTACATACTTACCTACCCAGGTAAGTACTTAATCAAATTTTCTTATTGAATTTTGAACAGAAATACCTACAAGCAGAAGCGTCCGTAAGCCGCAGTAAGGTAGGTCGTGCTCTTGTTACTATGTACTATTCCGTTTCTTGAAATCTTAGTATCTTATTTTAACCTATTTTTAACTATAGTATCAATTTGAAATTTTGCATATGTATATTCTAATGACAATACAAGAATTTGTGAATATTTTGACTTGTTTATTAGGTACATTGCCCCAACAGGTAGGTACCTGACAACAGCTTGAGTAGCATAGCAACAACGAAGGTCACGCCGTCACGCGATGATGCAATATAATATTAGTAGGTATTGGTTTGGGAACGGCATTTACCTACTTATTGAATTGACAAAAATATCGTGAATTTTATAGTCAATTAGAACAGTTAAGTAAGTATAGTTTGGTGTAAAAATAAAAGGTGGATTATGGTAATTATTAAAAGAATAAATGGAAGTAAAAAATTAAAGGTATTAAGCCAGGTTGGTTTCTATCTTTTCACCAAAAAATATTTTAGTACCTACGAAATGTATACATAAAACATTGAAAACGAACAGGTGCCATTAGGCCCAGTTTCCACCAAAGCACGAGACGAGAGGAGATGTCCTGCAAAGCTGGCAGGTTATTTCCACCAAAGCGGAGAGCAGACATTTCTCTTGACTTCGACTAGGCACTTTTCCACTCTGCCGCGCCGCTTGCTCGCTCGCCGCACTAAATTAGCTCATATCGTACTTTTTTACTACCTAACTAACAAAGGAGACCATTCATTTTAGGTCTAGAATCGGAAGTGCCGGCCAGTAACAAAAACGATGTTATTTTGATGGGCACATTAATTTGAGCATTTGGTACTACTACACGAAACCTGTAGAACCAATAGTTTAGCTACTATCGCAGTTTAAAAAAATGTACTTCCCATACATCTGATCAAAAATTAAAGATATTTTTAATGGTTTTTATACATGGTTTGTATATTTGCTTGACTATTGGTCGTAAGGTAAGCTTGAAGTCGTGCAGCAGGCTATGGCGCGAGCTATGCTAGGAGTTTCACTACGTGATAGAATCCACAATGAGAAAATTCGTAGAAAAACCAAGGTCACCGACAAAGCTCTCTGAATTAGCAAGCTGAAGTGGCCATGGGCAAGTCATATAGCTCGCAAAAATGACAAACGTTATTCGTTTTAAATTGAAAAAACGGCTAATTACCACCGTTTTCCGTCACTTTTGCTGACGTTTCGAGACCGAGTTCAGAAGCCTCTTTATCATGAGCACCACCCGCGACCGCGTTCAATGGTAGACCGGTGAATACTACGTGCGGCCGCACGCTCCGCTCAACGCAACGTTATTCTTCTGTATATATAAAATTCAAAGTTCTGACTGACATATCAACGCACAGCCTAAACCGCTGGTCCGAGAGACATGAAATTTGCAGGGTTTGTTTATTTTAGGATGTATTGGCGCAATAAGAAAGGAATTTTGAAAGTTCACCCTCTAAGGGCGTGAAAAGGGATGAAAACGTTTGTTTGACACGGTCAGCTAGAGGATCTGTAAACCCGTTACAGGACACATTAAGTTGATGGGCATAGTTGTTCGTTCCCAAGTGAAAGTGAACAATATTTCTATTTTCAATATTTAGTGTCATTCCGTTCACTGAGAACCAGTTAGCAACTTCGTTCATCACCTTGTTGAGTTTGTCAGCTAACTGTATAAGTGTTTCCGAAGAGACAATAAGGCACCCGTCATCAGCAAACATGACATAGTCCGCATCTACATGGGCCATCGTCAAATAATTGATAAGTATTAAAAATAGGTTAATTCTCATGATTGAGCCCTGGGGCCGGTGACATCATCCGATAAAAAAGTGTCTGATTTAGTGTCACGTACAGATGTTAGATGTGTACGGTTTTTAAGAAAAGAGGTTATCATCTCGAGATGTGGCCCGTTTATACTATAGTGCTCCAGGATTGAGAGCTCCTCTAATACGTACGCGCCATACGGCTATGCTCCATGTTCCATTCCATCGCACAAATTATGGTCAAAAATCAATCAATTACACGCATCGCTAACTCTTACAATTCATTGATTAGTGGCGTAGATCCTTTTATGGCATCCAAATCAGCTTTCAAAGCTCAAGCAATAAAGAAACTTACGTTTTGCCCCGCTACGGGAATCAAACACACAACCTTTCTCATCTCAGGTGGCTGCTCACCCGCGGCGCCACATAAGTCATCAAAATAGTGCAATATTCTAGGTTGCACCCTTTCTAGTCACATGTCCTCTCACGAAACAGAAAACCTGCAGCGAGTTGCATGCAAAAAAATAACAAATATAAAAAACAAAAAAAAAAACAAAAATACAATCATTGTGCAAGGGTGAGCTTGTCTGTTTGTCTCTTAAACTCTATATACTGAAAATAAATATCATACCACTGTCCAAAGGTGTTGTTCCAAGATATATGGAGCCTAGCCCTTGTCGGTGTACATACACTTGTGTAAACGTGGCTAAATGTATACAAAACCTCTTCCCATTGTAATTTTTTGATTATTTCGCTTCATTTAATGCAGGTTCCTAAAATGTCTTTCTCACGGAGAGCAACACAAGACAAAACAATAAGGCGGGGCGGATACAATTTACTCTGTGGTAAAATGTTTCGACAGCTGTTGACAACTTTGACTAGAACTACATTCCGTTCACGTCTTGGCTCCAAGGTCTTGGAGCAAGGAAAATATTTTCGCGTAGAATCGAAATGTAGTAGTAGTTGTTAGCAGTAGAACTTCTTGTGGAAGAGTTCGTCCGGGGAAGTACTACCACCGTACCTATTTCTGCCGCCAAACAGAAGTGTTCGCATTGCAGTGTTTCGGTTTGAAGGGTACGGGTGCCGGTGAAATTACAGGCACATGAGACTTATCATCTTTATGTCTCAGGGTTGGCAGCGCGCGTGTGATGCCTTTGGTGTTACAGGCGTTCATTGGCTACGGTAACTGCTTTCCATCCGGTGGGCCGTAAGCTTGTCTGCTTGACAAGAAGCATAAAAAAAATGTAATTGAAGAACTTTTACTGATGTGATGATCGTAATAAAACTAGCGTAGGCAGCGCATTCTATGTAGATACACTATTCCCAACGAACGAATAAAACAAGCAACCACAGAGCAATAATCATGATATTCCCTGTCATGCCTGCTCAGGAAAATATGTTGCCATTGTAAATAATTATCGAATTTTAAACATTTCTGTGCAGTAAATTATGCTTCAAATTAGAGTCAGAGTATTTTTACGATAATCACTGATTTTTTCGCCATTCTCTGTCTGGTGTACATCGATAAAGGTCATTTTGGAACATGTCCTTTTGACATCAAAAACAATTGAATGACTGGTCGTAGATTATTACCGCTATAGTATAAAATGTTGATAATGGATCCCTGAATAAGTTCACATCTAAATATCATTAAAATATAAATATAAATATTTCATTGCAATATATGAGAAATTGCATTTTTCAAACTGCGATATCAGGCAAAACATTGGTTCCTTAGTTTTAGTGCCATAATAATATAAGCTCGAACCAATGTGCCCTATAGTTAAATAACATTTTTTTCATTGGCTGGCACTTCCAGGTTGTGGCCCAAATTTGTATGAAGCGTGAATAGTCTCCTTTCATGAAGATAGTTAGTTATTAATTTCCATGTGGTAAGTAACTAAAACAATTTTATATCAATTTTCTCTAATAAACCACAGTAATATACAATATTTATTGTTTTTTACTGTGTTTTACTAGAGGAAATTGTTTTAGTTAGGTACTTACCACATCGAAATGAAATATTAACGAATCGGATCGGATCCAACGTTTTAAAATCGCCCTGCTGGCAACATTTTTCATTTTCTGTGAGCTCACGCAGCGGGGCGGTACAAACACGTTCGTTTGTTAATTTTTCTGCTTTTTCGAAACGAAACCTCGTCCATTTTGATTTTATTTCAATTTCTAATGTTTTTTTGAGTTATATCGTATAATTTTAGTTGCATTTTAACCGGTGTAGCTTATTTAAAGAACGCGTGGTAATGAAATCTAATCAAATCAACTAAGTGTATTGTGTCTTTTCAAACGGGTGAAAATTTACCACGAACATTGTAGTGAAACTTCCAAAGCTGGTAAGTACATTTAGCATTGTTTGTGACCCTTCGAGAACACCTTATTTTATAGAAACAATTTTATTTTATCTTCAAACACGAAGACACCAAACGCCATTTTGTCGTGTGAAAAATGTGTAGACGCTTGATAATGAGTCTCGTAAAACTATGTAGAACTGTGTGGCTTTGGTTATCGGTGCGTACATATCGTGAGTCTTCCCACCCGGGTGGGGGGACCCGGTACTGCCACCAGGCATTGGCCCCTTGCTGGGGTCCTTACGTTTAGCCTATGTGACACGGTACCTATCTTGTGCCTCTGGGTGAGGCCTGCTGTATATGCGCCTCGTGGCGTCACTCTCGCTTTGGAGCAGCTTCCTTGGGTATGCCTTCCCTCGGTGGTCCTGTTCGACCGCAGGAACCCATTCACGGCCGGCTATGCGGTTGATGAATTCGTCCAGGCTCTCTATCTTTAGGTTATTTCAGATTCACATTGCGAATTGGAACGATGACTGTAGCTTTCAGAGTAAACCCAAATCTCCTTCGCTGATTCCTGATAGATATTGGTCGATGGAGTTTTGACGAGGTTTTCCGGATAAGTTTGTCTCTTGCCTGTGTTCTTCTGATAAGTGTACCTTCTTAGCTTGCCTCATGCCTATTGATGTATTTTGTGTTACAGATCAATCAGGCTTTGCAGTTATAATCATAATTGGCATGATTGCCAATTATAAAAGTGTGGTCCGCAGACCAAAGTGTAAAGAAGGCAGTTTGCCTCAACGAAATAACTATCAACCAGTTATTGGAAAAGGGTAAATTTTATCAGATGATTATTCAACTGTTGCTATCTTGTGAGTATTTAGAACCCACAGTTACTTAGAATATATCTTGTAGAATAGAATACCTTACCTATTATATGATATTATAGAATAGACTGATATTTATTTCATCAATCATACTCATATACTCAGCGGCTTGATAATGTAGTATGATTCATACTACATTATCAAGCCGCTGAGTATACAAAGCGAGGGTATATTTTTGCTATCAATTTCAATGTGTATGTGTGCCGTGGTGTCTGACCCACACATTTTTTTTTATAATTTTACTTTCATCATCATCATCGTCAGCAGCAGCCTTTAGACATAACATCCATAACATAACACCCAACAGACACATACATAGTCCTGCCCCCCTATTCCCTAACTGAAAGTCACTCGGTGACTAACGTTTGACAAGTAATATGACCATCATTTTGTCAATTTTTAATGATAATTTTGAGCAATTGATGGTAATTTTACTTGTCAAACGTTAGTCACCGAGTAACTTTCAGTTAGGGAATAGGGGGGCTGATCTCACACTAGGATTCCCTGTGTCGCTTTCACTTGTTGATTGGTTTGAGAATAAGTATCGGTTTAAATGGGCTGTAGTATAAATAGTACCTATGTTTATTCAGGGTGGTCTATTTATAGTAGTCCAAATAAAAACCAGGGGTTGGGGACCTCATAGCATAGATTTAAAATATTTATTACTCCTAAACTATTCAAAATCGTAGAATGTAGACTCGTGGGGAAAACTCAGATATGCCATGAAGTCCTCTAAGCCCCGGTTTCCACGTGGGCTACTAAAATATGTCACCCAGACCCAGTACGTAGAACTTGTAGATTGTAGAATTAATTTTTAGTTTTTCATATACAGGGTGTTAAGCATATACAAGGTGTAAAACAAATTTTGGTTTGTCGATAAGGGGGCATTCAGGAAAAAATACTCAATATATAGCAGAAAAAAAATACTTGGAAAATTCTTCAAAATCGTGACAATACTTTTTTTTGTTTTTTTTTTTGGCCTACCGTGTAGCTTTTTTCTCGACCATCAATTAATGTACCTTGTAGAATTTATTTTTAGTTTGTCATATACAGGACGTAAAGCACATACAAGGTGTAAATAAATTTTTTGGTTGTCGATAAGTTTTTGTCAAAAGTTCCTGCGCCCGTAAGTCAAATAGCACGACAAAAAAGGACTGTCAAAATTTTTTTTTGGTTATTTTCTTTTTGCCTACCATGTAGAGTTTTTCTTAGTCACCGTTATTGAGATATTAACACTAAAATATGTTCAAAGTAGGAACTATTTTGGAAAATACTGAATAATTAGGTAAGAAATTATGTTACTTATTGTTTTACTTAAGACCTTTGTCTGTCATCTCAACATGCCCTTTCATGTTGTCGTCCTTCATTTGCCCCCATATATTGTTTTGATGGTGTACCTGCTTACATAATATAGTTTTACTGGCTATGAATGTGCAGTAATATAATTATTATTTGATATAATAAATTGTGTTGCTTTTAGATCAGTTACATGAATGAAGAAATATGTTGGAGAAGTTAAGGATTTTCGAGGCTATACAGATGAGGTACAGTTTGTTTTCTGATCGTAATACCTTACCTGTATAGATAGAACAATTATATGATATTTATTGACTGTATAATTAAATTACAGGTGGATTCGAGCTCGCTTCAAAGAACCAAGTACAACTGTACAAGAAATTTCACATATGTGATTGTGTATTTTGCTAAAACAAGAACTCATGTTGTTTAATACATTTGAGTTGATTTGGCTCAAAACAAAAGCTTGAGAGCAAAATCAGGATCAGTCTAGGAGTGTTATGTATGCTGACATTATAATATTTATATCATTAACGTTAGTTTGAATATAGATTTATAGCTTTAATATTTTTTCAGACCCTCTGACCCTGTGTTTTGGACATAAAGTTTTAACTAAATGCATTAATGGATAATAAATAATTATCCTTAGTACTGCAGTAACTGAACAAAACACTGAAGAATTTGGGGAGATCGTTTCCATCACAAATAAATTGCCATTGTCTGAAGATTTGGAGACTGTAGGAATTATTTTGGAAAATACTGAATAATTAGGTAAGAAATCATGTTACTTATTGTTTTACTCAAGACCTTTGTCTGTCATCTCAACATGCCCTTTCATGTTGTCGTCCTTCATTTGCCCCCATATATTGTTTTGATGGTGTACCTGCTTACATAATATAGTTTTACTGGCTATGAATGTGCAGTAGTATAATTATTATTTGATATAATAAATTGTGTTGCTTACAGATCAGTTACATGAATCAAGAAATATGTTGGAGAAGTTAAGGATTTTCGAGGCTATACAGATGAGGTACAGTTTGTTTTCTGATCGTAATACCTTACCTGTATAGATATAACAATTACATGACATTTATTGACTGTATAATTAAATTTCAGATGGATTCGAGCTCGTATCAAAGAACCAAGTACAACTGTACAAGAAACACATATGTGATTGTGTATTTTGCTAAAACAAGAACTCAGGTTGTTTAATACATTTGAGTTGATTTGGCTCAAAACAAAAGCTTGAGAGCAAAATCAGGATCAGTCTAGGAGTGTTATGTATGCTGACATTATAATATTTATATCATTAACGTTAGTTTGAATATAGATTTATAACTTTAATATTTTTTCAGACCCTCTGACCCTCTGTGTTTTGGACATAAAGTTTTAACTAAATGCATTAATGGATAATAAATAATTGTCCTTAGTACTGCAGTAACTGAACAAAACACTGAAGAATTTGGGGAGATCGTTTCCATCACAAATAAATTGCCATTGTCTGAAGATTTGGAGACTATAGGAATTATTTTGGAAAATACTTAATAATTTGGTAAGAAATTATGTTACTTATTGTTTTACTTAAGACCTTTGTCTGTCATCTCAACATGCCCTTTCTTGTTGTCGTCCTTTATTTGCCCCAATATATTGTTTTGATGGTGTACCTACTTACAAAATATAGTTTTACTGGCTATGAATGTGCAGTGATATAATTATTATTTGTTATAATAAACTGTGTAAATCAATTATGTTCCTTTCAGATCAGTTACATGAATCAAGAAATATGTTGGAGAAGTTAAGGATTTTTGAGGCTATACAGATGAGGTACAGTTTGTTTTCTGATCGTTATACCTTACCTGTACAGATAGAACAATTATATGACATATATTGACTGTATAATTAAATTTCAGATGGATTCGGGCTCGCTTCAAAGAACCAAGTACAACTGTACAACACTGTGTAACACTGAAGAATTTGGGGAGATCGATTCCATCACAAATAAATTGTCATTGTCTGAAGATTTCGAGACTGTAGGAATTATTATGGAAAATACTTAATTTGGTAAGAAATTATGTTACTTACTGCTTTACAAGGGCATGTTGTAGTCCTTCATATGCCCCTATATATTGTTTTGATGGTGTACCTACTTACATATCATAGTTTTACTGGCTACGAATGTGCAGTGGTATAGTTATTATTTGTTATAATAAACTGTGTAAATCAATTATGTTCCTTTCAGATCAGTTACATGAATCAAGAAATATGTTGGAGCAGTTAAGGATTTTTGAGGCTATACAGATGAGGTACAGTTTGTTTTCTGATCGTTATACCTTAACTTGTATAGGTAGAACAGTTTTATGTGATAGTTATTTGACTGTATTATTTAATTTCAGATGGAATCCGGGCTCGCTTTAAATAATCAACTGTACAAGAAATTTCACACAGTGTGAAGAGGGACGCGGAGAGAGTGAAGCGTGGATCACACTCATTCCAAAGAAGATTCGATCCTCATTTACAACTCCAAAAAAAAATAGCAAAAATTTCACGGTAATGTTCACATAAATCTTGATCTATCACTCTATACAGGGTGTTTTTTTTAAATGGGACAGTATGGGGATATCCGAATCCATAAGAGATTACAAAATTGTATCATCAATAAGTGTGTTATTTTTAACTAGTTAACATACATTGACTGTTATTTGATTAATTTTAGTATTTATGATTAACAGAATATTGTGAACCAATATTTTCTACTGAATAGTTTTGCACTGAACAGCTATAAGAGCTCATGGTAAGGCCTCAGATCATGGGTTAGTGTATCTATCTTGTATCTAACTATGTGATAGATAGCACGCATTCTTAAAAAAATATGTTTGTTGTGTATTGTGAACTTTATATACACTGTATATCAGTAATTTGCTGTCACTGTCTTACTGTACAACATGCTTTCTATAGTACCTTTGCTAATGTATTATGTAAATTTTGATGTCAATATCAACTGAATTGTATGTTTGGTTTTTAAGTTCAATATTAGGACGATTTTGTATTATTGGTAAAATTGTATCGTATTTCATTCAGTAAGTTGCTGTCACTCTCTTATTGTGTAACATTCTTTTTTTCGTACTTTAGCTAGGTACTGTGTTATGTAAATTTTTGGTTATAAGGTTCAATATTACGACCATTTTGTATCTGTTGAAATTGTATCATCATTAAGTGTGTTGTTTTTAACTAGTTAACATACATTGACTGTCATTTGACAATATCGCTATACCAGTTTCTAAATGACATCTGTTTCATTTAAATTATGTATTTATGATTAACAGAATATTGTACAAAATTGTATTATCAATAAGTGTGTTATTTTTAACTAGTTAACATACATTGACTATTTATTGACAATATAGCTATACAGGTTTCTAATTGACATTGGTTTCATTTAAATTTAGTATTTATGATTAACAGAATATTGTAAACGAAGTCAATTTATTTGTGAATCTACATTATTGGTATTTATGCTCACACTCAAACAGTAATATTCTTTCTTTCAGTAAATTACAGGCTTGGTAATTTCTATCGCATGGGCCTTCAGGACATAACAATCAAGTTGATCTTGATGTTATATGCTGAAAGCCGATGGATAGGAACAAAATACCTGTAATTTTCTGGTAGAAAGAATATTACAGTTTGGCTGCATAATTACTATTAATGTATGCAAATTCACATTTAAATTGTGTATTTTCACATACAATATTCTGTAAAATTCCCCTGGTAGTATTGAATATTACATTTTATTAATGTAATTTTATCACATAAATATATGTGAAAAATTACAATTATTAGGTAGATTTACATACATAATATGTAGTAAGTACTACATAAATGTATGTAAAAACATTACAATTATTAGGTAGATTTACATACATAATATGTAGTAAGTCTACATAAATGTATGTAAAAATTCTGCACTTTCTGTAGAATTACGTATGTGTATGTAAATCTACATAACATCTAGGTAGATAATAATACATATTTTTGTGTAGTTCTACCTATATATACGTAAAACTACATAAATGTATGTGAAATAATTACATAAACTTATGTGGAATAACTACATTTTTGTGTAGATTTACCTACATTATATGTAAAGCTACATAAATGTATGTGAAATAATTACATAAACTTATGTGATAAATCTACATTTTTGTGTAGATTTACCTACATTATATGTATTTTTTTTACATAATTTATGTATATTCACCTTACATGTTTTTGATGTGAAATCGAAGTACATAATTATATGTAATTTTGGATTACATAATTTTATGTGAAATTTATGTAAAAAAATATATAGGAAAATGAGTTATGTAAATTTACATAATAGAATTCACATAAATTTTATTCACATTTTATGTAAAAAAGTGGTTATGTAAATTTACAGACAGAATGGATAATCACATAAACATGTAACTTCACATAAAAGTGAGGGCTACGAACGTGGCCCGAACTTTTATGTAATTTTACAGAAATTTTTCTAACAGTGTACAGCATCCTTCGTAAACGGCACCTTAGCTTAATGCCTCGGCGTCATCTTCGGAGTGCATTGGCCTAGATCTCGAAGACGTGAACTCGGGTAATACTCTAATGGTAGCCAGTACAGGAGAGATACAAATTATAACATAACATAACACCCAACAATCACATACACAAGGGCCTATTACGAGTTTTGCATTGCAATAATCACTTTGCGAGTCGTTATTCAACGTGACTAACATTAGTTACTATTCATCATTCTACGCCGCGCAGTCGATAGAAACGACACAGATTCATAAATAGTTACTACGTTGCCACGTTGAATACTCACGACTCGCAAAGTGATTGTTGCAATGCAAAACTCGTAATAGACCCTCTGATCCCACACAAGGATTCCCTGTGCCGTGGTTATCAGGAACTACGATATCCAATAAAGTGTCAAGTCAGAATCAGCCATAGTCGTAGCAACTACGACTATGGCTGATGAAGCTTGCATAGATTTAATTTAAAAAAAATTACCTATGCTAAGTTACGTAAAGCCGTCCCCATTGCTGAACGATAAAGGAACCCCAAGAAAGCTTTCACATTGCAGCTTTGGCCGCGCGCCAACTCCATTCCGGTTCACATTCTGTGGCGTGTCTAAAGGTGAGTTCAGTAGAATGCTTCTTATCTACCTTGATAGGGTTATCTTGTATTTCTTATCAATAGATTATTATAACTGTAGGTAGGTTATTGCAGGAAAACTATAGGTAACGTTTTAAAGTTTAGTGTATCAAAGAAATTAGTGTCCAAACTAACAGAACTACAACGTCATTTCAATTTTCATTTCATCAAATTCCAAGAAATAAGCACTCAACAAATATTTGTTTTTATTTTATGAGGTAAAATTTGCCTACTTTTTGGAGGAAATCACCAGTATCTAGCAGAAGGGCGCTTACACCCTTTAGCTCATGAACGAAATTTGCTTTTAATTTGGCTATTATTTCTTCAAACTCCATGAACCTTTGTACACATAATTCAGTACACCAATATCTAGACTCGTGGTGAGTTAGTTTCTTATAAAATTATATTTTTTAGTTTTTTTTCAATATATGATGTGGTAACTAATTTTTAAGAAACTGACGCACCACGCGGGTCTAGATATTAGTGTACTGATGATGTGTACAAAGTTTCAAGGAGTTTGATGAAATAATAACCAAATCAGAAGCAAACTTTGTTTGCGTAGGTACAAAAGGGCGTAGGCGCCCTACCGACAACCTCCTTTTAACAGCTGACGATTATGATGATAATAATGAAGCGCTACCCTCTAAAGGTCGTAGCACACGTATCAACTCGAAAAGGGATCGCCACCGTATCGCCTTTCGTGTCGTCGTCAGTCGTCAACGTAACGTAAGCACGTAACCACAGCGGATCAGAAGCTCCGATACGTTGACTTGGCTACGGCCAGGCGAAGCCTAGAAACTAGAAAAAGTTAGCTTACGTAAGCTAGGGTAGGGAGAACCGTAAGCGCGGGAACTGCAAGTCGACCACGCACCGCACCGCGGTTCGTGAGCTTATCCCGAGGCGAGGAGATTACGTTACGATTCCGGTTAGTGTGCGTTGCTGTAGGGAGTTTCATACAAATAAAACTGAACGGCTCGAGTTGATACGTGTGTGCTTCATACGATCTTTACGCGTCACAAAGCTACAGAAAGTCAATCTAAAAACCACCAAAAATTACCTTGATTACTGTTTGCCTTGCCTGGGAGTGTCACTTCTAGTAGGTATTCTGTGGTTATCAGCCAGTTACCACGTCAGTCAGACCGTGAAACGTCTGTGGGAACGGAACGGTAGCAGCCTTGTGGCAGCAGATTCATTCGAGCGTGGCTTGTGGTGGCGTGTTCACACCTAGGATTCAAATCGATTTATTTAAGTCATTTGGATTGGATTTAAATCCTACATAAAGAATAATCGAATTCAGTTGGTAAACGTATTTCGTACACTCAAGATGACTAAATTAATAATAAAGCTGCGTGGTTTAATGTCGCTCTGCCCCTCGACAGCTAACATGCCAATTTTCAAAATCTATACCTAGACCTACCTGCATACCATTATTAGGTTTTATGATATTCCAAAATATACCAACCAGGATCGAACCCGCGACTGTATCCTTGATACGGAAATGCGTTAACCGCTGTGCCATTGGCTGACTAAGTAAAAAGTAAATAAGTGTGCGTTAACACTTTAAATCAATAACTATTATAAGTTGTTATTTATAAATACATGCATCAAGCGTAGCGTGTGCTGAAAAGATGATGATGAAAGATGATTCTCTTTACATTTTGAACTTCTATCTCCTTCTCGAGATAACTACAACAAGCGCTTTCCACCTATTAGTAACTAGTGGTTCGCCCCGAACTGAGACCTCGCGATAACACCTTTATCAACCCGACTACTTAACTAAGTAATTTCCATATTTAACCGACTTCCCAAAAAAGGAGGAGGTTCTCAATTCGGTTGTATATTTTTTTTTTTTAGTGTTTGTTACCGCATATCTCCGGCGTTTATGAACCGATTTGGAAAATTCTTTTTACATTTGGATAGATATACTTCTAGATTGGTCCCATTTTTTTCAGAATCCAGTTCTGATGATGGAATCCATAGGAATTGAGAGAACTCCTCAAATATTGTAGGCATACATATGGCGATTTTACTATTTTCAGCAACAAACCAAGCATTTGCATTCAAAAAGTATATTAATCCTTTCACCACTTTGTCGAATAAAATGGCGGAAGTCGGTTTTTTAAATGAAAACTTATTTCTACTATTATTTTTGAAAAAAAATCCCTCGATGTCTACCAGTACAGTACAGGATCTACCAGTAACTACTCTAATTTCCTACACATCATCGAAATAACCTTTGAATAGGGCTAAGCAACGGGGCTTAGTTATACTACATACCTGTTAGTACCTATATCAAGTACCTGACGAATTAACTGATAACGTCCTTTTGATGAAAACCATAGAACTCCAACGTCATTCAAATTATTAGAAATGGGAGGTCAGCAATGGATGTTATATTGGTTTCTATTTTATGGAGTACATGTTTCTAAATTCTTCAATTTCAGACTTTTCCCTGTAGTTGTGACACAAAAGCCACAAGCATACCAAATTTCAGCATTGTGGGATTGCTGGAAGTACCCTAGAATTTTGGGTTTTTACGTTTTTTATTTTCCCTAATATCTCGAAAACTACTAAAGCTAAATAATTATTAAAAACAGTTTTGAAATGTCCAACCAAAGCGCTTTCATTAGACACCCCATTTGATCTGACTGTCTCACTTTTATTTTTTTTACCCCCTCTTGGACCCCAATGTCTCAGCAACCCCCTGATCGATATAGCTCATAACCTTACCTACAAATTGTACCAATACTATCTACCCCCATACCAAATTTCATGAAGATCGGATTAGCGGTTTGGAAGTTTTCATCGGACAAACATACATACATACATACACACATACATACAAACGCCGATTCTTCCAACTTGACTCAGAGAACTCGCTTCGCTCGTTCAAAAAAAATCATCGAAAACAGTAAAACCGTATTTATTTCCTTGATTCTTCTAGACTTGGTCCCTTTGGAACAGTGGTAAGTAATTATAGTTTTTATAGCAACCGTTTTTAAGACGATTTTATAATGATTTACTTACTTTGTTTTATTGAAATAATTATGGTTTTCTTGGTCCATAAAGTGGGACAAAATGAACCATTAATAAAGGGACTAAACGAAAATAAGGCGCAAAACGTGCCTAGTGAGAACGGAACGAAAAAAGTTCATCTCAACTAAAACAGGAAATGCGGATAATTTTATGAATTTGCATCTGTTCCAAAATTTGTATCCCACAGTTTATAAATTTTTGAAAAACGCAAAAAATACTATCTTTGACCCCGACGTGATTTGAACACGCAACCTTCTGATCTGGAGTCAGACGCGCTACCGTTGCGCCACGGAGTCGGTGTAGGAGAGCTTGAAATAGACAAACCGTAGCGCGCGCTGAGGGCTGACGTAGTCGAATGACGTCATACCCTTGAGTCGATGATAGCGGGTATCTTATGTTATTATCACAGGTGGTAGCTTTGTCAATACAATAATTACTGATTTAAATAATATAAAATATAATTTTTGTATTATGTAGCATTGTAAATACTTAAGTCAATTAAATTAAGGTATCTAATTTTAATTGCTGACTCTACATCAAATAACTTTTCATTTAAAAAACCGACTTCCGCCATTGTATTCGACTAAATATTTGGATGAAAAAAAAATGATGAAAGAACCATAGTGGTGAAAGGATTATGATACTTTTTGAATGCAAATGCTTGGTTTGTTGCTGAAAATGTCAAAATCGCCATATGTATGCCTACAATATTTGAGGAGTTCCCTCAATTCCTTATGGATCCCATCATCAGAACCGCATTCCGAAAAAAATGGGACCAATCTGGAAGTATATCTATTCAAATAAAAAAAGAATTTTTCAAATCGGTTAATAAACGCCGGAGATATGCGGTAACACACATAAAAAAAAAAAAAAAAAAAAAAAAAACAACCGAATTGAGAACCTCCTCCTTTTTTGGGAAGTCGGTTAAAAATGACAATTAATTCTTCAACAGCTTTTAGACGTCCACTGCTGGACGAGGCCTCCCCCATAGAAGGGAATGGGGGGATTCGCCATAATCACCTCGCTTGGCAGGTGGATTGGTGATTGCAGTTTTGGTATCAATATATTACTCAGATGGATGCTGCTGTCTAATCCCCTGGTGTAATCTCTTAGTCTGCTTTTACGATATCCACGGGAAGAGTCGAAGGGGTTTATTCTTACACCACGACACTTGTAATGGTCAGCAATCAATTCTTCATAATGAACCTAAAATCCAAAATTGTTTGTTATTTTGAAATGTACATAGGTACACTACTATACTATAGGGATACTTAGTAATAATAAAAAAATATAATAAATTAAACTGCACTATAAACTCGCAAACCTTTATAATTGGTATAAATTTTAAATTATAGGCCACTGTTCACCAACACATAAACAGTTTTGATAGATGCTTACATTCATTATCTGTCACCTTGAACAATGGTTCCGATAAACGCCCGTTTATTTGTTCGTGAACACGGGCCTAAGCGTTCCTTGCCTGCTGTTTTCCGCATTTTCACTTGAAGCACAAGACATTCTCACACGTTATTTCCCCTCTTTAAACTTCCAACTTCCCTTCATCACGTGGGTCTGTAAACTCTGCTACTTTCACTGCAATTTCGTTTAACGTGACAGAAAATGGTAATCCTTGTTTAAAAGAAATAGTAATTTATCAGGAGCGTTTATCCCGAATTTTTACCTCGGGGAAATAAGATGGAAAGTAATTAAAGTTCAAATCAAAAAAATCTAATTAAATCACATTATAAATTATAAAAACAATAAGAGAACGAAAACATTGGCTTTTTGGAGTTATCGTCAAGTTATGCCCATATTAACTTCAGATATTTAGACTTATTTGTTTAGACATGTAACGTTAACTTGGACTTACCTCTGCTGACTACCCCAGAACGTAACACGTTCACGTCCACGTTCTCACGTACACGTATACCATACATATAAACATATCCTCCATATTTTTGGATGGTATGTATGTACGTATGTACTTGTGACGTCAAACAAAGTATATCACAGTGTGCGCTGACCCGCGGTTGGTCTGGTTTAACTTTACGAAATAAAAGACTTTATGGTTTCTAAAACTGTATACTTATCCCCTTTCTCTTTTTACCAAGTGTCCTAGAAGTATGAAACAAAATTTACGGAATTTCGATGAGAAATATAGAAACTAAAGTTGTTTAGACAGACTTTCTATTAACTTTAGTGATCAATTTGAGAAATGCAACTAAATAAATAAATTCTGGACATTTCACACAACACTATCTAGCCCCAAGATAAGCAAAGCTTGTGTTATGGGTACTAGATAACGGATATACTTAATACAATAGCATTACATAGATAGATATTTTTTATTATACATAGAAAAATACCCAGAACACCCTGAACAAATATCTGCATATTGTACAAATATTTGTTCCGAGGCGGGAATCGAACCCACAACCTCCTGCGTCGCAGGCGAACCTTCGCCCGCCATGCCACAGAGGTCGTCAAACCATTGAAACTATTGAAGCCTGAGGTATAAACACAGTATTAATTAATTAATTATTTTATACAGTTTGTTAATTCGTTGTACCTTACTGGAGGAAATAATAAATAAATAAATAAAAAGTGTCTATGAGATGAGGGCTGGAGTCCATAAAGGCTGTGAAGACTATGAAGTCCATAAAGTGCCGGTAATGTGTGGCTGAGACACAAAAGCACCCCTGGCTGTGCGTAACTTGCCTAGACTAGGAGACAGAAGCAATGTCAGGGGGCTTAGTACGAGTTTTGATAGTTTTCGAAACTATGAAGTTTCGTTTCCATCCATATATTTACTGACAGCGTCCCTAGTTTTCTTCTCGTTTTCGCTAGATGCTGCAAGTTAATGTATGCAAGGAAACGAAACTTCATAATTTAGTTTCGAAAACTATCAAAACTCGTACTAAGCCCCCTAACTTCACCACCTAGATCACTAAACTTTAGTCAGAACTCTACATTCCTTTAGTGACTAAAGGAATATAAATCGACTAGAGTCTGGTAGGACTAGAGTCTGTTCAGAAAGAGAGCCGTCGTGGCCAAATTGTGAACTAACGTTGTGATCTACATTATTAAAACCATAATTAAGAGCTGGTTTCGTTCTGTCGACATTTGGAATCATAAACTAAACAAAAAATAACAGTTAGTACAGTTACCCAGAAAAGTAAGTAATAAGTCCGATCGACTGTTTTCGTTTGCGCAGAAAAGCGCAGACTGATATCCGACAGTAGCCGAACGTATAGTATAGCTCTGTCCCGCTGACATTATTCGTACACTGTCGGACAGAGTCGACTGATGAACAAGATGACACGACCGGCCGCGATTTCACCGCGCAATCGATTAACCAATAACAGCGCAAGATTTTAGCGCGATTGCTATTGGTAGAAAGAAGATAGAAATTGGTCTACGGCGCAAGTACATCGGGGCGACTTATATTTTGGGTAAAACTGTAACAGGATCAAAACGGAACAGACAGATTGTATTACCCGCTAAACAAAACAGGTACCTAATTAAGCACAGCAGCGCCCTCTAATACCACGGTGGCGGGTCTCTCGCTGTACAGACTCTATCCTCTGTAGTATATGTTTATTGAATGTATGGACCAATCATGAGACGCTTAGTAGTCTCGCATTAAATCACTTCATCTGGACTGGACTGGGTTTAAGAGTGATTTGAAAAAGGTACGCCTTTACAGTATCAAATGTCCGTGACGTCTTTTTCATTTCATGTTGGAGCATTCTTATTATTTTCTTTGCTTTTATTGTTTTGTGAATCAAGCCCACATGTTGGACTAAGCCGAAAATGTTTCTCCGTCTCCGCTAATGCGATGGACAAGCGTGATGTTTGTTCGGACGCGGCCGCTAATTATCGTGATGACGGTACAAGCACGCTTGTGAAACCCAGCTTCACTTTTTCTATAAATAAAGTGGATTTTGGTTGAACTTTATAACCTTACACGTTTCAACGTACAATTCCGAAGCTTACAGAACTTGCTCCGTTATCTATACCTACTTCTGCATTATTAAATTGTATCTAACATAAACATAACATAACAGCTCCAAAAGCTTTCTCTTACTGACGTTGTTATACAAAAGTATGTTATTGCTGTGTTATTGCGCGGCGGGCGATGGTTCGCCTGCGACGCAGAAGTCTGCGGGTACGATTCCCGCCTCTGAACAAATATTTGTACGATCTGCAGATAATTGTTCAGGGTGTTCTGGGTATTTTTCTATGTATTATAAAAAAAAAACTATCTATGTAATGTATTGTATTAAGTGTATCAGTTATCTAGTACCCATAACACAAGCTCTGCTTAGCTTGGGGCTAGATAATGTCGTGTGAAATGTCCAGCATTTATTTATTTATTTTATTTTATTTATTTACTAGGTGGGCCATAGTTAATCTACGACCTAATGTTATAAGTACCTACTCTTTATTATTAAATCTTTTATATGTTGATCAGAGTAATAACATTCCTACCTAAACATCTTAGTACGTCTCAATACCATGGATTAGTATTGTTTAAAATAGTATTTTCGAAATCGTTTAATCACACAGCTGCTTGCCAATAAAACGTAACGATACTGCGTACATAACTGGCAGCCGGCTTCCGCACTCAGCGTTTATCTCATTGGCTATAACTTGAGGATTTGCCCTAAGCTCGCTGTCACTTCACCCCTGAATATTCTGGACGTGGCTCTGAAATTCGATAGCAGACTCTACATTTCCATCTTACAATTATTATAAAAGTGAAATTAATGATGATGCTGCTGTTTGGATGTTTGTCGTGCGTCATCCTACACCTTGTAACATTCCTAGAAAAAGCTGATTCTAGGAATGTTAAGGTATGTTAGAATTAAATCTATCTGTGTACCAAATTTCATCAAAATTGGCTTGAAAAATCTTGAACTTTTGAACAAGAATTATAAAAACAATTTGTTTCCTTAAAATAAAAATTGCAACTTGGTTATCCAACGTACTAGAGAAATAGATATTGCATCCTCGTATGAAAAAAAACTATAAATAACTTATTTCGCCAGTCAACATAAGAGTTGCCAGCAAATTAAGTTAGTGTTTCTTGTTCGGTCGAATATCAATATAGGCATACAAAACCGTGACCGACCGACTATCAATGCACAGTTCAGATATCTAAAATTTGGAGGGTACCTACTTTCTTTTTGTAGTCTAGGGTGCACTAAGAAAGTAATTTACGAAATTCACCCCTATGCCTTGATGTGAAATGTCGAAGTTATGTTGTAGTATGAAAAAGACCGCTATTCGCTTTCCGCTATTTTCGTAGCGGCCAAAACCGCGCACACGTCAGATTTGCGCCCAGAGCTCGCGGGGGCCTCCGAATATAAAGTTTCATGTTTTATAGTCCAGCCAGATTGATAGCCCCGGGCTGAGGGTTGAACGGTGCTTCGCGACATGTCTTAGTTTTAAGAGTACTATATACTGATGTTTTAAAAGTGTTAATCGGATTACCCGAACAGCCAATTAGAATTGCTGATTGGCTGTTTTCAAATAAAATTGCTCTAGAATAGAATAGAAAATACTTTATGTACACCTTAAGACAATAAAAATAACAAAATTTAACATGATAATTAAAAGTACAATACTATCTGGACTCTTCCAGACAACCTTTGGATGAAGAGAGAGATCTGTAAGATTAGAAAAATGGCCGGGGATGTACATAAATTTACTACTCTGAACATTTTTTTCTAACGACGTAGATCAAATATAACGGATTCTCAATAAAACATTTAAGACCATAGACATCCAGAGATTAATTAAACAAAAACAGCTAACTACAACGTACAACTTACTAGAACTGCAGCGTAATTGCTGGCTCTATGCCTCAGGCAAGAAACATTCACATCTATCACAACTTCTCCAACCAAAATCAACTATAAACGTACAGCAATAAAATTCTAATTAGCTTGTTATAAGGTAAGACCAGTTTCACAAAGTGTGCAAATACAATTTTATCGAAACTGAACCAAAAGTTTATTCAAATAAGGTTGAAAACAGCGATAAGGTGACCATGCGAACAAGTTCTGCTCGGGAGTGCTATGTTTTTACCGCTCCGAGTTGGGTAAGGGCAAGGCGGAATTAGCAGTATTCCCAGTATTTAAATTGTCTGGGAAACTAAAAGAGATAATGGAAGTAGAGACGGTATAAATTAGTTTATAAGTTCGGGATGAAGATTTGGACGAGAGTAGGAGGAAAGTAGAGTTTCGAGTGTGTCTCAGGAGTCGATTAAAGGTCGAGTCTAGCTCTATAAATCACGATCAAGAAATAGATTACCCACATCTAGTAGTAAAGGTGAATGTAGAGCTTAATAAATATTGTATTCGTGATATTTAGTGAAGGATTTATTTAAGGCATAGATAGACGCAAAAGAGGGGTTTTCTTAATGTAACTCTTCTTTGATAAAGAAGTTGATAATATTTGAGTTTGTTGAAGTTTGAGTTTTTCTTTAATATAAATGGACAAAAATATTTATGTTTCTTTTTATACCTTAAATTATAATTCGAGCAATTGAAATAATTCTAATTATATTATAACAACATAAAAAAAACATCCTAAGTGAAGTATTTTTTGCTTGAAGTAACTAAATCCTAAACGGCAATTATTTTTCTTTCACACAAATATTTAAGTTTTTTTTCGCAAAGTGTACAATTTTCGGTTATAATTAATGATTTATTACCCTGCAAATATTTGTATTTCGTGGTTTTTGCTCGTGAACGCTATTGTGTCACCTACTAACTTATCTGAATTTGAATGAGTTAGATTGTGAAATTTTACGTCTATTATCGCCTTAACTTAACACCTTTTGAAAACTTCTAATTGGATTATGGTATGGTGGTAGTAGGTACTTTCACATGAATTTCTACTGCTAACAAAACCTTGCTAGTTCCGATGACAATACATTATATTAACAGCGAGCTGATCTGATGCTGGAGACAAAAGGCGGAACTCCTCAATGACTAATAGTAGTGTTTGGGGGTAGTTACTGATAGAACCTGTGTTTTAAATCCTTTGTACTATCAGAGACTAGTAAATAATAGTACTACTAAATCCCTTATGCTTATAATTTAGTTTAAAATTAGGCTCATAGATCACAGTTCATCACTTATTTCATAAAAGATTGTTTGAAAAAACATATTTTCAACAAAATCTTATTTATTCTGCGTGAGTGTGGTTTACGCTTAAAAAAGTAGCAGGCTCAATCAGCTGTACTTAGTCATTAAATGTTTATTTGAAGATTACCGTTCTTGCCTTGACTAGGCAGACAGTTCCAACTATTGATGGCTAGAAACTATCAGAAAGGCTTTGATGGATAACGGGCATTACCTCGGTAAAATCTAATGAGCCCTGGAGGGACTTGGTGTTAGTCATTATAAAATAACATAGCTTCAAGTATTGTGAACTAACTGGATAGTAAAGCTTGTAACTTGTAGTTAGTCAAGTCTGGGATTGTCGTTTGAAATGGACCGGCGTGGCTAGACGGGATTACATACATAACATACATAACAACCAACAGTCACATGCGTAGTCCAGATCCCACACTAGGAACTAAGAGTCTAATGGTAGGTACTACAACACCCAGACACGGAACAAATATTTGCAGATCATGCAAACATTTGTCCCGCAGCGGGAATCGAACCCACAACCCATAACTTTAGGAAGTCTCTTAGTCCTGTGATGGAGAGGTCTGAGTTCAAGCAGTACTTAGGTAGCTTATAATTAAAGACACGGTTACAATGGCGACCACAAACGAGACGGACGCAGTGGAAGACCCCTCTCTCCATGGAACGACGACATTTTGGTCACAGGACGTCGGTGGATGGAGGCAGCACTAGCCCGTTCATCATGACATGAACATGTGCCTAGCAGTGGACTTCTACAGGCTGATGATGATGATAGGGTTCCTGGCACAGATCGTTGTTAGCGATAAGGCTGTCAAATTTACTTAATTTACTTTATCTAATAATAATAAATTATTTCCTCATCATGATTATTAAAGAGTAAGATCCTTATTCATAATCATTTTTTAAATATTTTAGTTAAATTATCTTTTGTCTTGTTCTCTCTGATCTGAAATGTCATACGTCAAAACAAGACAAAAGCTATTTTAGCTAAAATAGGTTTAAAAAATGATTATGAATAAGGGGGTTAGTCATATATCTATCTATAGAGTTTGAATGTCTATCAAGTTCTGTCAATGTTGACAACCACTTCAACATGTTAAAATGCTGCAGTTACTGCATTGAGAAGGTCTTTCAGTGTGGCAGCGTGGTGTCTTTCGTTATGATCTCAATATAAAAGCGATAAAGACGTAATAAAACACGATTTAAATATAATGGAGTCACTTGCTCAAGTGCCGCCGCCGCCGGATAATGTTACTCCGATATTTAGGACCTCTAGGGTTGCCAAGCGCGTCATCTTACTCAAGGAAAATCTTAAAAAAAAAACAATTTATGGAATATACGTCTACATCGATTCCAAGTAGCAAAAGTTTTGACAATGTGCGCTTTTATAATTCGCACGTCACGTTATCGATACCACGATAAAATCGTCGCAATAAAAATTATAAAGCGCCCAATGGATACAAAAGTGAGGCACTAAATTATCGTGTATAGAGTATAGTTGGGTAAGCACGAATATCTAACGTTATCGAGACGCTATCGAGACGATCGCCAATGTCAAATATTAGCCAATGACCTAATGTCATTGCCTTGAAATCTTTGTAAGCTTATTGGTTTTGTTAGCGTTTTTTTGTAGTTTGTCAAACTCACAATGTCACAAAGTCAAACTTTCTTTTGACAGTTAATCCACACAGTGCAGCGCCATGTATTTTCAACACTGAAAGCATGATTTTTAACACAACAATTGAACAAATCTTTAATTAAAATAATCATTTTAAACAGATTCCTTGGTCACAGGATCTGAAAAAAAAGAACTAACTAAAATAGAATCATAAGGGATCTATTAGTACAAGGTAAGTACCAAACCACAGGATTTATCAGTAACTAATCCTATTACAACCCTATCTATTGATGATATTCGTGTCAGAACCAATAATATTTATTAGGACTCTTTAACATTTCTCAGAACATTTATGATCTGAATGAGTTTACGACTTTGAATGGATTTAAGTAGCGTTCACTGATCGAGGAGCGCGTTGATGTCGTTTACACGTAATAATAAGTAATAAATGAAAATTGATTTGTAAATCAATTTTGTGATGTTATTTTATTTTAATACTTTACTTATGTGAACGTGTAATACGCATGTTCACACTACACCTACTAGCGGTCACAATCAAAAATACTTGTTAGATTAAACCTGTGACTCAATTACGTAATTATGTTGCTATCAGTTTCAATGCTGTTTCTATTTGTAATTCCATTTTTGCGATTACCTAATTTACGCAGTCTAGTTGCAACCAAGCTTTTTGAGTAGTTACAGATAGATCCTTAGGCAAACTGCATAAATTAGATAATAAATAAAAAAAAACATCATTTCAAATAGAAATAGCGTTGAAACTGACAGCAGCAGACTTACAGATGGGAGTCCAAGATATATTATAACCAGTGGTACCTACGCAAGAAGAGGGATGTATGATGTGCCAGCCCTACTGTAACTAGGGGTGGCAATATCCGACAATGTTAAAGAATAAAACTGTCAAAACCCATTTATTTGAATAATGTCATCCCTTGAAGAAATTTTCAAAGCACTTCGATTTTTACTTTCAACTCTATACTTTAGTCATAATGTTTATTTTCAAGTGACGCCACTAAAAGTAACTCGTTTTTTATGAAGCATACCGTAAATGCCTCTTACGTAGGATAAGTGCAGAAACGCAGGGAATTCCACCAAAAATGGCGGGAAAATTTACGGTCGTGATTTAAGTTGAAATACTTTCACGCCCTCTAGCGTTATAAAAATGGTAAAGTAGAAAAGTTATTGTAAGTTGGCGAATAATTTTAATATTTTTCACTTGAAATGTGGAAATATGGATATTCTACAGTCCAAGTGAAAAATAATATTTTCTATATAAACGGCAGCAGTTGGTAAAAGCTTACTAAAAGTTTATTTGCGTAGTTTACACAGTAATACTTTGTTTCAATACTGTATAGCAATTTCAATTTGAATCAACACAATGAGCACTCATACTACAAATTTAATTTGTGGTCAAACATAGACTAGGCATTTTAAACAATAAGTTCTGGAATTTGGTTTTGTGTATATGCGGTGACGGTAATGAATATAGAGCCGCCTGCACTTTCATCATAGTTTCATGCGGCCGCACTCTATTTCATAACATAATATAACATAACACGCAACAGTCACATACGTAGTCATGATCCCATACTAGTATTCCCTGTGTCGTGGGTATCAGGAACCTACAAGTAGCATGGTACCATAACACCCAGACCTAGAACAAATATTTGCAGCGGGAATCGAACCCGCAACCTTTCACATCTCAGCCAGCTGCTCGCCCGCTGCACCAGCGTCACAGAGGTTGTCAAGCGGGTGTGAAAAACCTAGATAGCTTTTCACACTGTTCTGTTGTAGTTCGTAAAATACCGCACTTTTCGCAATCTCATCCACAGCTCTCCGCTCGTGTTGTCTGGTCTTCAGTCTTCAGTCAGGAATGAAGAGGTAGGCCCAACAAGAACGCCAAGTTCCAAAATTACGTGCGAGCCCATGAGTTATCTTCTTTGTTGTCACTAACACTCAGGCTATACAAACCCGTAGCACAAGGTAGTTTCAGAAGAAAGCATATAGTTCACACAGTACCCCGACTGCAAATCAGCTAGCCCAAGGTGGTAATAAATCAAGTTGGTTTCACAAAAGCTAATGGAAATTCATTTTAAATACTAAATAGTAAAATCCTACAGATAATGGTAATGTGAGTCAGTAACATTTGACGACAACAGTAGGTTTAGCATGAGCACCCCAAAACACCGATTTTTCGACGGAAGAGTAGAGTTTTTTTTAAATGTTGCTTGTACATCCAAAGTGTATGTAGATACATTCCTATTATCTTGAGCATAACAATCTCAAAGTTGAAGGAAAAGAGAGTTTTCTATGATATCCCCTCGCCACAAATGAATACGTAGTTGAGCGAGATGAACATATAATAGTAGATTGTATCATAAGGGAGCAAAATAATATTTTTACGGCGAGGGCGCTTTTTTGAATCCAGAGCGAAGTGAGGGATTCTAGAGTAGAATCCCGAGCATAGCGAGGGATTCTTTAGTAGAATCCCGAACGTAGCGAGGGATTCAAAGTACGTCGCCCGAGCCAAAAATATATTTTGCGCCCGAGTGTTACACTCTACTTTTCATCACCCACTATGAGAAAATAAAAGGCGCCTCATATTTTATTTCAAAACAAAACCATGAATTTCTAACAATCCATGAATAACTTATCATTTAAAAAACAGACTTCCGCCATTGTATTCGACTAAATATATGGATGAAAAAATTTTTATGAAAGAACCATAGTGTTGAAAGGATTATGATACTTTCTGAATGTAAATGCTTGGTTTGTTGCTGAAAATATCAAAATATTATGTATGCCTACAATATTTGAGGAGTTCCCTCAATTCCTCATGGATTCCATCATCAGAACTGGATTCTGAAAAAAATAGGACCAATCTGAAAGTATATCTATTCAAATAAAAAAGAATTTTCCAAATCGGTTCATAAACGCCGGAGATATGAGGTAACAAACATTAAATAAAAAATACAACCGAACTGAGAACCTCCTCCTTTTTGTAAAGTCGGTTAAAAATGACGAAATCGCGGGGCGAAGTTCGCGCGTTTCTAATTTGTTTTTTTTTATTCAGCCGGTGGCGCGACTATGGGCCGTCGTACCAGCCAGTATTTATTTAAACAATATTTGCGTTCGCCTTCTTTGGCGCTGAACACTAAGATGATCCAAATTTAAAAAGGGCGCGGAAAAGATAATTGCGGCGCACTTATTTGTGTTTGATTCTTTTCAAGATGTTCCAAATTCAAAAAGGGCGCGTAAAAGATAATTGCGGCGCACTTATTTGAGTTCGATATATTCCAAATTTAATAAGTGCGCTGCAAAGATAATTGCGGCGCACTTATAGAAGCTTCATACGGAAAACACCACCTTTGGGTGCACTTAAAGGCGAACCAAGTCGTCCTTTTCGAATAGATGGGATGAAAATATTTTTGTCTATCGGCTCGATATATTTCTCGAGAGTGTATAAAGCTTTGGCAATCCATGTTCTTTATAGACCATATGCAAGTACAAATATAATATTATCTGATGGAAACGTTCTAAAGTAAAAGAGAAAGGAAATTAACCCAACTCAATTCTGTGCTTGATTTGTCGACTCGACACCCCCTCGTTGCGGGGTGTACCTTGACTCACTTCACCATATTGATTCTTTTAAGGCTTCTTCTTCTTTCTAGGCTTGGTCGAACCAGTCACTGGAGAGAAGAAAAGGAACTACTTAATCAAACGAAGTATTTTATTCTATCTTACAATGGCCTAAACTCATAAAGTTAAATTATATTTTTATAAACAATACAGCATCCTCTTTAAATAAGTAAATAAAGTTCAATTTTCTATGATTTTTCAAAACAATATTTAACCTGTTCACACCAATGGTATGCGTTCCCATGGAATTATATCATGGCCAATGGGTATTGTGTATGTCGGAATGCAAACATACGTAATTTCCGAAATGGATTTTTGTACGATTATAGTTTTGAACAATGGAACTTTCTGATCGGAAATTGATAGGTTGAGCAACCGAAAAGAGGTCAAAAGACGGTTGAACTATTTTTGTAATGGTAATATTTAGCACGGAAAAGTTTTTTTTTTTTTAAATACTATGTTGTCTGTTTTCACGTTTTGAACATTGACCGACTCTTTATTAATGTACAGTTCACACAAAAGTACTCAGGTTTAACAAAAGTAAAGTACCTACCCAGTTCTTTATGAACTCTACATTCGTTTAAACAGTTTTACGATTTTGACCGCATTTCACACAAAGCCACAAATAAATAAATGTACCTCTACAATGAAACGAGTATTTACAAAGTCGATTGCATTGGTTGAATCCGGTAACTGTCGCGGCCACAAAAAGTCGTGCTGAGCGCGCCATACTAGGTACCGGCAACGGCAGGTGTACGCATTCTACCAGAGAATCTCTTCGATAGAATCGCAATCGTGTCACACGAAGAAAACATGACAGGTTACATGTTCCCTATTTGAAATTCGGATGTATTTCTTAGCAAACTTCTTTACTACCCTGGTTTTGTGTGAAACTTGAGCGAGGTGTAACTCCCATTATACAACAGAGACGTGTGGTTGTTTTGTTGGACGTTCATAACCATAACTTATGGTATATGGTACCTCTTACAAAACATCAGATAACTGGTAGAAATATGTTAAACTTGGCATAATTTAACATCCTATGTTTGTACTTACCACATATATAAGTGAATAAATGAAATGAATGAATAACTTTCATATAAGTGGTATGGCGAAGGTTGACTTATCGATAGGTAAGTATTTATTTAAACTGTCATAAGGTCGGTATTTTATTAAAATAAACAGGCTGAGTCAAAGACGAACAAAGTAAGTTCACTGAGCTCAAAGTTCATAACACACAACAACACAACATAACCAAAACTTTTTTAGACCCTAGTTCACCAACTGTTTTAAGAGCTGTTTTTTTTTCATTTCTTAGAGTAACGACCTTCTTAAATATATGAGCCAATATTTCGGCCTCCTTTGGCTTGAAGAGTGACGATTGCCACGTGTGCAATTGTGCATTTTGCTGTGAAGAATAATAACTCGGAATAAACTCTTAAATGTCCACTAACCTGTCATTCTGCATAGGTTCGTTGGCTCGTATCCAGGGCACGGCGCCCCACTCCTCGTCCCCCCGCGTCTCCACCTTTGGCTTAAGGAGGGTCGACAGCCACGTGTACGACTTGCTGCGTTTCATCGCATCGTCACATCACTACGCGTCACGCACAACACTAGTCGCATGGACACTGTCTGCACAAGCAAGTAGCAAGAACTACATCCGAAATCCAAACTCTCTGGAACGACAAACCGTGATTTTAGCACTTCACTTTTCTGTTTCGAATTTGGAACACTGTTTAAAGTCTTATGATTCTTTTGTTTTAGTTTATTTGAACTAAGAACAACAATTTTTTTTAAACTTCACTTGTTTTTAGAACTTTTTGATAACTTTATTTTTGTTCCTTTCTTTTACCTTCTAGTTTGTCTGTATCACTTTTATTTCTGTGGTAGTAATTAATTGATTTTATTGAGCCTATCACGATACTCTTGGAACTATTGGAGTTCTAAAAAGGCATTGTTGTGTTTCGACTCGAGTTTGTAACGCTTTAACTACCGTCAAAATATCAATTAATTTTGACTCATTAAAATTTCTCGCGTCGCTACATTACCTACTACGGACACGCAGGAAGATCTCTACACAAATTGCAATTTCAATCTTACTTTAGGGTGAATTAGAGTTCAATATTGTGTCATTAGAGTTTTATATTGAAAAAGTAATTTGAAATCTCATCGGTAAAAATTGATAGTTTTCATGTGTTCATCCCAACCCGTTCGCACATTAATCTTTTTTGGATTCCGTATATCACCCAGAAATAGGTTGTAGGAATCATTGAAAATATATAGACTACGTTACAGGTATAATAGTTAGAACTACTAGGTTCTTTCTGCGTTAGTTCAGTGATCAGCTTGACCTGTGACTGATGATTAAAGAACCAGGCTCCTTTGAAGCAAGTCTTGTCATGCCTTTTTTGTGCTATTAAGGCATGCCGTTTTCCTCACAACATTTTCCATCGCCGTAAGAGTTCTTAGTACAGCGTGTAGGTCAGATTTCTGAACTAACTTCTGAACAACCTATCTTTATTTCTATATCTATGGTCAAAATGACTTTCAATTACCAATAGGGTCAGGGAACCCTGTCTATCGGAACTCGCGAGCCGTTAGTTTTCGACAATAGCAGTGATCACGCACGGCAACATGACAGCATGAGATCTAAAGTACCTACCTACCTCGAGCAATGCTAAGCTCTCATGTAATTTGTGATAACTGGTACTGTGATGAGGAGGATTCTGCACACATTGAACAGATTAGCAATGGCATACTCGCATAATACTGGTATAATACTAGAAACCTAAGTTGACAAAGAGTTTGATGTCTAATTGAAAAAAAACTTGTCAAAAACTTAATACAGGTGACTTCTCATCCCTCAGGGTGGTACGCGAATGAAGGTTAATTCTAAATTAATATAACTGAATGAAGGTTAATTCTAATTTAGCTATTATTTCTTTAAACTCCATTGATCAGTACACTAATATCTAGAGTCTAGACCCGTGGTGCGTTCCTTGGTACCTACTATTTCCGACCTGAGTATTTTATAGCTGACTGTATAACATCTGCCATTTCCAGAATCCGCCATTTACCGAAAAAAGGTTAGTTTCTTATAAAATTATGTGGCTACCAAATTTTTTTTTAAACTGGCGCTCCATGGATCTATCAATATAATTATCAATGTACTGATCATGTGTACAAAATTTCATGGAGTTGGATGAAATAATAGCTAAAATAGAAGCAAACTTCGTTCGCGTACGAAAGGCCCTCCTCTTAAGCAAGCTTAAACATACAGTTTTCAAACATAAAAAACTTCCTTAATGATCACTTTAAAACAACTAAGGATTTTTGGAACTCTTACAAATAACAAAACCTAATGAATAAATAGCTCTATGGCTCTACCTTGAATTCATCATATTAGCCTCTACAATAGTTCCAAAGAGTATCCGTTCAAAACTCACTCTTACCACGTCACAACACATCCCATTTCTGCATACCGACTCCACCTGTAACAAAGATATATTTTTGAGTCTGTGGCATTGTATGGAGGTGTCAAAACGAGAGTATTGTGCTTCGAGAGGCGAGACAGCTGATGGATGTACTGTTGACATGCGTGCGCGCAGGTTTGACTGATACACAGGTAGCTTGGCTTTGTAGAAAAATTGTTTATATTTTAAATCATTATAATCATCAACCTGTTGAAGTCCACAGCTGGGCATAGACCTTCCCCATAGAATGACACGACAAACGTTCTGGGAGACACCTCCATCCACAGAGTTCCTGCGACCATTAAAATGTTATCTGTCTACCAAGAGGGGTTTTTTCCTATACTGCGTCTCTTCCGGTTCGTGGTTGCAACTGGAGAACCTTTATTCCACAACGGTTGTAGAACTGACAACCGCTGTGGAATAAAGGTTATATAATACAGGGCGAGCTATATGGCCTGCACATTGCCACTTCTGAGAAATATGTCGGGGATGTCTTGGGATCACAGCCGAGTAAAGCAGTCAAGGAACATCTTACCTTGCCTTTTGATCAGTGTTCAGAGAGCTGATTCTGAGTTTTGACAAGCAATTGACACGGACGTATGGTGTAGTGTAACACGGATTTTTGTATGGAAAATGAGGTTCACAGAGTGTACGCTAGGGCCGCTCATCGGTGTCGCCTTACAAAAATCCACACTACACTACACCAGACGTTCGTGTCATTTGCTTGTCAAAGCTCAGAATCAGCTCTCTGCTGTCTAAGTATGGCCAAGAGTATAGGTACTTTAGTAGGAGTACCCATAGATTTGGAACTGGCATAAGTATAAATGCCTTATTCGCAACTACTTCATCAGATTTTTTTTAGTTTTTGCATGCCTTATTAGAAATACGATGAAAGCCCGTGTCACAATTCCTCAATCATGTCTCAGTAACTCCGATTTCAATTAACCTTTTCTCACCATTGCTTTCAAATTCCATGCCTTCTACCTCCACCTTGCTACTGGAACTTTTAATGAGAAGAAAAGTGCAAGTCAGATCATGACTATATTCTCACACCTTCGCGATCCTCTTGAACCCTATAGCTGAGAGTTTAAGGTTCAAATTGCCACTGGCATTAATATATGCGGTCGATTAAAGCTTCGATTGGATCAAGATCATCACAAATTGAACTTTGTCCGATCAGAATAAGTTCTGAAATTGAATGACGCACGATCTCCGAATAGCAGCTTAATTCTTGAGCCCTATTCGCTTGTGTTATGGTTTACTTTTGTAGTAACCTTCGAAGGTTTATCTTGTGTGTGGCCAAGGGAACGACAGGGGTAGAAGGGGGAATGACTTGCTTTTTAGGAGATCTGTGCAGGTGATGGGACTTGTCGCGTTTTGTTTAGACAAATTAGATGAAAGATAGTTGTATGAGTAATTGGGAACTGAGATGTTGGAATGGTTGAGTTTTGTTCATTAAGTTGCTAACAGACAAGACAAGATTGACGAGTGTTGATTCGTTTCTTCTCTACCGGTATTTCCCTTGCTTACATAGAAAACACACAGAGTAAATAACTCGGAGCAAGTAGGCCACATTCAGGTCACAAAAGCCTTATTAAATGACATTCAGCCCAAACGCACATGCCAACTATGTTCTATACTCTTCAACAGCCTGTAGTCCTCCACTGCTGGACGAGGCCTCCCCCATTGAATACAATGGAGGGATTTGCCATAAGCACCACGCTTGGCAGGCGGATTGGTGATTGCAGTTTGGTGTTAAGTACTCAGGTGGATGCTGCTGCTCATCCCATGGTGTAATAGCTAAGTAAGGCTTTTAATACATCCACGGGTGGAGAAGGAGAGCACTATTCTTAGGCCGGACACACCACGGCACATTAATATAACAACAACCCAACAGTCACATACATAGTCCTGATCCCACAGTAGGACCATGTTACTACATCACCCAGACCAGGAACAAATATTTACAGATCATACAAACATTTGCCTCGCAGCGGGAATCGAACCCGCAGCCTCTTCCTCTCCCAGCATCTCAGTTGGCTGCTCACCCGCCGCGCCACAGAGGTTATCCAACCTCTGAGAACCTGTAAGGGGATATAGGTATGCCAACTATAGTATCCACCTTGAAATCAAGCATGTTTTTGGCAGGTCATCGTCGCGTAGCGAATCTTTCTTATTTTCCGGTGAGTTCACACCTTCACAGTGAGTCGATATATTTGTGTTCCACGATTACCGAGCACCAGATGCTTTAGCAGTGTCAGTGTTAAATGCCTTTTCTTAGTTTGCCTATCTATTTGCCCATTGTAGCTGCTGTAGTAGTTACTATGACTTTACCGGCTGGGCATGGAAGCGTGAGAAGTCACAGGTTCATAAAATATGCAATAAATTATGAGTTTTTTGGTTCCGTAGAAATTTGTGTATTTTCTTAAAACAAAGTATCACCTGAAAATATTGCAATAAAATTGATTCACTGATTCAAAAAAAAATAGTACCTAGTAGATAGATCTCTTTGTAAAAGAGTCTTTCCGGAAAGTACCAACTACTTTCTGCATGGTTCTCGTTGTGGCCGGAAAAATATCGCTCGATTTTGTGCAGCCTTTGGGTACTTTTATTTGTACTTATTTATACTTTTATGGTTTTTATATTTATTCTTTTATTTTATACTTATATTTTCATTTGCTCAAAGAAACCATCAGAAATTACATTGAAGTAATCGGTAGTCAACCGATGGGAAATAAAGGTTATTTCATGGCGATCAAGAACCCGACGACGCTGTGTAAGAAAGGCGACATCTCGATGAACCGATGACATTTTAAAGGTCGCAGGAAGTCGGTGGATGGAGGCAGCTTAAGATCGTTTATCGCGGCATTCTATGAGAAGGCCAATGGCCAGATATAAACTTCGACAGGCTGATGAACATGATGATGATGATTGTCAACTGTACCCTCACCCAATTCGGTACACTATTAGCGCACTCTGTTTCACGGTTGCGACTGTGTTCGGTCGGCGTGTAACAGCCTTCTAATGATAATGCTTTGTAATGCGGCCGGTGATCAACGGCCAATTGGAACGACTTGAGATGATCTACGAGGTAGCTCTGTTGTGTTTATGGTCATAACAGCAAATAGTTTTGATGGTAGTCACGATTTTTACAAGTAAAAGCTTAACCGTGCTACTAATAAACGCGGAATAGTATCCTTCGTTACACGTGTTTTGTCTCTTTAGGTCGAATTTGAAACTGGGTGTAAATGCAAAAGACACTGTGTAACTATAATATTCCAAGGATAATCCAATAAGTTTCTTACGAAAATTTAGTTAAGTTTGGGGTTTGGTTAAGTATAGAATACCTACCTACTCTTATTGTGTAACTATAATATTCCAAGGATAATCCAATAAGTTTCTTACGAAAATTTAGTTAAGTTTGGGGTTTGGTTAAGTATAGAATACCTACCTACTCTTATTGTGTAACTATAATATTCCAAGGATAATCCAATAAGTTTCTTACGAAAATTTGGTTAAGTTTGGGGTTTGGTTAAGTATAGAATACCTACCTACTCTTATTGTGTATCAAAGGGTCGTGATTTGCCCTTCGCGGTTCAACAAGAACACATTATTAATAGTCGGAGCCTACTAACGAACAAGGCCGCGTGCGGACATCCTGACCCCACGCCACTGGCTATGGGCCATTAGCATGGTATAACCCCAGCTATCCTATCAGTACTTACTATACTACCATTTCCATTCATAAGCACCATTTGTAAACCACCATTTTCCTTGTAAGTTTAATTGTATGTAGGCACTGCGTAAATTTCGTTTGGTGTTTACTAGATTTCTAGACCTGGCACAATTTAAGATAGATTTGATTAACTCGACAATAAGGTACTCTATGTAATAGTTTGATCAAAGTTTAGCCACGTGACCGGAATGCAGGCTTTTGTTTCGAACAGCAAATAAGCATTGCCGCTTATTCTAGGCACGCTGCCATCTGGTGGCGACATGGATCGACTGGGTAATCTATTTAAAATGTCTTGTTCTGTTTGATGTTGCTTATAAATATATAGCGTGGTCAAATACTCCGGCTGTTCCCATCAGCCTCGGAAAATTGAATCCTTGTCTTATGGGAAGTGTGGCAGCTTTGATTGTGTCGCCGACTTGTATCGTGAAGTTAATTCGAGATTTAATTGAATTTATATTGATTAAAATCCAGTGGCGCGATAACTCTGTTGCTATTGGTTTCAATGCTGTTTTTAGTCGAAATTACGCTCTTGCGACTACAATTTACGAATTTTGCTTACAAAAGATAATTGCAACAAGACTGCGTAAATTAGGTAATCGCATAAACGTAATTTCAAATAGAAAAAACATTGAAATCGATTGAAATCAATAGCAATAGAATTACGTAGTCACCCTCCTGATAACACAGCTTACAACCCGGCAAACCCGAATTGGAAAGTTCAACATATGGTTGAACCTGGCTGCCGGGCCTTGCACCTTTAGAGCAGGCAGCCTCATTAATTATGAAATAATAGGTACTTCTAGTTAAAATTAAAGATGTATTCTAAATAACTCAACCAAGTCTTAATACTAAGTATTTTAGTCAACTGTTTCCTGAGGATGCTTCGTTGAGAGGCGAAATACGTGTCGAATTATTTCAATTAATTATTTTAAATAACTAACAACATCTCTCAGGTTAGGACGGATCTAGTATTGCTTATATTCACAGTCACAATATTATTTGGCGCGTGCACGGTAAAGCATTTTTCCATTTAGTCGAATACAGTTTTTTTTCAAACACTTCATAACCCATAAGAGCAAGAAGAATCATCTCATTACTATTTCCGTTGTTGAAATTATTAAAAACGACGCAGTTTAATAATAAGGTATCTCAATTTGTGCAAGGTTTTGTGTACATGTTCTTGAGTTGTCTTTATTTAGTGTCTTATCTTGTCAAGTACAGTTGTTTCATTATTTAAACGTCTGGTTATCACATGCAGAGTAATTCAATTTAATGTTATTGAGATAAAGTGCGTGCGTAATGTTTCCAAATAGTTATAATTTTAATTAAAAATAAATAAGTAGACACATCGCCACACTAACGGCCGGTTTCCCGAAAGCAGAATAACTGATAGCTTTAGTCGCTATTTGCTCATT
Organism: Epirrita christyi; assembly: GCA_951392215.1. Classification (NCBI taxonomy): domain Eukaryota; kingdom Metazoa; phylum Arthropoda; class Insecta; order Lepidoptera; family Geometridae; genus Epirrita; species Epirrita christyi. Next base: position 14,979,495 of record OX595851.1, read on the forward strand.
AAAAGTTTTATACGAATAAACGTGGATCAAAATAATGTGAAATTATTGGCTCTGAGTGTGGCCTACCTAGACTTGCCTAGATAACAAAACATCGACATAGACAGGGAAAAAGTAGACTCCGTTCTACCTCGTGATCAATCTTTTGTATATAGTTATTGCAAAGTTATTAGTTTATTTATTTATTATTTATTGCGTTAGGTGTTTTAGTTTACTATTCCTTGCTTTTGAATTGATCAACACACTTTCTATTTTATCAGCTGGTACGTCCACTGCTGAGCAAGGCCTTCCCATAGTATAGAGGGGATTTTCCGTAATCACTTCGCTTGGTATTATAGGCGGATTGGTGATTGCAGAATTGGTCCGAGTTCTTAGATGAACGCTGCCCATTCCGTGCTATAATCCCTAAGTCGTCGTTTACGACATCCACGGGAGGAGTTGGAGTAGTCCTATTCTTAGATCAAGGCCACCACGGCGAATTATTCAAATGTTGCTTCAATATCATGATGTATTTTTAGTTTCATTCACTTCATGTTTCTGTAGCGATCATAATCTAATCAATGATTACATTCCACTCTTACACTAATGATACATACTTCGTTATTATGTGCAACCACCTGTCGTTGATGAAGACGTCAGCCTGCTGCTAATGACATTGTGATGGCGCTTGATTGATCTATGCATATTAGTCGCACAGCTCGTCTACGAGTAAGGTAACTTCAGGGACCTTATAACATCTTTTTTGTGGTGACTTTCCAACTACATATGTGTGATTTCTACTGAAAAGGGGTATCTTTTTTATCCGTTGACCCGGATATATCCCGTTTTCAGTAAACATGAAATAGCCATGATAGTTTCTAAATGTGCATAAATAATAATTTATTTTGAATTAATTAATTATCGAAAAATAAATAATATAAATTTTGTTGGCGTGCTATAATACTTACCTTTAATTTGTAGAACTTCCTATGATGGGATATATATCAAACAAATGTGTTACATTAATGAATATCAACCTGACAGATCATTTTTCGTGACAGTAAATTCCCTCCGCCTACGGGCATTAGAGGGCCATTCATAAACGTTTGATTCACGCGTGGGCGTGGGCGTGGCCAACTATGAATGACAAGGCTAGGAAGAGCAGCTTACTGGTAGATTAATTAGAAATAATTACATAGCACAAACACAGTAGATGTAAAACAATTGATATACTGCCTTATTTAATTGAATATAATATTTTTATTAAATTAATAAAATCTAATAATAAAGTTATTTTATTGGAGTAGTTACTGACAGATCCTATGGTTTAGATCATGCTAACTTTGATGTTACATTGCGGCAAAGAGAATGTAACAAGTTTAATATGTATGTTACACAACAATAGGCCATAGTATTGTTAAGTGGGTAACCTAAAATTATAATACTTTAGGTTAGGCACAATTTTACTGTCTGTTAGTATTTACTCAAGCCAGTACGCTAAGCCTCTCTGGGTCTCATCAGCGACCTCATCCCAACTTGCTGCATTGAAGACAAGGGCTATTTCATCAGCGAACGTAATGACACGAGCACCATCAATATTTAGGTTGCTGAGGTCGTTGATGTAAGCCATAAATAGGGTTGGGCCGAGAACACTACCTTGTGGTACCCCAAAATCAACGTATTGTCTCTCACTTTTTAACGTTTCCGTTGTCTAGGGAATCATTTTGTGACCTATTTGTTATGATCGATCGGAACTAGCTGAGAGCAACCTAAGGATTCCTAGGGTCTCAAGTATAATAATCCGCATAGGTCTAAAGACCGTGTCGAAGACCTTGCAGAAATCAGGAAGAGGTACTTCTTCAACTTTCATTAAAATATTAATTCGTTCATACAATATATTGTTAATATTGTAAGTGTTGTTGTGTATTGTTTGTTGTATCCTCCTATGATTGTTTTTTAAACTCTTTGACACACCTTTATAAGTGAAGAACTGTTAGGACAGTAACGAGATTTAATTGCACATTTTCATACTGTGTTTAATGAACAGCCCCAGGCGTTAGTTTTACAGTCGTGTTTAACTGCCTGCGAAGAATCCAATTAAGGTTTGTTTTAATTATTACTACTTATCATTTTGAACACGGATTAAGGATATCTTAGTAATTTATGTGCTGTTAAAGTATGTAATATTTTATTAATTTCACTTTTATCGCTCCGTGAGCTTCCTGTCTCTTACACATCATTTTGACTGCACATAAATTACAATTGAATACATGATTTCTTATGTATTGCAGATACTGCAGAACCTCAAGACGAACGTCTATAATAAGTGCGTGATGATGCCAGTGCTGACTTACGGCACTGAGACGTCGCTAACTACTGGCCTTATACACCAGCTCAAAGTCACGCAGTGGGCTATGGAGAGAGCTATGTCCGAAATGAGAAGTTCCGTAGAAGAACGGAAATCCAAGAAGGAATAAAGGTTCTCGAGTGGCGACCACGCACTGGACGACCACTCCCCCCCCCCTTTAACCCCCTTTTCGATGGACCAAATAAATTATAAAGGTTGCAAGAAGTCGGTGGATGGAGACGGTCCGAGACCGTTTGTCTTGATATTTGTGTCCAGCAGTGGACTTCATCTATGCATTAAACGAGCAACCCATTTTAATGTATCTGTACTCAAAGGGTTTTAAAAAGATCTCGATATGAATGAAGTGAAGTGATATTAATTTAGGCTTGTTGCAAACTAAACACAAAAATGACATCCAAGACCATCTAAAAACAATCCTGGATGAGAATAATAGAATGCTCCTACGCTAAAGAGAGCCCACAGAACAACGTAAAGCTCGGGGTCCACATGCAAAACACCTTTATAGCAAAACAACCTCAACTAAAACTTCATCATCATCATCATCAGCCTGTAGAAGTCCACTGCTGAACAAGGTCTCCCCCTTAAAATGCCACGACAAACGGTCAGGAACTGCCTCCATCCACCGACTAAAACTTACACGGGTAAAATAATGTTTTGATTACTACAACCCAGTTATGAAAGTTTTGAACAGATTTGATGAAATAAGCATAAACAAGCGTGACCAATCACTGAATTGCCCCCCTATTCCCTATCTTGAAAGTCACTCGGTGACCAACATTTGACAAGTAAAATGACCATCAATTGACAATTCTTAATAATAATTTTGAGCAATTGGTGGTCATTTTATTTGTCAAACGTTAGTCACCGAGTGACTTTCAGCTAGGGAATGGGGGGGCTGACTTATTTACAACCACAATCAAGTTTGATTGTTGAGTACTGTAATCGGTGGACTAAATTCCTATTCCGTTATGCTAATCTTCCACTTGAAGGAGTCTGTGTCTCGGCTTATTGAGGAGAGCCCAGTAGTCTTTTCAGATTATTAGTGCAAATAAAAATTTATAATTTTTTTGGTGCTGAAAACGTGTCGTGTTTTCAAATAACTACTTGCATACGTATGTGTGTAAAAGACGAATTATGAAGTGCTCGTCATTAGTAGTGTTCACTCGGGGTATTTCGATAAAATGTAACACTTGGAATATAAATAAATAAATAAGCCTAGTTTTCGTTTTAGTGTTCAATATGTAAGAAAGAAAAGTAAAGCCATCAAAAAATCAAAATATTTAGGTATGTAAGTAGACACAGTTTTTTAAGGCGCGGTATGATCCTATAATCCAAACATCCAAAAATCTATTAATTTTATCCAAACGGCTTTGCTTATATGTATATGTAGTTGAAAATCGCATGTCATATTTGACGATGAAACGGTTTGAACTTCAGACTGTATTCATGTTGAGGGGTTTTTGAATGAATCGAAATATACAAAACATAGATAAAAAATATGCAGTTAGAACTTTAAAATACAAGTGTAGCTATTTAATTCGTAAAAAAATTGTGTTGTAGCCGTTCAAAATGAAGAGCATTTGAATGCCAAAGCTCTTTTAGGGTGGTTAAGACTTTTTTTTCAAAACTCTGTTCAGTTACAACTATTACTAGTATGTTGTTCTACCTACCACTATTTATCTCATTATTTCATCTCATCACGTCACACTGTGGGTTCAGAAATACTACTTTTGAAATCAGCCTTAATATTAATTATTTCTATTCCATTATGTCTTTGTCTATTCTTTTAATTGAACGAGCAAAGCGAGTTCTCTGAGTTAACTTGGAAGAATCGGCATTTGTATATATGTATGTTTGTTCGATGAAAACTTCCCAACCGATAATCCGATCTTCATGAAATTTAGTATGGGAGTAGGTAGATAGTATTAGTGCAATTTGTAGGTAAAGTTATGAGTTATATCGGTCGGGGAGTTGATGAGAAATCAACTCGAGAAGAGGGGGTAAAAAAAAGTGAGATAGTCTGAAATTGAAGAATTTAGAAACTTGTACCCATAGATTTAAAAGTATATATGGATGTCTATGCTTATTAGTGTATGTCTATGCTTATTAGTGTATGTCTATGCTTGTACCCTATGAAACATAAACCAATATAACAACCATTGTTGATCTCCCATTTCTAAGAATTTGAATGACGTTGGGAGTTCTATGGTTTTCGTCAAAAGGACTTTATCAATTAATTCGTCAGGTACTTGATATACTAACAGGTATGTAGTGTACGCCCGTTGCTTAGTCCTATTCAAAGTTTATTTTGTTGATGTGTAGGAAATTACCTCGAGGTGAAAATTTAATATTAGTTTAATAGTAGTTTTTAGAAATCGGTTAGAAGGCTAAAGAAAGTAAAATATGCAAAAAGTACCTCGAAGATACTTCAAGTTCTCTGGAAGTTATGTACCTAGGCGTTTGTAGATTTTATGCACTGTTGATTCATCATCGTTAGCCTATAGAAGCCTATTGCTGAGCATAGGCCTCCTTTATGGAATGCCACGACAAATGGTCTTGGGGGGGCTTCCTTTACTTACTACGTCGTCCGGTTTCACCATGATTGCTAGATGCTGTATAAGGAATGATCTCGAGGTTTCCCGTGAAAATTAAGCAATTTATCGAAATGTTTACTGATGTTGTTTGAGTAGAAAGGTATAGGATAATGCTTACTTCCATCCGTGCGTATTCGCGAGCTCTGAGTTCGGGGCGAAGAACTAGTTATTTGTAGTGAACTCGTATTATTTAGTTACGCTTATCAGGTTGTCGTTTAAATATTTAAATTCGTGAGTGTTTATTTTTTACCGTTTAGAATAGATAATGTTAGTATCACAGTGCCTTCTGCTGTCAGGGGTATTATCTACCAGTGGTATCTATTAAAAGAGATATCTAAGCAACTAATTCAAATTTAAATATAAAACAATTCTTTGGTAAAAATTGATATTAAGAGAAAACGTGTCTAGCCATAACGAACCGTGTCGCATGATTTGAAAAAAGTGTTGACATGAATTTATGTAGAGTAGACAAAATAATGTGGAGTGCTGCAAAATAAGTTATCAGATTTCATAAACTTAAAAGTAAAAGTACTTATCAAACGTGTCATGTCGCTATTGTAAAGAAAATACCTCGGCATCAATGATGTTTCTATAAAGTAATTAATGAAAATTGAAAAAGTCGTAAACTAGTTGTGAACTATAAAATGCATTTACCTACCCAACACAACACTAGCAAGTAGAGCATCAAAGGAAAATATAAAGTTGTGAATGAAGAAACCTCAACTAAGTGTTTGCTCTTGTACTTCCAGAAACTTCTAAATATGTGAATTTATAATCAAAGGCATTGTGACAACACAATTTTCGCGAGCCTTCTTGACTATTAAAGAGCCCTCGATAAAAAATGGCGGACCTAAACGATGACAGTAAAGCAATCCACTTGGACGAGGTCCTCGGCCAGCTAGGAGCCTTCGGCAAGCACCAGGTGGCTACCATGATGATGCTCGCTCTAGTTTACGCCACCAATTCCATGTATAACATCAACTACGTATTTGCTGTTGAGGATGTGGGGTACAGGTGAGTCTGCACTTTCAGGACATTACCATAATTTACTGTAGAATCTGTGGTTCTCCCTATGTTGAGTGAGACAAATCTTTGGTTCTCCTAAGTTTAGTATGAGGCAAATCTTTAGTTTTCCTATGTAGAGTGAGACAAATCTTTGGTTCCCCTGAGTTTAGTGAGACAAATATTTATTTAAGTTTAGTGAGGCAACTAATTGATTCTCTTAAGTTTAGTGAGACAACTATTTGTTTCTCTTAAGTTTAGTGAGACAACTATTTGTTTCTCTTAAGTTTAGTGAGACAAATATTTTTTCTCTTAATTCCCATTAATATCCATATTTAAACTGTATACCGTGTATTGTATCTTTGGCAATAAATTACTGGAGTCAAAGATTTATGTGCCTGTTTAAACTCATCCAAGTTTTAAAATTTTAGTGTTTAAATTTTCTTGCACCCTTTACAGGTGCAAGATTCCCACCTGTGACAACGGAACCTCCTCATTCCCTGTGTCCTGGCTGAACCAATCACAAGGCACCATCAAACAGTGCTCCTACCACCCTGCAGACCCTGGTTGCAGCACCTTTAGCAATGAATCAGTGGCGTGCCAGGAATGGGTGTATGAGGTGCCCGACAGCTTCGTTGCTGAGGTGCGTCCTCTTCATTCCTCGTGTTTTAGCTGTGTTTTTCCAGATCCAAAGCTACCACCCTGCAGACCCTGGCTGCAGCAGCTTCAGTTACAAGTCGCTGGTGTGCCAGGAGTGGCTGTATGGATTTGTTTGACAGTTTTTTGACTGACCCTGTCTCTGGGTACCTAATGCTACTTGACCGATAAGCAAAACAAATCAAAAGAATTTTATTCATTGAAAACACAAAGATCTCTGAGAGAAGTCTGTCTGTCTGTTAAGCCCCTTTTTCTCAGGAAAGGCTAAATGTATCGAAACTAATACCAGATATCAAAATCTGTGAGCACTGAAAAAAACAAGCTTCTAACTTTTCTGATTTCGAAATAATTTACGGATCGGAACCCTTAACTGCGAGTCTCACACACGCTTGTCCGTTTTATTTATTTTGTTTGATTGTTGTTGGTTTTGCCGCACATAGGCCTTTTCCATAGAATACTACGACGAATGATCTTGAGCCGCCTCCACCCACCGACATACTGCGACCTTAAAGGTCGGCAATGGCAAATGGGGTCGGGCAAAAGATTAAAAGTATTTTTATGCCAAGTCTTATAACATGAGTTTCTGTGTGTTCTTACAACCACTAGACTAGGAACAGTTATCAAAGTACAAGTTCGTTAGAGCCACATAGAGCATACTTCGGACTCGGACAAGCCTCAAGTGTTGTTCGAGGCCCGAGTACAGCCAAGCGAGCGGAAATGAAAACATTATTGATGTCTAACTGCACCTGATTCTATATGGCTGCTATGTCTGTCACAAAAGGTTTGCTTTCCGCGATAAGGCCACCCGTTGTACTGCTAATTTTAATAAATCTAATTATTTTAATAATTTAATCATTAATTTAGCTAATTTTAATAAATGTATTCTTGGTGAACAATAATCAATCTATCTATAATCCGTGTACCATACCGGATACCGGATTCATACTGGATTGTGACGAGTAGGGATTAACTCTTTTTTACCCAACTACAGCAAAGCAAAAGAGGTTATGATTGCTTACGTGGATTAGGTCTTCCACTAGCTCTACATCATTTTGTTAGAGCCTGTTCTGAAAGAGATCCGTCGTGGCCAAATTCTGTCGGCATTTTGAATCATAAACTAAAGAAATAGTAACAGTTGTAATAGGATCAAAACGGAACAGACCAACTATTGCATAGTTGGGTATTAGGTTTTAAACTTCTATTTTTTCACAGCTTGACGCTCAATTCTGTTTTACAAAAGACGAACGGTGCCAACGAGACTTTACAGTATTCAATGATTGTTGAGGCATATTGAATCTTAAACCAGCGCAATAAAGCATAATTTATATTGATAACCTATTCGCAGTGTAAAGGTTCTATAGACACTGCATCTAAGCCTATCTAAATGTAAAACGATCACTTTTACGAAAAAAAACAATGTTATTGATTTTACCTATTCATTGCATGATATTCCTTTGGAAAAAGTGTCGCTAATTAAGGATCTAGGTATACTTATGGATTCTAAACTTCACTATGATGCTCACATAAATCATATATCTAGCAAAGCCTATAAGATGTACAATTTTGTAATGCGCACTAGTATTCCTTTCAAGAAACCTGCATCATACCTACTTTTGTATAAATCGCTAGTGAGATCCCAGTTAGAATTTGCCACTTCTGTGTGGAACCCCCACTATAATAAATACCATGATCAGTTGGAAGCTATTCAACGCAAATTCTTGCGTTCTATGAATTATCGCTGTTTTCGTTCTAGGTCCTCCTATGATAAACTTCTTAGTAAATTCAACTTACACACTCTGAAGATGAGAAGATTGCTCCTTGATCTTATGCTGTTATTCAATGTATGTCATTGTAAGTTCGATTGTAGTAGTTTAGTTAATCAAATATATATTCATATACCTTATCGCTCTTATAACCGACAGGCTCGTAAACAATATTTGTTCGCACCTATCCCTTGTAAAACAATCGCGGGTGAGCGTGCACCGCTAAATAGAATAATGAAACTGTTTAATAATCATTTTACAAGCACTGAATTGTTCGCTAACTCACCTGGTCTATTTAGAAAAAGTGTAATAGATACACTTGTGTCGATTTCACTGGATGAGTTTTGACCTCAATTATTACAATTATTATTATTATTTGTACCTACATACTCATGTATCCTCGTCATCTTAAATGTTTATACATTGATTTGTGTAGCATTTCAACTTTGACTGACTGGCTGGCGCCTTGGCTGGGTGCTGTCCTCTCTCCCTTTCTAGTAGTTGTGGTCGGAATGCGAGAGGGGGACACTACTTTGTCAAGGGGTCAATCAGCTTTGGCAGTTGAAATGCTATTCATGCTATTGTCCACACTAACTTAAATCATGTGTTCTTTCTTTTTGCCCTATAGTTTAATCATACCTAACTTGTGGACAACGGGGCTGGTTACTCTCCTAGAATCACTGTGTTATTTTAGTCCTATATTTAGTACTATGCGAGTGTAATTGTTTGTTGTCCTAAATAAATAAAAATAAAATAAAATAGACGTTGTGGTTCTAGCTATATACCGACTAGTATTTGATCTATGATTTGTGCTAGTGCTTATTACTACTGCTCAATAATCTGTGTATCATTGAAAGCATTAAGATGCTGTGCGATTTATTGAATCGTGTTTCACCATATCGACATCATTATACCGATGATGTTGGTAAATATATGCCTAGTGTTGAACATGCTTTATTCAATTGATAGGCTTTAGATCTTCTATGGGGAACTGCTGATGCCTCTGTCTTCCTGATGGATGTATTGTGTGGCAAATGACATGGGTAAGAAAGTAGGGAAGTATGAGACGACGGCTGATAGAGAGGACTATAAAATTAAACAAGTTTTCTGGCTGGAAGATTGATGACGACAATTAAATACGTACAAAGTTAAAAACTTATACTACAAGGTGCAGTTGGAGGCTTTTCTAAATATGATTCGTTGATTTGGTTAGAGACTAGACTACAAAATATGCACATAGGATAGAATAGGTAAATGTTAAAAACTGAAATTGGACACGGTTGGTTACTAGGATAGCCGTCGCATCGTGTTGGTATTGTGTTCGGGTCTTCCTGTGAAATAACGGAACTATGAAAGATAATATACAACATACTTCGCTAATTCGAACAATCCTACTAATACTTACTATGTTTTAATGTTTGTATTTGGCAAAATATTATTCCTAAACCTAAAGCATTACTTTTGTCGGGTATACCTACGCCTTGTCGAAATTTTCGCCAGAATTACGATAACTTTATCCTTGGTTATTTTTTTCAAAACCTAGAACCATGATATTTCTTTTCCGATTTTATTTACAAAATAATCTGCCTTATATTTTTTAAATAAATGAGAAACTACGTTTTTCGCTTAATCGATTTAAAATTAATTAAAAAAAAACTGACGCACCGCGGGTCTAGACATTAGTTTTCAAAATTTCGTTGAGTTTGTTTAATATAACCAAAACAGAAGCAAACTTCGTTTGCGTACAAAGGGACATAAAAGCTTCAGGTTGAAGGCGTATTTGGTGTTTCAGTTCGGTCTGGCGTGTGACGATTGGAAGCAGACGCTGGTGGGCACTGTCCACAGCTTCGGCAACATGCTGGGTCAGCTCGTGCAGGGACAACTCTCTGACAGGTACTGAGAACAACTCAACAGGCATGTTCTTCATGGAAGGAAAACAAGGATAAGAGGCTTGGTATAAGGGCATAAATGTGTTGAACTGAACATGCGAGGAAGGATTGACCCAAATTCTTGTGTGCATCCCCTCTCCTATACTATACCTAGTTACCACGTCTGAGCTTATTTTGATTGAATCAAAACTTAAAATCGTTAACATTAAGTACTAGCCAAGGAACTTATATCCAACCATACGACCTCTGTGGCGCAGCGGGCGAAGGTTCGCCTGCGACGCAGGAGGTTACGGGTTCGATTCCCGCCTCGGAACAAATATTTGTACAACCTGCAGATATTTGTTCAGGGTGTTCTGGGTATTTTTCTATTTATAATAAAAATATCTATCTATGTAATGTTGTTTGTATTAAGTATATCAGTTATCTAGTACCCATAACACAAGCTCTGCTTAGCTTGGGGCTAGATAATGTTGTGTGAAATGTCCAGCATTTATTTATAAGTTCCTTGGTACTAGCTGACTGAATACCCGTGCTTCGCTACGGTGAAGCCCTGCATATACCTACTCACATAAACTTCTTATGTGAGTAGGTATATGCAGGGCTTCAAAAGGTAAAATAGATACTATCTATGAGCAACTTTTTTAACACTTTTGCAGCCACAAAACTTATCCCCAAGTAAAAATATTTGGAAAAAACAATGAATATTGATAATTCGATAAAGAATTAAACGCAAGTTATCGGGGGACCGTGAAAACAATCAAAACTATTATCCTATTGAAAAATGCTCAAAGGAACACCAGGCTAGTTTTTGAATAAAAAAAAGAAACTGCTTTAAAAAATACTTAACTGAAAACCTTTCAGTCGTCTAAGAGTCTCATAAGTAGTATACTTTATTTCATAGACTTGTCTAAAGCTTAGTGAACAATGCTGGAACATGGCTATAAACTATTTGAACTAAAAAAGGCATGTTTGATAGATCGTCAATCAAGTCACGTGCACACGCACTTAATTAGGTACGAGTAGACGAGCTTTACTTGTTATTCTACAACTTAACGATGGACTTTCAACTAGAGCTTTTTTTGTCTGGGCTCATTCTATCTTCTGTGTATGTGGTGCAACTTTGATAAATAAATTAAGACCTGTATATTGTATCCTGTGATATAAGTACTTAGCTTAATATGATACTTTTATATACATATTGTTTTTCAAAAGGTACGCTACGCTACTGCCCCTTTATTTCCTGGCGTTTTAACACCTCACTTCCTAATCTAGCACATTGATGTATTTAAAATAGGTAGCAAGCATTTTGTGAGGGCTAACTGGGAGCTGTATTTTTACGACTCCAGTATTTCGTTTCCAGGTTTGGTCGTAAGACAGCGGCAGTTTTCGCGGGCACGGCTGGTGCTATCCTGGGAATCACTAAGAGTTATTCTTCTTCTTTCTGGTTCTATATCGTGCTGGAAGGCTTGGAGGCTGCTATTGGAGATGCATTGTCACCTATTTTCATGCTGAGTAAGTTACTCTTATTTTATCAAAAAGTCCTTGAAATGCATTTGCCTTTTGAAATGGCGTTTGAGAAGTTGTATACCCAGCATTGGGTTACTAACAAGATTTCAATGATGATGATGCCTAGTGCCCTACGAAACTTTCTCGCGTTTTCTTGTAATGAGATCGTGCGTGTTTCGTGCAACTAAACGCCAAAACAATAGGATCGCTTGACAACTTACTTGGTGCCGTTTTGGCTTGGTTTCTGTGGCTCATTTTAAACATATTCTTTCCTCTCCGTGCTATACTGATTCTGAGAAAGGAATAATACAGGTCTATCAACACGACAAATTTTATGTTTACAAATTCACATATTTTTTTTCAGAAACACGGTGCCTAAAGTCGAAAACTGAAAACATTTAACTCAAATCAAATTTTTCTTCAATCTTTTCAGGTATAGAAATAGTGGAAAAGAAACAAGCAATCTTCATACAGATGATTCTCTTGAACTGTTACACTTGTGGTCTCATCATAATGCCGTTCATCGCCTGGGCCTTCCCCTACTGGAGGACCTTCCTGAGGGTCATATATGCCCCGACTCTCCTCATAGTCACCTATTCATTCTTCCTGGATGAAAGCATTCGCTGGTTGTTCAGCAAGGGTAGACGGGAAGAGGCCGTTAAATTGATTCAAAAAGTTGCCAAAAGAAATAATGTGGTAATAGACAAGGGTACATTGAACAAGCTGGATTATGTCGATGAAGAAACTAAGAACGATTTCAGTGACAAGAAAGTTCTGCTCAAAACCTTCAGATCACGAATCATGATGCAAAGATTCTTAGTGTGCATGGTTTGGTGGTTCACAATCACCCTGATAAACTATGGAATGATGATCAGCTCGGTGTTCATAGATGGAAACAAGTACATAAACTTTGCGCTGCTGATGCTGATGGATATACCGGCAAATGTCTTCTATTGGCTGGCCCTTTCCAAGTATAAAAGAAGGATGCCTTTGTTCGTCTCGTTCTTGGTTGGAGGGATCTTCTGTATCGCACAGCCGTTTGTTCCGAAGGGTGTGTATGAAACTTAAACCATGGTGATTTTATCAATATGAAAATATCAGGTTTTACCTCCTCGATACTTTGTTCTTAGTTCTCTTATCGTTTTAGGTAGACAGTGTTGACAGATAAAATATAAGAGAAGGAAACGAAGTTGCTTGTATATAACTTTTCATTTAAAAAACCGACTTCCGCCATTGTTATACGACTAAAAAATTTTGGATGAAATTTTTTTTTGAAAGAGCCATAGTGGTGAAAGGATTATGATACTTTCTGAATGCAAATGCTTGGTGTCTTGCTGAAAATATCAAAATCGCCATATGTATGCCTACAATATTTGAGGAGTTCCCTCAATTCCTCATGGATCCTATCATCAGAACTGGATTTTGAAAAAAATGGGACCAATCTGGAAGTATATCTAATCAAATAAAAAAAGAATTTTTCAAATCGGTTCATAAATGCCGGAGATATGCGGTAACAAACATAAAAAAAAAAAAAAAAAAAAAAAAAAAAAAATACAACCGAATTGAGAACCTGCTCCTTTTTGGGAAGTCGGTTAAAAATAGGAATTAGAAAATGCAGTGTAGGTTACTCCCTAGATACTTATATCTGCTCAGGGTGGACCCTAACAGCCACTTTGTCTGTCCTAAGCTGTGTTTTGAGCGAATAAACTACTATTATTATTCAAGTTATCTGCACATGCATTATTCCACTTATGTTACATAAGTATTATTTGTTTGGTTTCAGGATACGCATGGGCAGGCCTAGCCCTCTTTATGGCGTTCGAGACTTTAGCTACCTTCTCATACAACATTGTGTACATGTACACTTCAGAGCTGTTCCCTACATATACAAGAAATTCGATGCACTCCATCTGCTCTGCTGTGGGTAGGGTGGGGTCGCTGGTGGCGCCACAGACACCGCTCTTGGTGAGGACACTTTTTCTAACTTATCGTAATCAGCTTTTATTCTGTGCTTGGGCCTATCAATGAAACTAAGGTCAACGGTGGCTATTTAGCAATGCTCTTCTGATAGTGTTACATTCCTCATTTACGAGAGGTCTGTATTCAATGACACGTTTTGTCGACAGGGGGGTTACCATGAGCTCTTATAGCGATTCAGTTCAAACACTATTATACAGGCTGTTTTTTTTAAATGGGACAGTATGGGGATATCCGTATCCATAAGAGATACGGGAAAACTTTCTTTGGAACCAGTTGCTCATTTTGTATGAAAATGATTTTGGCATAGTTATTTTTTTGGTCAAGCGTGAGTTCTCCATAAACATGAGTAGTTTTGATCAAATATTTTTTTTATGCGTATCGACACAGTTTCATGTAAGGATTGTTTCATTGTATTGGAAGAAAAAAATCTGTGCAGCAGAAGTTAGTCAAATTTAATAAAATGTTTTCTCATACAAATTTTAAGTAATCTGGTACCTATAAAACTATCGCAATAAATTTTCAAAATGGCCTCCCTCTTGCTGTTTCCAGGTACGGGTACGTTTCAGAATACCTCTTGTGGCCTTAGACAAAGATGTGTGGTGAATGTGAAACACCCTGTATATATAAAAATATTATCGGTTCTTCGTTGACATTCGTCATCATTGAATAACTAATACTAACTTTAATTGCAGAAGTCTATAGACCTTCTGCTACTGTGCCTTTAAATATAGCTGCGGACATCACGGAACCCATATTTTGTACTGAATAGTTTTTGAACTGAATCGCCATAAGAGCTGATTGTAAACCCAGCAGTACTAAGTAATAATAAATCAAACTTCTATTGGGTTATTGAATGTATCAATTTAATTTCAGCTCTCCGTATGGTCAGGCCTGCCAGCCTTCATATTCGGCGTAAGTTCTATACTCTGCAGCGGACTAACGCTGCTGATGCCAGAAACGGCCAAGTGCGAGTTGCCAGACACAGTCGCTGAAGCCGAACGGATAGGGAGGAAGAAACCTGAACCTCTGCTCAAGACACCAGATGATGAAAATGTAAAAAATAATGCTTTACCGCCTTAGAATCATCCAAAAGATGCTAGTGACTATCACACGAAACCAGGAGCTAATAATAAATCGGTTTTGCAAAGATGTAAAATGAAAGAGTAAGAAATAAAATAAATAAATAAATAATGCTGGACATTTCACACAACATTATCTAGCCCCAAGCTAAGCAGAGCTTGTGTTATGGGTACTAGATAACTGATATACGTAATACAATACAAGATAGATATTTTTATTATACATAGAAAAATACCCAGAACACCCTAAACAAATATCTGCAGATCGTACAAATATTTGTTCCGAGGCGGGAATCGAACCCGCAACCTCCAAAAAAAAAGTAAAAGCAAAAGTACTGTAAAGAGCTAGTAAACGATTAGTGTAGGTACATATCTAGGTTTATGGAAAAACAGAAGGTATTTAGGATAGACTATTTCAATTCTGTTCTAGAATTTAACGTTTCAAAGAAACAGAATTGTTACTTAATTTAATTTTATATAATGATCAATAATCTTAGTTTAAATTATTGTTATTGATTAAATATTCATAATATTTATTTTACTTGTTTTTTTAAATACTTCTACTACATGTAACTATATTCAAAATTAAAAAAATCACAAAAAAAACTTGAACGATCTAAAAAAAGAATTTGGATCTAAATGTTCTGAATCATCTGAGTTTGAATGATCAGGTTTCGTGACCAATTCAAAATACCAGCAATCAATCTAAGAACACTGTAAAGATCGTATTCATGTAACCGTCACAAATACAGACAAATGGCTCACATTCAAACGTCTGGTTTCATCAGGATGTAAGAAGGTCATCACAATGAACTTAGCCTGGCTCCTGGTGTGCCTTTATTTCCTTTTCTATGTTTTTTTAATACATCCTACGAATACCACTTAAGAGTTTTTAAAGTAAAAATGTAGGACCCCTCCTGCTCTACCTATTTTAATTTTCCTATTTCAACTGGACATATCAATTGTAAAGTTCACACGAGCCGCCACGGCTGGTTTCTCTCAAAGAGTGCATCCATAATTTGTTTGTCTTCAAATATTTGTAGGGCCCATTTGCTATGGCATTACCGACCGTGTAGGATCGGCTGCGTGTCGGCAAACAAGTGTGCTGTACGAGCCACAAATGGAGTAATGGGAGGATGCGACATTAGCGGAGCTTTGAACTAGTCTGTCTCACTGTAGTTGAGATAACAGCTAAATTACTCCAATACCGATCGTGCAGAATTGACCTCGTGATAGCAAATAGTGGTGCACCTGTCTAAAGGTGAGACATTTCTGGAGCTTTGAATGAGTCTGACGTTAGCCGAAAGGTAGTAGCTTACTCAATGTTGACCTTCTGAGAAACGGATCCCTCCTTCTTCAAGAGCCACACGATCCATATGAACTGTGAAGAATTTTTGATAGGTAGTGTTCATCTATATAACAGTAATGTTTTGGCTATTAATAGCGGTTCCGCGGTACGTGAATAGGTTGAAATACTAATTTAATAAGACAAAACTCTCCAAATTTGCAAGTTGAAGTGGCAATAGGCAGGCCACTTAGTTCGTAGAAGCGATAACTGCTGAGGAATAAAGGTTCTCTCATGGCAACTATAGTTTACCCCACTCGATGGACTGACATTTTAAAGGTTACAGAAAATCGGTGGATGGAAGTAGGTCAAGAACGTTCGTCGCGTCATTTTATGAGGGAGGTCTATATCCAGCCGTTTGTCAATCGATGACCTAATAAGAAGCAGTGGGCAATAAGTACACGAAAATTCAAAGTTTTGGGTTGAATTTGCTACAGCAGAACTAAATTGAATGAAAGAATAATTTTAGAAAAATTACAGAAATGAAGAGAGCTGCTGGAGAATAGTAAAGTCGTAATTTTTCTAAAATTTAATGAATACCATAAAATAATTAATTAAAGTTACTTTTAGGCTGAATTCCGCTTTAACTCCTGCTAAATAGTTTCTGGTTCACTGTTTTTATAATAATGAGTCTTATCCGATCATATTGACGACCTCTGTGGCGCGGCGGTCGAAGGTTCGCCTGCGATGCAGGAGGTTATGGGTTCGATTCCCGCCTCGGAACTAATATTTGTACGGTCTGCAGATATTTGTTCAGGGTATTCTGGATATTTTTTATGTATAATAAAAAATATCTGGTCTATGTATTGTATTAAGTATATCATTATCTAGTACCCATAACACAAGCTCTGCTTAGCTTCGGGCTAGATAATGTTGTGTCAAAAAGTCGATCATTTATTATTTATTATTACTTATTTATTTAATATTAAGACAGATAAGATTTTTCAATGCAAGCCACAATCCGAGCATCTAAGGTCAAATTTTTATTTTTCTTTTTAACTACAAGTCTCAAGATCTTGTTTTAGCTATAACGACGAGATAGTGTTGTTAACAATACAAAATCAGTAATTAAGCATGCCACGCCCTCATCTCTCACGCCTATACTCATTTCGCACAGACTCTACACAATGTTCTAGATATTTGAAACAATTTTTTTTTTTTTTTTTTTTTTTTTTCCTTAGTGTACGTTTTCATGTACCCTAATAGCATTACAATCTAGCCATAAGGCAGGCTAATAAGTAATTAAACATTGACCTAGATTTATAAAATAAATTATAGCTAAGAATGTGTCCATTGGCACTTTTCTTAATGTCTCTATTTAAGGGGAGGACACTTTGTTCTTGTGTTCTTATTATCTAGCACTAATTTGCACTACATTACACTATTATTTACACTACACTAACTCATAAGGTTTGGTTCTTTTGAGTCTTCTCACTATGTCCGTGTTGTCGAGAAGCTGGATTGCCTCGACATTCACATGATGATGAAGTCTACGTTCGTGAGCTCCTGCATATTTTTTGATGACTTTGTCGACGAACTCAATGTTAAGGTCCCGGTGGAGATCGTCATTTCTTACATACCAGGGTGCATTTACTATTCCCCTGAGTACTTTATTTTGAAATCGTTGTATTATTTCTAAGTTACTCTTTTTGGTACAGCCCCACAGCTGTATACCATAGGTCCATACTGGCATCAGGACTTGTTTGTATAATAATATTTTGTTGTGTACCGCTAGAGTAGAATGTCTTCCAAGCAACCAGTACATCTTCTTGTATCGTAGTTCTAACTGATCTTTTTTCTTCTTGACATGAGCTTTCCAGCGTAGCTTTGCATCAAGCGTCATTCCCAGATACTTTGCCGTATTTTCATATGGTATGAGCTTATTGTTGATAAATACCGGAAAGTACTGCTCTTTTTTGTTGGTGAAGTTGATGTGGATTGATTTTGATTCGTTTAGTTTGATCCGCCATTTTTTCGTCCAGCAATGGATTTTATTAACCGCCACTTGAACTTTTTCTGCTGCTTCTGCATGGGTATTTCCAACAGCCATTATAGCAGTGTCGTCAGCAAAGGTCGCGATGGTGTTATTTTCTAGTTCAGGGATATCACAAGTATAAAGTAGGTATAGGACCGGACCCAATACGCTTCCTTGTGGTACCCCAGCTTTAATTTCTTTTATTTCAGAGTAGGCATCTTCTTGCCTTATTCTAAAAACTCTATGCGATAAATATGATTCTAGTATATCTGCAAATTCTTCTGGTAACATTTTTCTCAGTTTTAGTATAAGGCCTTCATGCCATACCTTATCAAAAGCCTGAGCCACATCTAGGAAAATAGTAGAGCAGACTTTTTTATCTTCTAGAGTTTTCTCGATAGTATTTGTGATTCTGTGAACTTGGTCTATTGTTGAGTGCTGTTCACGGAAGCCAAACTGATATTCTGGAATAAGGTTCTTATGGTCTATAATTGGCTTCAGCCTTTTAAGTAGTAATTTTTCAAATAACTTTGACATAATGGGTAGCAAAGAAATTGGTCTGTAAGATGTTGTCTCGTGAGGTGGTTTTCCTGGTTTTGCTATCATTATAACTTCAGCGACTTTCCATAGTTCTGGCACATATCTTAGTCTAAATGCGGCATTGATAAGGGTTGTAAGTTTAACTAAGGCTTTTCTTTGAATATTATGAAATATTTCTCCCGAGATAAGGTCAAACCCAGGAGATTTTCTGGGGTTTATATTTAGTTTTATTTCCCTTAAGACTTCTCTTGGTGAAACAAGCTTTATATTTAATTTATCATTACAAACTTCGTTTATCGTATTATTATTATTTATTTGGCCTTCATTTGGTTTAAATATATTCTCTAGATGCTCTGCAAAACATTTGGCTTTTTGTTCATTACTAACGGCCCATTTTCCGTGTCCAACTTTTAGTGGAGGAATTTGAATGATAGGCCTTTTCATATTCTTAGTAGCCTTCCAGAGTGAGTAGTCTGTACTACGGTCACTGGTCAGGTTTTTAAGAAATGTGTTAGTTGAAGCATCAATGTGATTTTGGATTTTCCTTTTTAATTGTTTTGTAAGGTTGTTCAACTTGTTTTTGTCTTGTGGAGACCTTGATTGATGCCATTGGTTTCTCTGTCTTCTTTTTTCATATATTAGTTGTTTGATATCTCTAGGATACTTGGGAGTTGTTGTTCTTTGTTTAATTTGAGGTGTGTTTTTCCAGGCTGTCTGCTGTATAAGCTTGACAAACTTCTCTACTTCTATGTTAAGCTGCTCCGGAGTTTTAAGCGGAACTCTAAGGTCTATATTACAATCTAATTCTATCCGAAAACTCTCCCAATCTGTGTATTTATTTACTAGGGTTGGAGTGTTTTCTGTGAATAAGACCGTCTCACTTATTTCTAAAAATATTGCAGAATGGTCCGAGTTCATATCGTAGCTCTGTTTTGTTTGAAGATAGCTAGATGATAGGTTCTTGTAAATGAAAAAGTCTATCAAGTCAGGAATTTTATGTGGATCAGTTGGCCAGTAGGTGGGCAATCCCGTGGATGTAACGTCACATTTCATTTCTTTTATAGCACTCATCAGTTCTTTTCCTTTTATGTTTGTTAATCTAGAGCCCCAATATGTGTTCTTGGCATTGAAGTCACCTCCTAATACAAATCTTTCACCAAGAGGTTGTAAAAGGCTCAGGTACGTCTCTTTTCTTATCGTATATCGTGGTGGGCAGTATATGGCCGCCACAGTAAGAGAATATCGCTTTGTATTAATACAAATTGCTACAGATTGGATGTCTGGCTCTTCATGTTTATTTACTTCGTGATGTTTTATATTTTCATTTACAATTACAGCACTGCCGCCTCTTCCTTTATTGGCTGGGTGTAGTGCATGATAGACTTTATAGCCTTTGAATTGAATATGTGATTGTTTTGTAAAATGTGTTTCTGATACCAGACATATATCTATATTTTCTATATCTAGGACTACCTGCAGTTCGTTTTGATGATTCAGTAGCCCATTGCAGTTCCAAGCCATAATTTTGAGTTTATTAATCATTTTTTAGTTTTAGGTATAGCTGTTTTAGCGCTATTTTCTATCCTCTTCAGACGCTCATCAAATGATGTCATGAGCTTCAGGATTTCATTTAACTTACTGTCATTAGTGTCGAGTTGCTCATTGCGTAGCAAAGTTTTCGTGTTTCCCGCAGCTGCTTGAGCGTAGGAGACGTTTTTGTTTGTGCTTGAAGGTCTTATAGTACCAGGGTTATGCTGGTCAGAGATACGTGATTTTTCATTAGAAACTGGCTGTTGTCGCAGAAACACTGGTTTTTTGATGTTTTTGTTACGCATCGTTTGCATTTCTTTTGCTACCATGCATCCTCTATAGTTGGCTGGGTGAGCTTCACCACAGAGCACACATTTAGGTTTTACTTCTGCTGGTTTTATGCAGTCTTTAGTTAGGTGTTTTCCTATGCATTTAACACACCTAGGCTCCTTGGAACAGTACTTTTGTGTATGCCCGTAGACCTGGCATCTCTTACACTGCGGGATCAGTTTCGTGGATCTAAGAGGTTGTACCTCCACCAAACACCCCAGTATATATTTAATTTCAAAAACCTTTTTAATTTCTTCAGCGTTATTAAAGGTAAGCATAAACATATTGAGTGGCTCCTTGCTTTTCCAGCTCAATTTATTTATTGCGTCCTCAATCATGTAACCTTTTGTTTTAAGGTCTTCTATGATCCTTTCTGGCTTACAGGTGAAAGGCAACTTTTTAACCATTACTCTTATTGGCCTTTCTTGCTTATTTTCATAAGAATGCCAAAGACAGTTATTTTCAGTCAACATCTTTGTTACATTTCTATATGCTTCCTCATTACAAGAGTTAACTTTGACGCTCTCACCATTCAACATCTTAATCGTGAAGGTGCCAGCTGGTTGTTTTATAGACAAAAAGTGATAAAAATTTTGGTAGTTGTTTACCCCATCCACTATTATAGGAGGTGGGGGGGGAACTTTCTTACCTTTTTCTAACATTGGTGTTTCGTCAGTTTTTAGTGGTGAGAGTGTGGGTGAGGTGTTCAGTTTTCTTTTTTTTCTTGCCTTTGTTCGAATCTCTCTCACTCTGTTTCTTTAGCGAGTTCTTCCTCACTACCCGTGTCGTATTCGGCACATGAGGGTAGGGAAGGAGTCTTCATAGTCGTAGTAGCTGGATTTGTGGGATTTGTTTCCACAACACATTTCAGCTGCTGCTGAAGAATTTCTATCTGACTCTTCAAGTCATGAACAAGGCTGTGCAGTTTATCCCGCTCTTCACTTGCTTCTTTGAAATGTTTGTACAGTAAATGCTCCGTGTCCGTTTTTAGCGTTATTTTGCCTTCATTCGGTGATTTATCCATTGTTGAGGCAAGTAATAACGTCGCCTTAACAAAATGATTTGTCGTCCAAAGACATGCCTTACGCAATAACTAACTGGGTCATCGCGGTTCGGCCGTCGCGACGGTTTTGTTGTGATGCGTTTGCACTTTGCACTGTCGGTACGCGCGGTCGCGGGTGACACAACTATTTTCAACGAAAATCGAACGATCACTGATTTGAAACAATGAATCAGAAAAAAATTATACGTTATTCAGTTGAAAAGTTTGACTAGGTGTACAAGGGAACCTTAACTCACAAAAGATCAAAGAAGTTAACAGACAAATCTTGCAGGTCTCTTGCTCTGTATGTAACTTCTTGATGTCAGGCCATTCTCGCAAGTCTGTGAGCCTATCGGTGTTCTCCTACATTTCTTGAAGAATTCCAACCTTTTTGTAGAGCAACAATTTGTAACTTATCAGATCTGTGCCAACTGCACTATAAATTAATAAAATAACAACTGATACACAACCCTGAGGCCCAAAAAATTGGGCCTCTGATCTCACGCTAAGATTCCCTGTGTTTTATGATTCAGGAACTACGAGTACCATGGTATCACAGCATACATACCCGGAATGAATATTTGCAGATCATGCAAACTTTTGTCAAATAATAGATTTATATGATAAAAGATTAAGGTAGTAGTTACCTACTAAGATTAATATGGACCTGTGCGGGCCGGGCCCTATGTGGCTTACTTTGTTAATTGCATGCGTTTCTTGCTGCCTTTCAAGTGTAGTTTGATTAATTTATGCGTTTCTCTTGTAAATTTTCTTGAGAAATGAATTAGAAATTGGTTATAAATAAACGTGGTTTATTTAGCGCAGTTCTGCCTATAATCATTATTTACAGATGCAATAAATAAGACCAAGAAAATCGCTATTAAAATGATCGCCAATTATCAATCGCAAAACGTCAGTGAAATATAACTTTTTTTATACTTCACTAACACAAGGGCCAGGGTAATTTCTAGAAAGTGAAGTTTAAAATCTTACTTTTTGATAAGACCCAGCAGTTGTGGATGTATAACATTCCACAAAAAACCCTTAATAGCCTAGTTGCCTCCATGCATTCACATGTCATTGTAGAGCAGGACACCTGCGCGTGCGTCGACCTTGCACCTTTTCACCTCGGCGGCGCTGACATAATGCCGGCCTTTTGTTTAGCTAAATAAAATGAACAGTTTGACCATAGACAGACCGTAATGCACGTACGTTCACAGGTATGTATGTACCCCGCGACCAGTTTGAGCGTAGCGCGACCGAGTATATGAATGGTCAACTCCTACTGTACGATAACTGTTCGTTTTATAACAAACTGCCCGCGGCTTCACTCGCTTATAATTTTATTATATTTTTTTGAATTCAATTAATAAGACTGCATCGAAATGACGTGACGATAGAAAATTATAACAAATCTGTTAGAATTTATTTTAGTTAAAATCATTGTAATTCTGTTAACTCTAAAACATTTCGTGTTGATAACCTAAAATCCAGCTGATTTCCATTGTTTGTAAAAGATCTTGCCGTTTCGAAAAGGCAGCTCGTACCACACCAAAAATAATTGCGTCAAAACAATACCTCGTGTATTATGAGGATAATAAACCGTTTTTGCTTTACCAACAAGTCTTTTTAAGATTCATGACCGTAATTCATAGTTTTTGGGACATAAAGTTTTGAGGTTAGTTTTAAAATAAATACATTCTGTAGTATCTTTTGGGCCTTGGCATGATAAATAGGATGTTCTGATAAAAAATAACTTACTTCATAAATAGTCTGCATAATCTTAGCACTTAGGTAGTTACAATATCCAACATTTTGGTAACATGATAGGTAGGTACCTACTCGTGATACCCATGACACAGGAGATCCTAGTGCGGGATCAGTAACTGTTAAGTACGTTCTAATAACTCGATGAGGTATATATTTAAATATTATTAATAACCAGCTATTAGTGAAGTCAGGAAAGTAGCAAGTATAGGTACAATAAAACATTTCTAATGTACCTACAATAAAACCTATCTAGTGATAGGTACGTAGCATCATTTTCATTATCATTATAATTTCATCCATTTGACGTCCCCTGCTGGACATAGG
The DNA here is from genome assembly GCA_951392215.1 of Epirrita christyi. NCBI lineage: Eukaryota > Metazoa > Arthropoda > Insecta > Lepidoptera > Geometridae > Epirrita > Epirrita christyi. The sequence goes on from OX595851.1 coordinate 15,003,165, forward strand.
CCTTTCCCATAGAATTTCACAATGAACGGGGTTGTGCCGCCCCTATCCACTGACTTCACGCGAACATTAACAGTGTCGTTGATTCGTCGAGTGGGGTATATATAGGAAAAGAAACGATATTATAAAAAAAAGGCATGATGTTCAAAAGCCAATAAATAATAATAAAAGAAAAAAAAGGTGGTTCCAAATATTTATGCATGCAAAACAAATACTATGGTGACCAATGCTAGGTTCAGGTACACTTTCAGAATTCAAGGGCGTTGTTTCTTGTATTTAATATGAAACATTAATGGCCCAGTATTATCGGGGGTTAACTGTAACAAATTAATGTTTATACAATCAATATCTAACAATAAACTAAAGTCCTTATTTTATTTTAATGCAGATAGTACAAACAATACTTACGGGGGGGTGTGGGCTCAATCCATGATCAGATAATCCACATTGATCACAGCGTATGTCATGCCTCAAGGGCATGACATGTATCCGTAAGTTTCGCAGCACTAATGCCAAGTATGATGACCTGGGTTCATCAAAGGAATCATCCATCGCAAGTTGAGATGCATTATTTCTAGGTTCTAGTTAGTTTGTGTAAATCGAGTAAGTATACGTATTTTAAAAAAGCCGCTGTCTTTCACAGAGCTGTCCTGTCATGAATGATAATGTCATTTGTGAGTCTTACGTAGTCATTATTCTGAGGTCTTACGTATAGTAATTGCATCCTCTTTGTTTGTGAGCATAGACTATACCTACCTGCAATAATTTCTCTTTGTGAGGTTCATTGCCAAGCAATGGCACCGTCACCGCACGAAAGTAAACAATACAAAATCCTATTTAACTTCATTTCAAGATCACGGGTTCATGTAAATCAATCGAACATGTTTACGTAATTTAAAAAATATGGGTAATTTTATGATATACATTTGATTTTGACGCAATTGGTACTAACTCTCGGCGAGATCCTTTTGTATCTTGAGTTTGGCTAGAGTTTTAGACGCTTAGATGTTACAAGGACACAACTCCTACTAGATGCTGTCTCACATGGCTCGTTTTTCTGCTTAGAAAAGTTTTACAGTAAATAAACCTTGATTCAATGAATTGAAGTGTAATTTTGTACTATCAAAAATATGTACTGCACAATCCTCTTTAGGTACTATATCCATGACTTTAGTAATTAATTATGCAGGGTGTTTTTTTTTTATGGGACAGTATGGGGATATCCGAATCCATAAGAGATACGGGAAAACTGTCTTTGGAACCAGTTCCTCATTTTGTATGAAAACGATTTTGGCATAGTTATTTTTTTGGTCAAGCGTGAGTTCTCCATACAAATGAGTAGTTTTGATCAAAAATTTTTTTATGCGTTTCGACTCAGTTTTATGTAAGGATTGTTTCATTGTATCAGACGAAAAAAATCTGAGCAGCAGAAGTTAGTCAAATTTAATAAAATGTTTTCTCATACAAATTGTAAGTAATCTGGTACCTACGTTAATAAAACAATCGCAATAAATTTTAATAATTTTTTTAATCAAAGATTTTCTTATTAAAGTTTGACTAACTTCTACAGCTCTGATTTTTCTCATTTCACGAGACCATCAGAGCAGTAGAACAACATTCACCACACATCTTTGTCTAATGCCACTAGGGATGTTCTGAAACGTGCCCGTACCTGGAAACAGCAAGAGGGAGGCGATTTTGAAAATTTATTGCGATAGTTTTATTAACGTAGGTACCAGATTACTTACAATTTGTATGAGAAAACATTTTATTAAATTTGACTAACTTCTGCTGCTCAGATTTTTTTCTTCCGTTACAATGAAACAATCCTTACATGAAAATGAGTCGAAACGCATAAAAAAAATTTTTGATCAAAACTACTCATTTGTATGGAGAACTCACGCTTGACCAAAAAAATAACTATCCCAAAATCGTTTTCATACAAAATGAGCAAATGGTTCCAAAGACGGTTTTCCGTATCTCTTATGGATTCGGATATCCCCATACTGTCCCATTAAAAAAAACACCTGTATTTCCTACCTAATGGAATTATAATATTCATGGAAGAAAAGTGTAAAGCCTTTTTTTCGTAATCAACCTTTATTGTTTTGCAAATTGTACTTACAGCTAAGACTTACTAACTTTTACTATTAGGTACTCTCGTAAAATCAACCGTTGCGGCAAGTATAAAATTGTTTGTATGATCTATAATTGAACGAGCGAAGCGAGTTCTCTGAGTCAAGTTGGAAGAATCAGCGTTTGTATGTATGTTTGTCCGATGAAAACTTCTAAACCGTTAATCCGATCTTCATGAAATTTGGTATTGGGGTAGATAGTATTGGTACAATTTGTAGGTAAGGTTATGAGCTATATCGGTCGGGGGGTTGATGAGATATTGGGGTTCAAGAGGGGGTAAAAAAAATAAAAGTGAGACAGTCGGATCAAGTGGGAAGTCTAATGAAAGCGATTTGGCTGGACATTTCAAAACTGTTCTTAATTAGTATTTAGACTTAGTAGTTTCTGAGATATTAGGGAAAATCTAAAACGAAAAAATCAAAAATTCTAGGGTACTTCCAGCAATCCCACAATGCTGAAATTTGGTATGCTTATGGCTTTTGTGTCACAACTACAGGGAAAAGTCTGAAACTGAAGAATTTAGAAACTTGTACTCCATAAAACAAAATCCAATATAATACCCGTTGTTGACCTCCCATTTCTAGGAATTTGAATGACGATGGAGTTCTATGATTTCGTCAAAAGGACGTTACCAATTAATTCGTCAGGTACTTGATATACTAACAGGTATGTAGTATTTACGCCCCATTGCTTAGTCCTATCAAAGGTTATTTCGATGATGTGTAGGAAATTAACTCGAGGTTAATTTTTTTTCTCAGTACATATATGTTTTTAGAAATCGGTTAGAAGGGTAAAGTAAGTAAAATATGCAAAAAATATCTCGAAGATGAATGATGATGGTAATGCTGTTGGATCTCGCCGAGAGTTAGTACCAATTGCGTCAAAATCAAATGTATATCATAAAATTACCCATATTTTTTAAATTACGTAAACATGTTCGATTGATTTACATGAACCCGTGATCTTGAAATGAAGTTAAATAGGATTTTGTATTGTTTACTTTCGTGCGGTGACGGTGCCATTGCTTGGCAATGAACCTCACAAAGAGAAATTATTGCAGGTAGGTATAGTCTATGCTCACAAACAAAGAGGATGCAATTACTATACGTAAGACCTCAGAATAATGACTACGTAAGACTCACAAATGACATTATCATTCATGACAGGACAGCTCTGTGAAAGACAGCGGCTTTTTTAAAATACGTATACTTACTCGATTTACACAAACTAACTAGAACCTAGAAATAATGCATCTCAACTTGCGATGGATGATTCCTTTGATGAACCCAGGTCATCATACTTGGCATTAGTGCTGCGAAACTTACGGATACATGTCATGCCCTTGAGGCATGACATACGCTGTGATCAATGTGGATTATCTGATCATGGATTGAGCCCACACCCCCCCGTAAGTATTGTTTGTACTATCTGCATTAAAATAAAATAAGGACTTTAGTTTATTGTTAGATATTGATTGTATAAACATTAATTTGTTACAGTTAACCCCCGATAATACTGGGCCATTAATGTTTCATATTAAATACAAGAAACAACGCCCTTGAATTCTGAAAGTGTACCTGAACCTAGCATTGGTCACCATAGTATTTGTTTTGCATGCATAAATATTTGGAACCACCTTTTTTTTCTTTTATTATTATTTATTGGCTTTTGAACATCATGCCTTTTTTTTATAATATCGTTTCTTTTCCTATATATACCCCACTCGACGAATCAACGACACTGTTAATGTTCGCGTGAAGTCAGTGGATAGGGGCGGCACAACCCCGTTCATTGTGAAATTCTATGGGAAAGGCCTATGTCCAGCAGGGGACGTCAAATGGATGAAATTATAATGATAATGAAAATGATGCTACGTACCTATCACTAGATAGGTTTTATTGTAGGTACATTAGAAATGTTTTATTGTACCTATACTTGCTACTTTCCTGACTTCACTAATAGCTGGTTATTAATAATATTTAAATATATACCTCATCGAGTTATTAGAACGTACTTAACAGTTACTGATCCCGCACTAGGATCTCCTGTGTCATGGGTATCACGAGTAGGTACCTACCTATCATGTTACCAAAATGTTGGATATTGTAACTACCTAAGTGCTAAGATTATGCAGACTATTTATGAAGTAAGTTATTTTTTATCAGAACATCCTATTTATCATGCCAAGGCCCAAAAGATACTACAGAATGTATTTATTTTAAAACTAACCTCAAAACTTTATGTCCCAAAAACTATGAATTACGGTCATGAATCTTAAAAAGACTTGTTGGTAAAGCAAAAACGGTTTATTATCCTCATAATACACGAGGTATTGTTTTGACGCAATTATTTTTGGTGTGGTACGAGCTGCCTTTTCGAAACGGCAAGATCTTTTATTATTTTAGTATATTTTGTTCTACAGAGAGAAGTCGAACATTAAGGATTTTTTTTTTGTTATATCCATTTTTAGCGTAGAAAACGTAAATCATTAAAAATTTGGTAGTAAAACTACAACTAGATGGCACTGTTTATTTAACAAATTATTTTTTTTTCTTTTCCAAATCTTTCTCATGTTAGAGAAATTGACTCGGTAGTTTTAGATTTCTGATGGATCATCCATACAAACATACTACATAGATCATTAAATACAAACCCCTGTAGTCGGGCTGATAAAGGTGTCATCGCGAGGTCTCAGTTCGGGGCGAACCACTAGTTGAACGAGCGAAGCGAGTTCTCTGAGTCAAGTTGGAAGAATCGGCGTTACTCGGCGTACTTCCAGCAATCCCACAATGCTGATATTTGGTTTGCTTGTAGCTTTTATGTCACAACTACAGGGAAAAGTCTGAAATTGAAGAATTTCGAGACATATACCCTCTAACACAAAAACCAATATAGTACCCGTTGTTGACCTCCTATTTCTAGGAATTTGAATGACGTTGGAGTTCTATGATTTCGTCAAAAGGACGTTACCAATTAATTCGTCAGGTACTTGATATTCTAACAGGTATGTACTATGTAGTATCAGCAATTTATTCTGTGGTATCAGAGGTAAGTTACTTGTCTCTGGTAGTATGAACGCCCCGTTGCTTAGTCCTATTCAAAAGTTATTTCGATGATGTGTAGGAAATTACCACGAGGTAAAAATTAAAAAAAATAATGGAAATTATGGAAATGTCTTACTTGTAGGTAGTCGGGCTGATAAAAGTGTCATCGCGAGGTCTCAGTTTGGGGCGAACCACTAGTATTTTAACGGCGAGGGCGCTTTTTTGAATCCAGAGCGAAGTGAGGGATTCTTGAGTATAATCCCAAGCATAGCGAGGGATTCTTTAGTAGAATCACGAACGTAGCGAGGGATTCAAAGTACGTCGCCCGAGCCAAAAATATATTTTGCGCCCGAGTGTTACACTCTACTTTTCATCACCCGCTATGAGAAAATAAAAGGCGCTTCATATTTTGTTGAACGAGCGAAGCGAGTTCTCCGAGTCAAGTTGGAAGAATTGGCGTTTGTATGTATGTATGTATGTATGTATGTCCCATGAAAACTTCCTAACCGTTAATTCGATCTTCATGAAATTTAGTATAGGGGTAGATAGTATTGGTACAATTTATAGGTAAGGTTATGAGCTATATCAGTTGGGGGGTTGATGAGATATTGGGTTCCTTAAGGGGGACTTAAGTAGGTACTTAAATAGTGGAGCTGATTATGGTGTCATCGCGAGGTCTCAGTTCGGGGCGAACCACTAGTTTCAAAACAAAACCATGAATTTCTAACAATCCGTGAAATTTTGCGAAAACGCGTTTTTCATTTGTTTTTTTATTCAGCCGTCGCGGGGCGCGACTATGGGCGGTCGTATACCAGCCAAAATTTATTCAATAGTAGATTGTATCATAAGGGAGCAAAATAATATTTTTACGGCGAGGGCGCTTTTTTGAATCCAGAGTGAAGTGAGAGATTCTAGAGTAGAATCCCGAGCATAGCGAGCGATTCTTTAGTAGAATCCCGAACGTAGCGAGAGATTCAAAGTACGTCGCCCGAGCCAAAAATATATTTTGCGCCCGAGTGTTACACTCTACTTTTCATCACCCACTATGAGAAAATAAAAGGCGCCTCATATTTTATTTCAAAACAAAACCATGAATTTCTAATAATCCATGAATAACTTATCATTTAAAAAACAGACTTCCGCCATTGTATTCGACTAAATATTTGGATGAAAAAAAAATTATGAAAGAACCATAGTGGTGAAAGGATTATGATACTTTCTGAATGCAAATGCTTGGTTTGTTGCTGAAAATATCAAAATATTATGTATGCCTACAATATTTGAGGAGTTCCCTCAATTCCTCATGGATTCCATCATCATGGAACTGGATTCTGAAAAAAATAGGACCAATCTGGAAGTATATCTATTCAAATAAAAAAGAATTTTCCAAATCGGTTCATAAACGCCGGAGATATGAGGTAACAAACATTAAAAAAAAATACAACTGAATTGAGAACCTCCTCCTTTTTGTAAAGTCGGTTAAAAAGGACGAAATCGCGGGCCGTAGTTCGCGCGTTTCTAATTTGTTTTTTTTTTATTCAGCCGGTGGCGCGGCTATGGGCCGTCGTACCAGCCAGTATTTATTTAAACAATATTTGCGTTCGCCTTTGGCGCTGAACACTAAGATAATCCAAATTTAAAAAGGCGCGGCAAAGATAATTGCGGCGCACTTATTTGTGTTTGATTCTTTTCAAGATGTTCCAAATTCAAAAAGGGCGCGTAAAAGATAATTGCGGCGCACTTATTTGAGTTCGATATATTCCAATTTTTTTTTTTTATAGAATCTTCATACAGAAAACACCACCTTTGGGTGCACTTAAAGGCGAACCAAGTCGTCCTTTTCGAATAGATGGGATGAAAACAATATTTGTGTTCGAACACTAAGATGTTCCATAAGAGTTCGATATGTTCCAAATTCAAAAAGTGCGCGGCAAAGATAATTGCGGCGCACTTATAGAAGTTTCATACAGAAAACACCACCTTTGGGTGCACTTAAAGGCGAACCAAGTCGTCCTTTTCGAATAGATGGGATGAAAATATTTGTTTTGGGTCTGGATGTTATGGTACCACTATACTCATTACACCTATTAGTTCCGATATCCACGGCACAGGGAATCCGAGTGTGGGATCAGAACTATGTGGTTGGGTGTTATGTAAAAGACTGGTGACTCATGATTGAATTTTTTTACGCCTCAAACCGATTCGTCATACTTACGATCAATTTGTCTGTGCAGATCGATTTGCACCGATAAATCGCTACGACTACATTGTCACGTGAGTGTTTTCAGTGCATCCCAGTCAGACCGAAGCCTACCTTCATGAAATGAAATTCTCTCTAATACTGTGTTTAGTTTTAGTAAGCTTATTGTCAACAACCATCGCACGTAAACATGGACCTCATTCAGGTAGGTCACCCTTCCGGACCCATGGCACAACTACTGTGCTCAACTGGTTGTGCCTCAGGTATTTTTGATTCCCTTCTACAGGTCACTGCTCACAGTACATTTCCGCGCACATAAACTATTTATACGCAAATTTTTTAATGCTGGTTTTAAGATTCAATTAAAATGACAGTCAATATTTTTTTTGTTTATAATTTTGAACAGTTATATTGTTGAGAATGATTTTGTTTTACATTTTCATAGGACCTCCAGGTTTGAGGATCGTTGGTGGACATAAGGCAAGTCTTCGAAGTCACCCATACATCGTTTCCTTACAAATGGATTTCATATTGGTTAAACTACATTTTTGCGGTGGATCGCTCCTAAATAAACGATGGGTATGGAATTTACATACTTTGAATAGCATAGTGTATTCAAACTTTCATAACCAGCCTGGGTCTGGTTGAGTATTGACGAGCATCGTGGCGCGGCGGACAAGTAGCCGGCTGAGAAACAAGAAGTGTGGGTTCGATTCCCGCTGCGTAAATGTTTCCATGTTCCGTAAATATTTGTTTCGGGTCTGGGTGTTCTGCTACCATGGTACTCGTAGTTCCTGATATCCACGGCACAGGGAATCCAAGTGTAGGATCAGGACTATGTATGTGACTGGTTGGGTGTTATTATATTATGTCGAAGTGCCCCAACCCAAGTGTTCCCGCCAGGCAGGGGGTTGTTTGAATAAGTGCCAGAACTGGCCATGGCCCACGTCTGCTTAGGGTGGTAGAATACTGACACGGTATTGTATGGCAAAGTATGCTCACATGGTATTTAAAATGAGACATCGGCGGAAGCTTCACTTAGCATGTCTCTTATTCGGTGTTTTGAAGCATAATGCGCCTTCTTATCTGAGTCAGAAGTTGAAGAGTGCGTCAAGTTTGAGGTCCTACAAATCCCGGCAGTGTTCGTTGCAGCTCTGTGCGCAGCGGCATAGGTCAGCAGCCTTGAGAGGCAGTTTCCGCTACGCTGCAACGAAATGCTGGAATAATATTCCACCGTCATACGGAACCTGCAAAATGGTTTAGGTTTAGGCAGTAACTTAAAAAATACCTACTTAATTGGCAAAGGGAGCAGGAACTCCTCAAGAATGATACGAGTGCTATACAGGTTGTTTTTTTTAATGGGACAGTATGGGGATATCCGAATCCATAAGAGATACGGGAAAACTTTCTTTGAAACCATTTGCTCATTTTGTTTGAAAACGATTTTGGCATAGTTATTTTTTGGTCAAGCGTGAATTCTCTATAAAAATGAGTTGTTTTGGTCAACATTTTTTTAATGCGTATCGACTCAGTTTTATGTAAGGATTGTTTCATTGTATGAGAAGAAAAAAATTTGAACAGCAGAAGTTAGTCAAATTTAATAAAATGTTTTCTCATACAAATTGTAAGTAATCTGGTACCTACGTTAATAAAACTCTCGCAATAAATTTTCAAAATGGCCTCCCTCTTGCTGTTTCCAGGTACGGGCACGTTTCAGAACACCTCTAGTGGCATTAGACAAAGATTCACCACACGGTGAATGTTGTTCTACTGCTCTGATGATCTTGTGAAATGAGAAAAATCAGAGCTGTAGACGTTGGTCAAACTTTAATAAGAACATCTTTGTCTAATGCCACTAGAGGTGTTCTGAAATGTGCCCGTACCTGGAAACAGCAAGAAGAGGCCATTTTGAAAATTTATTGCGAGAGTTTTATTAACGTAGGTACCACATTACTTACAAATTGTATTAGAAAACATTTTATTAAATTTGACTAACTTTTGCTGCTCAGATTTTTTTCTTCCCATACAATAAAACAATCCTTACATGAAACTGAGTCGATAAGCATTAAAAAAATTTTTGACCAAAACAACTCATTTTTATGGAGAACTCACGCTTTACCAAAAAAATAACTATGCCAAAATCGTTTTCATACAAAATGAGCAAATGGTTCCAAAGACAGTTTTCCCGTATCTCTTATGGATTCGGATATCCCCATACTGTCCCATTTAAAAAAAACACTGTATAACTATATAATTTAACATTTGTTTTTTATCTACTTATAATTATAATATCTGTTTTACTTATTACTGTTTACTGTGTATAATTTGACTTATATATTATTTATTTACTTTATTCTATTTCTTTTTTATGAACTTTATTGTTTTTATGTTTTATTTCTTGTGTTTTATTGTGTCCGTGACTTTTTTTACCAATTTATTATATTGTTTGCAAAATGGCTCCAACGGATTTCCAGCGTAGGTTGTTTACAACCTAGTTATGGTTACCCCTCACCCCTCTGCCTTAGATTAAGTCTAGAATATACTTTAAGTGATTAAGCATTTATGTTTTAAGGCTGACTCAGCGGCGAGACAGCCCTCGGCGCTCTGACGCCCATGTATTCTTTTATTCATAATTAAACCACCTCCAAATCGGTGCAGACGTATTTTTAATTTTAGTTTTAATTTTAAATTTTGTTTTTAAAAACCCGTTTCTAAGCTCCCAAATCAAGAGTGGCGCAGCCCGTGGCGGATTTTCATAATTTTCACGGGTTTTTCCGCGTTTTCCCGACGTCCAAATTCGTCAGGAAAATTACCACGAAAAATTCCACGAAAAGTTAATCCGACGAACCAAATAAATATTCTCTTAAACGGGTAAAGAAAAGTGAGCAATGGGTGTAGCAGTCGGTTGGTGAGTACAACTTTTCGCCAATCCTTTGTTTCCCAAATCCTCCTCTTTGAAAATGGTTTTTAAACACTAATTTGTTATTATTGCGATCAAACTTCTCGCATTTTAACGTGTCTGGTTAACTTTGTATACAACTCTATAGAGCTAACCTTAGTACTAGTTAGTTAAGAAAATATAGAGAGTGCATATCTTCAAACTCAGATTTGTACTGTAAGTAATTAATTAGTGTTACGTAAATTTAAGTGATCTAAAATCGATCGTATTTGAATTATAATTATGGATAAAAACTCAATTTAGGATTAAAATTCATCAAGTTTTCCCCAATTATTTTTGTGCTATTTTAAAGTGTGTAATTTTATACAATCGCGTAAAGTAAAGTGAAATTTTTTATCAAGTTTTTGTATAATTTTACATAATCGCGTAAACTCAAGTGAAAAATTTTCATAAAAATTTTACACATTTTCCTAACTTTAGTTGTGTTTTCTATTGTATTTCTATTGTGCTATTTTGTGTGTGTATTTTTATTAAATTGTGTCTAGCGAGTGAAAGTTGCCTTCTCTGAATAGTTTATTACTCCTTGTCACTATGGCAAAGGTAGAGCCAATACCTAAGGAAATCATTGACTTGATTCCACAGTACAAAGGCGATAAAAGGCAGTTAAATTTATATTTGCGCAAATGCCAATATGTAATTGACCGGTTTAGTAAAAAAGATTTTGAGGAACAGAATTTATACGTCTTCAACGTTTTAACAAGCAAACTTGCAGAGAATGCAGCTGCGCTCTTATCTGAGCGAGAGGATGTTGTGTCTTGGTCCGCGTTGAAAGAATTACTCATTCAGCATTTTGGAGATCCGCGTAGTGAAGCTTGCATCAATATTGAATTAGAATCTTTGAAAATAAAATCAGGTGAAAGTTATCTGGATTTTTGTAACAGAATCCAAAGTGTTCGATCTTTATTGATGTCGAAAGTGAACGTGATTGAGGACAGTGATTTAAAACGCGCAAAATTGATCATATATAATAATACAGCCTTGAATGTATTTTTATATAATCTTCCCGAAAATATGGTACGGGTAGTGAGACTTAAGACACCAACAACATTAGAGGCCGCCTTAAGTGTTGTTCTTGAGGAAGTTAATTTTTTGGACCAATACAACATGAGAAATCGTATACACGGTAGCAGTCAAATAATAAGTTCAGGTTCAAGGCCATTGATAAGCACCAATGTCCCGTCTAAGATGCCCCAAATTCAAGGGCAAGGTCAACCGCAGAGTTTTGGAACGGTCTGTCCACAAACTTTTGGGTACCGACCTCAGTTTGGCCTTCAGCCACAATAACCAGTAGGCCTTCAGCAATTTGACTATAAGCCACCACAGCAATTTGGCTACAAGCCACCACAGCAATTTGGTTACAAACCACCTCAATCTTTTGGTTACAAACCACCTCAACCATTTGGTTATAAACCACTCGAACAATCGAATAATCGGCCAACTCAATTTGAATATCGACCACAGTTTGGTATTCGGCCAACCCAAGTAGGCTACTGCCCCCCTCAGGTGCAAAAGCCCCAAATGCAAATTAGTGATGTGTCTATGAGGACAGCGCCTCCTAGACCACAAGTACCACAACAAGGTTTTAAATTGAATGAATTGACGATGAATAACTACGAATACGATGACAGTTATGACTATAACTATAATGGCTATCAATGAGAACGGATTAAACTATTACGGTGATGACATTTACATGGAGTATACCGATATACAACATGACGTACAGACTGACGTACCTCAGGCAGTGGATTTTCGGGAAACTGCCTCGATAGACAAGCAGTCCTAGGATTAAATTGTGATCCTAACTTAAAACTTCCGTATGTTTATTTAGAAGAAATAGACGCGAAAATGATAATTGATACCGGAAGTATGAGGTCATTCTTTAGTCCTCAAAAAGCCTATCAATATTTTGGTAAAGGATCTCGCCGAGAGCTAGTACCAATTGCGTCAAAATCAAATGTATATCATAAAATTACCCATATTTTTTAAATTACGTAAACATGTTCGATTGATTTACATGAACCCGTGATCTTGAAATGAAGTTAAATAGGATTTTGTATTGTTTACTTTCGTGCGGTGACGGTGCCATTGCTTGGCAATGAACCTCACAAAGAGAAATTATTGCAGGTAGGTATAGTCTATGCTCACAAACAAAGAGGATGCAATTACTATACGTAAGACCTCAGAATAATGACTACGTAAGACTCACAAATGACATTATCATTCATGACAGGATAGCTCTGTGAAAGACAGCGGCTTTTTTAAAATACGAAGTAAGTATACTCGATTTACACAAACTAACTAGAACCTAGAAATAATGCATCTCAACTTGCGATGGATGATTCCTTTGATGAACCCAGGTCATCATACTTGGCATTAGTGCTGCGAAACTTACGGATACATGTCATGCCCTTGAGGCATGACATACGCTGTGATCAATGTGGATTATCTGATCATGGATTGAGCCCACACCCCCCCGTAAGTATTGTTTGTACTATCTGCATTAAAATAAAATAAGGACTTTAGTTTATTGTTAGATATTGATTGTATAAACAATAATTTGTTACAGTTAACCCCCGATAATACTGGGCCATTAATGTTTCATATTAAATACAAGAAACAACGCCCTTGAATTCTGAAAGTGTACCTGAACCTAGCATTGGTCACCATAGTGTGTGTTTTGCATGCATAAATATTTGGAACCACCTTTTTTTTTCTTTTATTATTATTTATTGGCTTTTGAACATCATGCCTTTTTTTTATAATATCGTTTCTTTTCCTATATATACCCCACTCGACGAATCAACGACACTGTTAATGTTCGCGTGAAGTCAGTGGATAGGGGCGGCACAACCCCGTTCATTGTGAAATTCTATGGGAAAGGCCTATGTCCAGCAGGGGACGTCAAATGGATGAAATTATAATGATAATGAAAATGATGCTACGTACCTATCACTAGATAGGTTTTATTGTAGGTACATTAGAAATGTTTTATTGTACCTATACTTGCTACTTTCCTGACTTCACTAATAGCTGGTTATTAATAATATTTAAATATATACCTCATCGAGTTATTAGAACGTACTTAACAGTTACTGATCCCGCACTAGGATCTCCTGTGTCATGGGTATCACGAGTAGGTCATCCACCTATCATGTTACCAAAATGTTGGATATTGTAACTACCTAAGTGCTAAGATTATGCAGACTATTTATGCAGTAAGTTATTTTTTATCAGAACATCCTTTTTATCATGCCAAGGCCCAAAAGATTATTATTTATTTTAAAACTAACCTCAAAACTTTATGTCCCAAAAACTATGAATTACGGTCATGAATCTTAAAAAGACTTGTTGGTAAAGCAAAAACGGTTTATTATCCTCATAATACACGAGGTATTGTTTTGACGCAATTATTTTTGGTGTGGTACGAGCTGCCTTTTCGAAACGGCAAGATCTTTTATTCGAAAAGAACCATTTCAAGTGATTAGCACCCACGCGTCCAGTAGACACGATGAAGTGATGGAAATCCCTCTCTTGCCTACTTTTTTTAGTAATGATTGGCATAAATTTTATTTGTATGACGTTGACGCCCGTTATGACGGACTTATTGGAAATGATCTTTTACAACAATTAGGCGCAGTTATTGATTTGAAAGAACAGCTTTTGAAAACGAATACTACTTGTATTCCAATAATCAATAATAATTTAAATTACATTATTGATATACCACCACGATCAGAACAACGAGTCAAGTTACCGATTGATCAATATTCAGGCGAAGCTATTCTTGACTTCCATGAATTTAAGAATGGCTTACGAATGCCTAGTGCGATAGTGAACTGCATAAACGGCTATGCTTTTACGGTTATTCAGAATGCCTTAGATCAACCACAACGGTTGACTATTACAACACCTTTTGCAGTAACAAAATATGAAAACACTGAATGTGACTTAAATGCTATAAATAATATTACTGATATTGAGACTGATAATATGCTTGAAGAAAATTTGACTAAACTCAGACTTGACCATACTAATGATGAAGAACGTGAAAAAATTTACAGACTTTGTATGGATTACAAGGACATATTCTACTGTGACCAAATTCCCTTGACATTTACCAATCAAGTCAAACACAATATACGAACTAAGAACGAGGACCCTATATATATAAAGCCTTACAGACAAGCCCCGTTTCTACAGGAAGAAATTAATAGACAGATAGAAAAATTATTAAACGACAATGTTATCCAAGAGTCTCATTCTCCTTGGAGCGCACCTGTACATCTGGTGCCTAAAAAGATGGATGCATCTGGTGAAATCAAATATAGGATGGTAGTTGACTATAGGCGATTGAATGACATAACCATTGACGACAAGTACCCCTTAACCGAACATAACAGATCTTTTTGACAAATTAGGAAAAAGCTCATACTTTAGCACGCTTGACTTAGCAAGTGGTTACCACCAGATAGAAGTTGAGAAAAAAGATAGACAGAAGACGGCCTTCAGCACGCAAAATGGGCATTTTGAATTTTTTAGGATGCCATTTGGCCTAAAAACCGCTCCCGCGACGTTTCAAAGAACAATGGACAACGTTTTACGTGGTCTACAAGGTTTACATTGCATGGTTTACTTAGACGACATCATTATTTTCTCAAACAGCTTAGACGAACATATTAGGAAATTACAGACAATATTTGACAGAATTAGGGCGACTAACTTGAAAATACAACTAGACAAATCTGAGTTCTTACGAAAAGAAGTACTTTATCTTGGACACACAATAACGAAAGATGGTTTAAGACCTAATAACGACAAAATTGACGCTGTACTGAAATATCCTTTACCAAAAACGACGACTGAAATTAAAAGTTTCTTAGGACTTGTAGGATACTATCGAAAGTTCATTAAGGACTTCGCAAAAATTACTCAACCATTGACAGCTTGCTTGAAAAAGCGAAACAGAATAGTGATCGACCAGAAGTACATTGATGCATTTAATAAATGCAAAGAACTATTGACTCACGCCCCACTATTACAGTACCCTGACTATGACAAACCTTTCGTACTTACGACTGACGCGTCAAATGTAACGGTAGGCGCAGTACTATCTCAGGGACAGATTGGAAGTGACAGACCTGTAGCATATGCTAGTCGCACACTCGGTGATACTGAATCACGTTATAGTACAATTGAACGTGAATTGCTTGCCATTATTTGGGCAGTGAAACATTTTAGACCCTACTTGTACGGTCGAAAGTTTTTCATATACACGGACCATCGACCATTAATATGGCTTCGATCTCTAAAAGACCCGAGTAGTAAACTTACTCGTTGGAGGTTGCGGTTACAAGATTATAATTATGAAATGATACACAAGAACGGCAAACAAAACACCAACGCAGACGCCTTGTCTAGAATAAAAATTAATGCTCTAGATTCAGATGACGATAATCAATCAATGGCAGTTAACATTGATGAAAATGATGAGAAACTTAGGAAACATCTAGAAAATGTAGTTGATGAGATAGGAAAAATAACAGCTATAAAGAAAACAACACGCAATGCCTCATCGACTGAAACAATATCAGACTCAAGTAGGACAGCGACAGCTGGTAGTCCTATAGCGATTTCTGACACATTATCAAGACATAGTATGGAAGTAGATGAATTTCCCATAAGATCCGAATCCAGTAAATCACAAACAATTCATTCCGCTGAAGATTTGGAATCAACTGGAATACCAATTTTGCGAGAGGCAATTGACAACAAGCCAAATCAAATTCTAGTTTATTCATGGTTTAAAAATGAAATGCAAGTTAAGAATCTTTCGCGTGAGAAACAAAAGGTTTTGGAAGTTTTCCTACCTACAGATAATTCAGAATTAGTTAAAGACTTTTTAAAACAATACATAATTATAATAATAATTTTAATATAATATATATAATTTAATATATAATTTAAATTTAAGAAAAATTATCGGAATACATCTAAAATCGATACAACCGATAATTTTCCTCTTAGGGATGGAGGAGTTATGGTTACCCCTCACCCCTCTGCCTTAGATTAAGTCTAGAATATACTTTAAGTGATTAAGCATTTATGTTTTAAGGCTGACTCAGCGGCGAGACAGCCCTCGGCGCTCTGACGCCCATGTATTCTTTTATTCATAATTAAACCACCTCCGAATCGGTGCAGACGTATTTTTAATTTTAGTTTTAATTTTAAATTTTGTTTTTAAAAACCCTTTTCTAAGCTCCCAAATCAAGAGTACCTGTATATGCTGAGTTGGGGCCTTTTTGCAACAACATTTTTTATTTAATACTGTTTGCTAAATTGTTTCTAATGTTGTTGCAAATAAATCTTTTCTATTCTATTCTTATTATTTTGACCATAAATTCATACATATCTGAACCATCCTATTTGTGCAATTTTATTTCTGACTGTTGAGGAATTGTGATCACATCTTCACCAGGGTGAAAAGACTGTATCATTGATTCGACTAAAATCCTTCCCAGATTGTAACTGCTGCACACTGCGTGTCTGATGACTTTTTCATAAAATGGTTCCCACTGGCAGCAATCGTAGGAACTAATGATCATAAAAACATAGACTCCACTGCACAGACATTGAGAATATCAGAGCGAATACCGCATCCTAATTACAACAGGTGAACAGTTTTTGCTACTACCGATTATAATGTACTTACTTATTATGTCTTGCACAGTTTTACCATTTTCAGGCCTTGGTCTCACATTATTTTTAGACTCTCCCAATGCTAGATAGACGAATAAAATAGTGATTCAGAAAATATTTACGTGCATTATTTTCAGTAAGACAGTGGAAAACGATATAGCCATGCTAAAAACTGCAAAGAGTATTCAATACAACGATGCTGTGCATCCAATCAAATTTTCGCTGCCTATGAGAGGGAGACAGAAAACTCGAAATCTAATAGTGGCGGGCTGGGGTTTATTGGGGACACCAAACGAAAAAAACGCCTCTTGGTTCTCCAAATCACCTTTACCGGATAAATTGCAGGAAGTTCGAGTTGAATACTTGCCGATTCACGGTAAGGTCTACAATTTGATGATTGTTATTTATTACCTAATGGTTCTTCAGTTTCATCTCTTATTATCTTTTACATTTTTTTTTATAATATTTTTTTTATTAATCAGAAATTCATTAAATATACATTACAAAAACATGTAACCATTGACAATGGCTGCGGTAGGTACTGACATATTATATTATAGTTACTGTTACGCATACGCAAATCCCTAACACCTAAACTAGGCCGAGCCTGTATTATAGGTATTAGTGACTCCCATCGGACACAAGAACAATAAATGTAGTACAGTGTAGCAAAAAGTATAAAAATTGCAACTACCCGCACTCCGCACAGGAAAAAAAATTGCAACACACAAACTTGTTCGACCATACGGAGTATCTACATTCTTGCGGCCACCTCCACATCGACACAGTTTAACGGACAAGTAAATATGTACACAAATTAACAATTTCCACACAATGCACAAGAGAAAAGGAAAATAAGCTCAATTCACCTCATCCAAATGAGACAAAAACATCAAAATACTTTAAATTATCATCAAAATTTTTTTTATAGATCGACCCATACATATAATATCTTAGCTGCTTCTACCAAAACTTACTAATAATAATAGTAAGGGCTTCTTTCACAATCTTCAAGTAAAGTCTCGAGTAGGCTAGTTGTCGGTTAAAGTCCCATGTAACTGTGCATACGAGTTTCACAAAGGCCGAGTAGCACTATCCAGCAAGTAAAGTAGCCTGTAACTTACTTCTTGCTTCATCTGCCGATTAGCCGGTCTAATTGACGAGTAAAGTCAAGTTTCGTCTGGTTTTGTGTAGACAGTATCAAAACTGTTACAAAACAACCTATTAGAAAGTGTTAGAAATGGATTTATTTGATTTAATTGATAATCAAATAGAGAAAATTTGAAAATTCATCAAGACAAACAATTCCGAGAATTCGTGTATTTCATGTTCGTGTAAATTATTTTGCCGAACTTGATGAATATGTTTTTTTTTATCTAAAAATGCAGTGAACCATAGTCTAATATAACAATATACACTGGCCGCCAAAAAAATCGACCCACCCGCTAATTTTGAGTAACAAAGTTGTTATCTTAAGTATGCGTTGACATATTGGTATGTTTTGCTTCTGCTTTATAAATAAACATCTGAGTACCCACTTGACATTGTTTTAGACGAATACAAGTGCTATTGTGGGTATTTGTAACATTTTAAAAGCACTGATAAAAAATTAATGACTTTTGCATAGAGTGCAAGGTTAGTTTATTTCGAACTTTTGCCGCGGCATATTCATTCACCGTGCATCGTAGTGATTTAATCTTTTGTTAGAACAATCATATTTGTTGCTTTTAACCATAAAATATGGATACAACTGAAGCAGAAGCCGCTCAAGTGGTAGCTCTCGTTCGTGAAGGGCTAAGTCAGCGAAATGTGGCAAGAAGATTAAATTTGAGTCGATCAGCAGTGCGTCGAGTTTATAAACGATACTTAGAGATGGGAGAGTACCGCCGGAGACCAGGATCTGGAAGAGGACGTGTCACAAACACGACGGATGACCGTTTTATTGCCTTGACTTCCTTGAGAAATCGGCATCTTTCTGCTGTTGATGTGCAGGGCAGGCTGAGAGACACTCGTGGAGTGGCTATAAGTGAGAATACGGTGAGAAGAAGACTTCGGGAGCAAAACCTGAAACCACACAAGCCTGCCACGGGACCAAAACTCACTGCATCTCATCGGCAAGCAAGGTTAGAATTTGCTCGGCAACACATCCAATGGGATCTTGGTCAATGGGAGACAGTTCTGTTCAGTGATGAGAGCCGAATGTCCCTTGTAGGCTCTGACGGATGTCGTAACGTTATGAGAAGACCAGGAGAACGTTATGCTCAGTGCTGCATAAGAGAAACAGTCCGGTTTGGAGGAGGCTCTACAATGTTTTGGGGAGGCATCTCTTTGACCGGACGTACGGAGCTGGTTTTCTTTCGGAATCGTACGGTTAATGCTGAAAATTACATAACGGATATTCTGGAACCTCATGTAATGCCATACGCGGGATATATTGGCGAAAATTTCCAGCTCATGCATGATAACGCAAGACCACACGTCGCCAGAATTGTAACCGGATATCTTAGGGAGGTTGGCATACCAGTTATGCAGTGGCCAGCCAATAGTCCGGATCTAAATCCGATCGAACATCTCTGGGACCAGATAAAAAGGAAAGTTAGAGCCCGAAATCCAGTTCCAGAGACGTTAGATCAGCTGGAAGCCGCATTAACGGAAGAATGGGAACAGATATCCCAAGAAGACATCAAAAAGCTGATCCGTTCGCTGAATCGGCGTATGGCAGCAGTCATTAAAGCAAGAGGAGGAAACATCCCATACTAAGGTGAAGCGAAAATGTTTTTAAATGTCAAAAAACATAAATTTTGCCACTTAAAGTAAAATCGTTAATTTTGCCAAATGTTATGGTTTCATTATCATAACACATTTTTATGTAAAATATACCGTATCACGCGAGATTTTTAGGTTTTTTACAACCCCATAATTGCATTTTTTCATTATCAACATAAAAAATATCTATCGATTACAGTAAAAACCCATGCGACACTTTTTTGCGAAAAAACGTAGGTGGGTCGATTTTTTTGGAGGCCAGTGTAGTATTTTAGCTTTATCCATTATAATTTTCAATTTTACACGAATTGTATTGTGTATCACGAAACATGCAAGAAATTACCCGCGCCGCGCAAATCTGACAACCGTGCCGTGTGACTGCTTATGTTGTTGATGACAGTGTCTATTGAACGGATAGATTGAATGATTTTTTAAATCATTCAGCTAACCACCGAGTTGCTAATCGGAACTTTATTTTATGTTGTGAAACTGATAAAACTTAATCGACACTTTTACTTGCTGGTTAGCGCTACTTAGGAAGTAACTAATCAACACTTTACTTGAAGATCGTGAACGAGGCCCTAAGTGTCCGATGTGTATGTTAGTCTATGAGGTATATACAGGGCGTAAAAAGACTACCTACTCCCGAAAATTCAAATAGTGCATTCAGACCTTGATTCTGAAAATATTTAAGCTGAAAAAACACGAAAAAAAGTGCTAACTTTTGGGCCGATTTGATCGTGTTTTTCCATAAAATATCGTTAAAGGAACACTAAAACCTAATTTCCATCATTAAAAACACGTTAATAAAAGCAACGGCCGCAATAAATGCGTATTGCTGACTGACAAATACGATACGAAACGAAAAAAAGGTTTTCTCCGGTATGAATCCACCTCTCAGGTGAAAGCTATTTTACATATTCTATGATATAGGTATATGGTACCTTCTACGGGAGCCGTCCTTTTACACGCTGTATATTGAGTTGACGACCTCTGTGGCGCGGTGGGCGAGTAGCTGGCTAAGATGCGAGAGGTTGCGGGTTCGATTCCTGCAGCGGGACAAAATATGATCTGCAAGTACTTGTTCTAGGTGATACCATGGTACTCGTAGTTCCTGATACCTACGACACAGGGAATCCTAGGTCGAGATAAATAGACGTTACTTAGTCCGTACTAATGCTTAGAACACTGTCACTGTCACACAAATGTTAAACACGCGTGCTAGAGAGTGACAGGGACAATTCTAAGCATAATTACGTGCTAAGTAACGTCTATTTATTTCAACCTTAGTGTAGGAAAAAAAATTGTGACAGATAATATTATGTTATGTAGGTAACCTAATTTCTTAGCCTTGTTAACTGACTTCAATAGGTAGTAGATTGTTGTACCGAGCGAATAGGTGACCTAAGTACCTATTCTAAGCGAGGTTCGCAATCTGATTTTTAACCGACTTCAAAAAAGGAAGAGCTGTTATGTACTACGTCTGAATGTTTTTTTGAATGTATGTTTACCGATTTGTTCTTCCGATTTAGAAAATTATTTTTCGGTTTGAAAGCGAGGTGGTCCCATAATCAGCAAGTCAGAATCTGATGAGAGGATTATATTCCATAGAAATCGAGAGAAATCCTCTATATTATTTTTTAAATCTTAGCTGTCAATGGAAGCCACAGCACTCTTTAACTGTTAGGAGTTAGGAGATAACCCTGCAATATTATGTCGACAGAAACTAATTAGCAGTTCTTGGACAGACGTGGACGTGCAAGATAATCGTCTTCATCTTTCCATTTCTTATAATGATGTAACGAAACGAGCAGACCCCACACCTGGTGATGGCAAGGGCTTGTCATTGTAGAAAGAGCTTATTTGATTATTTAATATTTGACTTTGACTTATCAGAGCAGTATGAAGTGATGGCTTTCAGACTCAAATACGGAATGGAAAGATTAAGACAATCGCCTTAGTTCTCGTAATATGCCTTTTCATCATGCGGTCGACCAAGGGTCGAGTTCGCCAACTACAACATAACCATTGATTACGAAACCTCCTTGTTACAATTAAACAGTTGTTTAAACAGACAAGGATTTTTTCGAGTTCACCATCTAATTTCAAACAACGGTTAGTTAACCGAACGTTTTTGAACGAATGAGTCGAAAATGATCGAATGGTATAGCATTACTTTGTGAAGATGGCAATGCTTCCGCTTATATTTGCTTTCACCCAAACGACATCCAACAATGGTAGGGTACAGTATAATACTACTAATTCTAATGCCACTTTTGTCAAAGCTATGACCGTAAGGTAACCGTATTTTTTTATTGGCATCCTTTTAATGGTCATGTCAGTCAGTCAGTCAATTGTTTTGTCAAACCCTGTGATCAAACTCATGTTTATGTTTCTTATTTAGTTATGTTACCATCGTCCACTCATCGGGCCATCTTTAATGCAGAGTAAGCATTTCCTCTCTAGATTGTATTAGCGCCCACGCACGTATGCAGGTGCATAATTGCTGACGTTGCGTCTGGACCATGGTACGTTTAGGCTAGAGTTAAGGCAGTCGTTATTAAGCCACCACTTGTAAAACAGTTCATAATTAAAATCATTTAAACTTCAATGATAATTTTGTCTTTTTAAAAAGCTTTCCACGGTTTCCCCGTACAAGTCTGGCGCAGCCTCGTGGATTTTCCGCGATTTTCCCGAAACCTGCACTCGTGAAAACCCCAAAATCGGTCTCTCGAGAAAGTAGCGTTTCGTACGAAAACCGACTCTATGCGGAGCGGAAAGAACCGAACCAAATAAATACGACTCTATAACGGTGAACGCGTGTGAAAGGTGGTGAAATACGGCTCAGGAGGACATGGGATCGAGCAGCTTGTGAGTAAACCTTTTCACTTCCTGTTTTTATATTCCTGTGTCTTTTCCACATTTCCTCTCGAACATAAATCGTCGAGCTTATTAATTGCGTTTATCTGATTTTGTTTGCACATAAATTGGCAAACTGGTTTGCACATAAATAGGCAAATCCGTCATTCTCGTAATTAATTTGTGTAGTAATAAGTAGAATTAAGTGAAGTGCAACTTACTTAAATAGGCAGATTGATTTGCACATAAATAGGCAAATCCGTCATTCTCTTAATTAATTTGTGTAGCAATAAGTAGAAATAAGTGTGATAAATAAATAAATTGATTTGCACATAAATTGGTAAATCAGTGTTAATTTTAAGTATATTAAATTAAGAAAAATGGATTTCAAAGCCATTCCAAAAGAAACCTTGTCCATCATCCCTAAATATGATGGGGAAGAAAATTTATTAAATTTATTTATTTCAAAATGTGAATATGTGGTTAGTGGAAGTAAAATTCAAGGAAATGCAGCTCAAAATCTGTATTTATTCCACGCCGTGTCAAGTAAACTCACTGGTAGAGCTGCGACTCTACTTAGCGACCACCCTAATATTACGTCATATGAAGGGTTAAAAGACTTGCTTACGCAACATTTCGGTGACCCTCGATCAGAAGAGTGCATAGCGATCGAGCTTGAAACTTTAAAGCTTAAACAAAGTGAAACGTACATTCAGTTTTGTCATCGAATTCAGAATATTAGAAGTTCTTTGTTCGCGAAAGTAAATAGGCTTACCGATGAAGGAATCAAGGCAGCGAAAATGATTATTTACAACAACACAGCTCTGAACGTGTTCTTGTATAATTTACCTGAGGACATGATCCGAATTGTGCGGTTGAAAGGTTGTTCTAACCTGGAAAATGCCTTAAGCATTGTGACAGAAGAAGTGAACTTTAAGTTTCAGTATGATGCGAAAAATAAATTATTAAAACAAAATTCAGTGCAGCTTACAAATCAACAAAATTCACAAAACGCTTTGAGATCATTACCAGCGGCTCAAGGTTTTAAACCAGCGTTTAATTCGGTGCCGAATAATAATTTTAAATTTGGCATTCCACAAAATAATTTCAAATTCGGCATTCCACAAAATCAAGGTGGTTTCAGACCAAACTTTTATCAACCAAATAGATTCGCATCGCCCACGCAAGGTTTTCGATTTGGGACACCCCAAAATTTGCCTCAACGTAATTTCGGTCAGCCTCCCGTGCAACGCGCGCCATTCCAACACGGTGGATATAAATTTGGTATCCCTCAACAGCAAGGTTTTAAGTTCGGTATTCAGAACCAACCTCAGCCAAATCAGTATAAATTTGGCATGCCTCAACAACAGGTACAGGCACCTAGGCTACAGGATAGCGATGTTACGATGCGCACAGCGCCGCCGTTAAGGCAAAATATGATTACAAACGATCTGTATTATACAGAAGAACCATCCCCTTGTCAAGAATACACCCCCGATTACAACAATGATCAGGAATACACCCCTGATTACAACAACGGTTACAACTACGGTTATAACGAAGGCGAAAACGAATGTCACTACATTCAAAATTATGACGGAGATAATTCCGCATATCCGGAAAACATCTGTTCGGAAACCGTACCGGAAAATTTTCAGGAACCGGCCTCGAAAGATGTAATGAGATAATAAATTTAAATTATTGTAATAGTATTTTAAAATTGCCTCACATTGAAATTCCAGAGATCAATTCAAAATTTCTCATCGATACCGGAAGTAGTAGATCATTCATAAGCCCCGCTAAAGCTACCGAATTTTTTAGCGAATTCAGATACTACGAGCCATTTACGGTTGTTAGCACTCATGCTCAGAGCACGCACAGTGATGTTATACACATACCATTATTAAAGACTTTTAAAAGCACACTTCCTCATAAATTTTATATTTATGATGTTGATGGAAGGTATGACGGTTTGATAGGGTCTGACCTTCTTAAAAAATTAGGAGCAAGCATTGACATGAAAAACCAAGTGTTATTAA
Organism: Epirrita christyi; assembly: GCA_951392215.1. NCBI lineage: Eukaryota > Metazoa > Arthropoda > Insecta > Lepidoptera > Geometridae > Epirrita > Epirrita christyi. The sequence continues at coordinate 15,027,864 of OX595851.1, forward strand.
CACACAACGCGGGAATTCCAATTATTTACAATCCGCCATATGAGATTTATGTAGCTCCAAGATCTGAGACGCGAGTAAGGATTCCCACGAATTTACAACATGGTGACGCGATATTAGATTTCATACAATTTCAGAAAGGCGTTCGAATGCCTACCGCGCTTGTTAGGTGTGAGAACTACTTTGCGGAAACAGTCATTCAAAATAGTACTGACGTGAAAGCTGTTATTACTTTCAAGGAACCATTTGAAGTAACGGTATACGAAAATGAGGAATGCGAGGTAAATTTTGTGAAAGATGATTGCATGATTGATGAGGTACTGAAAGAAAATTTAAAAAAATTACGATTAAATCATATGAATAAAGAGGAGCGTGATAGTGTTTACAATTTGTGCCATGAATATCGTGATATATTTTATTGTGATAAAATACCCTTGTCTTTCACAAATCAAGTGAAACATAACATCAGAACAACTAATGAAGACCCGATATACATTCGACCTTATCGACACCCGCCTATCTTAAATCAAGAAATTGAAAAGCAAGTAAATAAACTTTTAGAAGATAACGTTATACAGGACTCACACTCACCTTGGAGTGCACCGGTCCACCTCGTACCAAAAAAATCTGACGCATCTGGAGAAAAGAAATTTAGGATGGTGATTGATTATCGGCGCCTAAATGACATAACAGTTGACGACAAATACCCATTGCCGAATATTACTGATCTCTTTGATAAAATAGGTAAAGCCCAATATTTTAGTACAATCGATCTCGCTAGTGGGTACCATCAAATTGAAGTTAATGAGGCGGATCAACCAAAGACGGCGTTTACAACACAATCAGGTCATTATGAATTTAAAAGGATGCCGTTTGGCCTAAAAACGGCCCCCGCAACGTTCCAAAGGGCCATGGATAACGTACTACGAGGTCTGCAAGGCATCCACTGCTTGGTATATCTTGATGACATCATAGTATTCTCATCCAGTCTACAAGAACACATAGATAAACTCCGTAAAATATTCGACCGACTAAAAAAAACTAATCTGAAAGTCACACTCGATAAATGCGAATTTCTAAGGAAAGAAGTCCTTTATCTAGGTCACACCATCACTAAAAATGGCCTAATGCCTAACAACGATAAGATAAAAGCAGTCTTAAACTTCCCACTACCTCGAACAGCCACTGAAATCAAGAGTTTCCTAGGTTTAGTAGGTTATTACCGAAAATTCATAAAAGATTTTGCTAAATTAACGCAACCATTAACATCTTGTCTCAAAAAGAAAAATAAAATTGATTGTACTAAACAGGAATACATTGACGCATTCGAAAAATGTAAAGAGCTTTTGACCAACGCGCCGCTCTTACAATTTCCCGACTTTACAAAACCATTCGTCCTTACGACGGATGCATCCAACTTCGCAATCGGTGCTGTCCTTTCTCAGGGACCCATAGGTAGCGATAAGCCGATAGCTTATGCTAGTCGCACCTTGAACGATGCTGAAACACGATACAGCACCATCGAAAAGGAGCTTTTGGCTGTCGTCTGGGCTGCAAAGCATTTTCGACCTTATCTGTATGGTAAAAAATTCACAATATATACAGATCACCGGCCGTTAGCTTGGTTAGACTCGATTAAAGAACCTAATAGCAAACTCACGCGATGGAAACTTCGTTTGGCGGAATTTGACTACAAAACCGAGTATAAACAAGGAAAACAAAATTGTAACGCAGATGCTTTGTCACGAATTAGGATTAATGCTTTAGGAGAAAATGATGACGTTTCAATGAAGGTTAATGTAGACAAAAAGGAGCAAAAACTCCAGCGCCATGTCACTGACATAGCCAACGAAATTATGCGTTTAAGTAAAGATAAAAACGTTACTTCTCGCACTTCGACCCCGCGCGAACGAACACCATCTCCGATATTAATTTCATCCGGTTCGGATAAAAGTAATCAATCTTTAGCAGATAAAAGTCGACGGTCTCCCTATTCGAATCCATCCTTGGGTAGTACCACTGAATCTGCATCTGAAGGACGCGATGAGAGTATAGGCACCATACATTCGGCCCGCGATCTCGATACAGATGGTATGCTTATTTTACAAGAAGCTATAGATACCAAGCCAAATCAAATTCTCGTTCATTCCTGGAACAGAAATGAAATAACGGTTAAAGATTTGTCTAGGCATAAACAAAAAGTATTAGAGGTTCACTTACCCTTAAATAACCCGGATTTGATCAAGAGTTTTCTGAAAAGCTATATTAGACCCAAAATAAAATATTTCTTTTATTTTGAAGATGCATTACATCGCAAGCAGTTTTCAGAGGCTACTCTATTGCTTTATCAGAAGGGAACAGTAAAGTTCTACGAGTGTACAAAGAGAGTAATTTATGTCGACAACGAACAAGAACAACGAGACGTTGTGCTTAAATATCATGTAGGTAAAAATAGTCACAGGGGAATTAAGGAAACGTTAACACATCTGAGACGTACCTTTTATTGGAATAACATGGACCAAACGGTAGCCAGCATTATAAATGCATGTGAAACCTGTAAAAAAATGAAATACGATCGTAAACCTTTAAAACCTGAATTACAATTATCACAGACCCAAATTAAACCATTCCAGGAAATATTTATCGACACATTTTCAATTGAAGGAAAACATTATCTCACAATAGTTGATGCCTTCAGCAAATTAGGTCAAGCATTTGAAATCAACACCAAGTCCACCCCTGAAGCAGTAAGAGCTCTGATAAAGTATTTCTCTTTGTATGGAACGCCTAGTAGAATCAGCTCCGATCCCGGAACAGAGTTTAACAATACACTGATGAAGGAAATGTTATCATTTTATAAGATCGACCTTCACATCGGTACTCCTCATAATCCCAACTCTATGGGGATAGTCGAGAGATTCCATTCGACTATTGTAGAAATTTACCGAATAGCAAAGTATGAACAGAAAATTACAGACGCTGCATCTGTCATGACATATGCAGTAATGTCATATAATCACACAATCCACTCTACCACAGGCCTCACTCCATTTGAAGTTGTTTTCGGTCACACCGAATCCAATAATGCATTTTATGTAGATTTCAACAAACAGTTTACTCAACAATTGGTTAAAGAACATGTAAGAAGGACAAAATATTTGTATGAATATTTAACTGACAAAATTATTGATAAAAAGAGAGCTGTTATAGAGAAACGTGGCGGAGAAAAAGAATTTGACATAGATATCGGTGATACGGTCTTTATAAAAGGCGTAAATACCAGACGTAGTAAGGATAAGCCGCGATATCAGAAAGCTCAAGTTACCGGAGCTATAGAAAGAAATATTGTACCAGTTACAACACATAATCGGAATACTAAAGTTCCCATTAAAGATATCAAGCGTCCTCCACAGGTTAATCCTTCTGGTGGTCCAAGTGATCCGAAGCCAGGCCCTTCATCTGCAGCCGATTGACAAGAATCCAGGACTGCTACCTGTAAAGGAAGGTCAAGCTGTCGTCAGTCATGATACATGGACTGTTATTAAGATTTTAGATTTAAGGCTTATTTACAATGAACTAGAATTAAATATAGATAAATACGTAAAACTAAAAGACCAAGTTCAAAGCTGCTTTAACATCAAAACTTTTGATTCGGACTTCATTCAAGTAGAGTCACAAACTGATTATAACATGAATATAACTATAGAAAAGTATAAGCAATTGATTCCATCGGTAAGAGCTAAGCGTGGTTTAATAAATCCTCTCGGTTCATTGATCAAGACGATTACAGGTAATCTTGACAATGACGACGCTGTAATGTACGAAAAGTTAATTCATGAGGTAAAGACAAAACAAGATGCATTATCTAAGAAAATTACAATAGTTACCGAAATGGTGGGTACGTTTACGAAAATAGCCAACTCTACCAAAAACAATTTCATTCAAATTGAGGAAAGTATTCAAGACATTAACCGTAGCATAAATGAATCAAAGTTATCTCAAACTAGTAATAAAATTATTCACATTTACAACATTTTTATACATAACTTTCAAACGCTCTACATAAGACTGAATGAGATTGAAACGGCTATTGCTTTTGGTAAGGTTAAATTGTTACACCAATCCATCGTAGACACAGATGAGTTTATAGTTTTATTAAAGGAAATCGAGAAAACTGAAAAATTTGTGTATCCAGCAAAGTTGGAAAATATTGTAAGAATAGAGCAATGTATAGAAATGAAAGCCTACTTGAAACAAAATCAGATAAAATTTATTATGCATATTCCTTTGATTAGAAATGAAGTTTTTAACTATTTTAAATTGATTCCCTTACCTGTCCATAATAGAGTCACTGGCCTTACTACCTTTATCCTGCCTAAATACCCATACGTCCTTGTGAAAGGGTTGAAAGCGAAGCCGCTCTCCCAGTCATGCCGCGAACTCGACGAAGCCCGTTTTCTGTGCTTTGAGAACGACGTTTCACCGCTTATCGAAGACAATTGCATTAACGAACTAATGAAGTTTTCCACAAATATCTCGAGTTGTCATCCAGTTCCTGTTACCATTGATGACGTAAAGGCTGATCTCATACAGCCGAATCGCTGGATAATTTACGCGAAAACCGAAACGCTACTTACCAAGTACTGCGAAAATGAAATTACACAAGAAACTATTAGCGGAACTTATATATTAACTATGAATGATGATTGTCAAGTTAAGATAAAGGAATTGAATATCAAGCGACACCAAAGTCAAGGAAAAGACGTAGTTTACAGAAAGTTTCCAGTAATCAACTTGCCCAAAATAATAACCAGTCCATCGGATGAGCAGAGGAAACCAATCAACCTCAATGGAATCGATCTTGCCGACATTCAGTTCCTGAATTACATATTGCAGAAAAGTGGAAGTGAAATTATTAGCAGTGAAAATGATCATAGTGCTCTAGATTATAAAAGTGTTAGTATAGGAAACATAGTGTTTTGCGTTATCATAGTTATTTGTCTTTTATTGTTAGCATTTAAACATAGAATTAAGAAATTATGTAATACAAGTAAAATTCGAGAAAATCCTCATCCTTCGGATAATCTCGAACTTACGGAGGGAGGAGTTATGTTACCATCGTCCACTCATCGGGCCATCTTTAATGCAGAGTAAGCATTTCCTCTCTAGATTGTATTAGCGCCCACGCACGTATGCAGGTGCATAATTGCTGACGTTGCGTCTGGACCATGGTACGTTTAGGCTAGAGTTAAGGCAGTCGTTATTAAGCCACCACTTGTAAAACAGTTCATAATTAAAATCATTTAAACTTCAATGATAATTTTGTCTTTTTAAAAAGCTTTCCACGGTTTCCCCGTACAAGTCTATTTGTAAAGCAGTTTTAAGTTTTGTTTTCTTTGGAATAATCAGTGAATATGGAAGATAAACGTTTGTACAAATGAAATCTTGTACCAAATGCTCTCTCGTCATATTCCTCGGAATAATTGCGTCGTATCTGGTAAATACGGGGAGCGCGCAAAATTATAAACGATATAATTAGGGACGCGGAGGGAGTGTAGCGCGGATCCTATACCCACCCTGATGAAGACCCTCGATTAGGGTCGAAACCTGTTGGTGCTTCCACCAACATATCGTTACGTGAAAATTTCCCGTTTTTACAAAATGAATGATATAATTCACGAAAGTTACTTTCATAATTAAATTATTAATATAATACATTTTAATTATTACATTTTTTTATTATTGGGCATTATTATAATTGGACATATTTATTATTGGACATTTTTAGTATACAGGGCATTTTAATAATTTTAGACATTTTTCGTTTTTGACATTAGTCGTGCAAATCAATTTTTTTGGTTATAAATTACATTATATTTTCACTCTACTTTGGCCAATATACACTTGACCTTTGGCAAAGTTTTTCTTTCCTAAGTCAATAACGGATTTATTCAAAGTGTAGCCCTGAAGCTTATACATCTTGATGAGCTAGTGCTGTATCTTGAGAACGCGATATGGCACCTCGCTTGCAATTCTTTGATAATCGTTCCTTATTGTCTTGAATACATTCTCTATTCCTTTTTGCCTTAATGCGGGCTGCGCCTTTAGTAGGCCTGTCCATAACGCTAAGTTAGTGACAATTGTTTTAGTATTGGTACCTAATTACTTTACCTACCTATATTTAGGACTAAAAATTTTGATATAAAATGTTTCTTACAGAAAACTGAGAACCGACATCAATTCCTGAATATTTACTGATAACTAAAAAATAAATAGTAAAATAGGAACATATTTAATTCATATATACAGTGGTGGTCACATAATTAAAGACACTGGAAGCATATTGATATAACTAAGCTATTTCTCCTGTATATATTTTATCAGACTGCCATTGTAACTTGCTGCACAATTAAATTTAATTTGTCTATATATGGAATGATAATATAATGAAACAATCCTTACATGAAACTGAGTCGAAACGCATTAAACATTTTTTTGATCAAAACAACTCGTTTTTATGGAGAACTCATGCTTGACCAAAAAAATAACTATGCCAAAATCGTTTTCATACAAACTGAGCAAATGGTTTCAAAAACAGTTTTCCTGTATCTCTTATGGATTCGGATATCCCCATACTGTCCTATTTAAAAAAAACAGCTTGTATAACAAAGAATAATATATTATGTACCGTAAATACATCAACATTTACAATAGTTTCTTAGTTATTTTTGGAGTCGGAGCCAGCTAAGATAATACATTTAAAAAAAAAGACTGCCCCAAAAGCGAACTAAGTAAACCAAAATACAACAGAACAATTAGAACAATTAGACTTGACTAATTCCAAATATCCTAAAGATAACTTTCTCAAAATTAGTATTATACATTATAGGTAAATATTAGATAACATTAATTCATTTAAAAAACCGACTTCTGCCATTGTATTCGACTAAGTATCTGGATTATATTTAGGTCCGCGGTAGAAGGACCACGGCACATAGTTTCGGCATATTTTAATGAGTAAAAATATAAAAATTCTTAAATTTTGGATTTTTCCCTGCTGTTGCTGCTTTGTGTCTAAAACTACTAGCACGCCAGATTTCAGCAGCATGTGTTTTTTTTACATTTTATCTCAAAAACAAACTAAACAAATTTAAATTTCCACTAAAGGTCTTTTCATGCGACACCCAACTTGACTTAAATGTCTCACTTTTATTTTTTGACCCCAATATCTTAACAACCTCTCGACCGATTTAGCTTTTATATTAACCTTATTTACAATTTTACCAATAATATGGAGTAGTTACTGTACCCGTGGTTTAGATCCTGTGAACTTTGATGTTACTAAATCGGATAAACGGTTTGAATGTTATCCTCATAATTATCATCATATAATTATCAACAAAACAACAAACGCCAACCAAAAGCTGCTCAGAGAACTCGCTTCGCTCAATTACTCGTTACGCGGTTAGTTATCTAATAATCTAGTAAACCTTTAAATCAAGTAAACGCATACGTTTTACCATCTGGCACAACCACCAAGTTTTTAGATACTTACCCCCTTATTCATATAATTTTCACCTTACCATTTAATCATTTTTTAAACCTATTTTAGTTAAAATATGTTTTGTCTTGTTTTGACGTATGACATTTAACATCAGAGAGAAGAAAACAAAAGATATTTTAACTAAAACAGGTTTCAAAAATGATTATGAATAAGACCCTTACTCTTTATTACTATTAATTCATATCAATGTTCGTGTTTCAGAATGCAGAAAAGCATTTGATGCTAATTTAATAGAAAATGACTCTAATAGCCAATTCAAGCTAAAAAAAGTTGGCCATATCTGTACTGGTCCGATCACTGGCGGAGTGTCGGCTTGCATGGGTGACTCCGGTGGTCCTTTGATACAATACATTTTGTATAATAACAAAGGCATTACTGATACTACACAAATAACTACAGAAGACATTGAATATGAAACTACACCTTCAGGTGATAGTGATTCTGGGAATGAGGAGTCGAATGATGATATAAGCTCTGCAGAGGACAAAGACAAGAGTAGTTCAACACCACAAAAGATATTTGAAGGTTCTGCAGACATACTACAAAATTACAAAGCTCATGGCTTGATTCCAGTTCTCCTTGGCATTGTCTCGTGGGGAGATGAACGTTGTGGGTCAGTAGGATCACCGAGCGTTTATACAAATGTCTCGACCTATGCAGATTTTATACACAAACACTTGAATGATTAAAGTATTTTAAATTCAATAGTAAACTGTTATTTCTTATTATTAGTCTATTTGATAAGTAATAGTTATTTGTTATACCGCGTGTGCTCAATTTTGATGACGGAGCAAGCGAAGGATTCTTATTCAAAAGAGCACGAGGTGAAAAATCTTTGCACTCGAGTGCAACACGTAACTTTTCATCCTACCTCAGCGAGGAAATGACTTAATGCAAAAAAAAACATTTACAATCACAAGATACTTTTGCGCATTTATAACAGTTTCAGTCAATTCTGTTTGTCAAATAAATTTCCTCGTCGCTAGAATCACTCATTTTAGGTTTTTCACTTGTTTTGAAGTTTCTTGTTTTTAACTTAAGGTTTTAACAATATGACGTGAAAAGAAAATGGCGCGCGTAAAGCAAATTAAAAAAAAGTAATCGCGCCGCCGCGCTGCGAGACACCACGATTCACTTCAACTAGAGCTTTGTGCTATGCAGACGTATTTTGTGATTAAATTGGCATCCTGTTTAATTATCCCTTCAGTTCTTTTGCTTGTTACAAATTCAATTGGAATATTAAATTCGTTATTGATTTGTGTATTGTTTTTTAAACAAATTTATCTTTAGTACTTGGTAAAAATAGTAATTTGAAAGCTACACTGAGAAAAATGACATTTTGGCTTCATTATAAAATATCAATACGTCTTTCAAAAATACGATGAATTGTTCTAAAATAAGGTTGTATCATGTATATATAATAAAATAATCTAGTTTAAATAGTAAGTAATACAATATTATGATGACCATTCTCCGTAATAAACGGTGACAGAATATAAGAAGATTAAATAGATACTTTACGATGCTTTCCTCTTAAAATAATACTACGTAATATGAAATGGTCTGCTGGATGTCTGGTTGGCAGAAATTCGATGATACCTAAGATATAACAGTTTTCGTCACTTTATTTTTGTAGTTAGCATCAATTTTCTTGAAGCTTCTATGCATAAAATCCTTATAATATACGACTACGGACTATATCTTCCGCCGTTTCGTTACTGCTTCGCTTGTTACTGTCAATCCAAAGGTTGTCTGGAAGAAATCGCTCTCAGCGATAAGGCCGCCCATTGTACTGCTAATTTTAATAAATCCTTTTATGTATTCCTGGTGTACAATAAAGTGTTAATCTATCTATCTATCTATGTGACTACGGGCATACAAAAATTAATTTTAAAAATGAACAAACATCAAATAATGATTACGGAATCATAATATTTGACACCGCACACCAAAATACCATGACTAGTACACAAAAATACAATTACGTAACAAATTACCATCGAATATGATTACGGAACCATAATATTTGACGCGGCACTCCAAAATACCGTGATCATCACACAAAAATACGTTTATCGTTTTACTAAAGTATGAATACAGATTCATAATATTGGATGACCGGCATATTAAAATACTGTGAAATCACCAGTCTACTGCGAACGGCACGCGGGTAGGTCCTAGCCCGGTCATTTTATTCTATTTAGTTAGCAGGGAAGCACATGCGCTCCGCCTTTTGTTTGTAATTTTATTTTAAATATTACGGATTGTCTATAGTTAGTGTTACAAAATGTGAAGTGATTTGAAGCAACAAAGTGCAACAAAGATCAGCTGGGTTTCATAATACCTAACATTTGTTCGTGTACAAAAATAAGTGTTTTAAGATTAGTGCACCAGTTTATGCAAGCTGTTGATGTAAAAGCTTGTGACAGTACATAACCCAGTTTTGCCGACTGATGCCCAGCTGATGTCCATTTAAAATGATGTGGTTGTACATAAAATAATCTCCACCTTTCTACTACGCATCGTTCTGCCAGCTGACGCCTACCAAACCATGGCTGGTTGGTGAACGCCTGGAGGGCTCAACGTGCCTATCTTATTACGTTGGGTATCCTGGCAAAGCCCGAGTCTCGATCCCGTTCTCTGTCCAGCACGCCTGAAGTCGCGTCGTGTTCTAGGATCAATCACCAGGGATTTGAATAAGGTATTGATTTTAGTCTCGTATTAAGTAAAATATCTAATGTGAAAGCCCATGTTAATTAGAGATACTCTTTATGGTACCATAAAGTAAACATGTCACAAAATACTGTATTTAGGTAAATTTAGCTAATTTCCTTTCGAGTTTTGTAGGCTGACTTCGGCAGAATTTACTACCCCAAATTTAAAGCTACTTTCGACCCCCATATATAAAAATCTATTTGACCTAACCACTTGCAATTTTGTACAGGTGACGCGGATAAGGTGCAGTCAGCTTTGGAACAGTGGTCTCGACCCTCAGCTGGTCCGTGACAGGAGGTCGTGCGCCCTCTGGCAAGAGACGGTGCGAGCCCGCCTCCGTTACCCCAAAACTACTACTCCGTTACTCTAAATTATATATTTTGCGTTATTTAATAATATTTTGTAATTTTTAATTAAAATGTTAATCCGTCATATGTTTTTCCATTACAGCAAATAATTCCCCAAATCCCAAATCCACTGTTCTAGAATAATGCCTAATAAAGTAGGTACTTCTGTCTAGAAGTACCTACTTTATTAGGGTTATTTTCTGTATTGCGTAGGTACTTTTTTCTGAATGTGCTTTCCTCTCATTTCCGAGTATTTCCTGTTATTTCATCCTACTATTTATCCATGCTTTCCTACTATTATTGATGTGCTTTCCTATTGTTTATTCTTACTAATTTTCTACGCCTCCTGTTGTAGCATGGCTCGGATATTTTTCCTTCTTCTTAAATATGTGTGGGCCAATTTATAAAGATAATTGACACTTAGTAATCTACTCTGACCCATAACCGTGCAAAAGTACACGGAAGTGATGACGATGAACGACAATACATCATCATCATTCTCTTAACCGTACTCTTGCTTATTCTATGTGTCAATTATCTTTATTAATTGGCCCATACATATTTAAGAAAAAGGAACAATACCCGAGCCATACTGCAACAGGAGGCATAGAAAAATAGTAAGAAAAACCAATAGGAAAGCACATCGATAATAGTAGGAAAGCATGGATAAATGGTATAGGATGAAATAACAGGAATTACTCGGAAATAAGAGGAAAGCACATTCAAAATTGTTGTAAAGCATACAATAATAGTAGGAAAGCATGGATAAATAGTAGGATGAAATAACAGGAGTTACTCGGAAATGAGAGGAAAGCACATTAAAAATAGTAGGAAAGCATACAATAATAGTAGGAATGCATGGATAAATAGTATGGTAAAATAATAGGGATTACTCGGAAATTAGAGGAGAGCACATAAAAATAGTAGGAAAGCATACAAAAATATGATGACAGTCATATATAATGTTATGCTCTCTCTCAAAAAGTAATGGTCCATTACGATTACCGTCACCGTAAGTCCGGACATACGGTGATACGAACTACTAATGCATGGTGACAGCTCATCATAATATATGGTTAGCAGCAGCAACAGTAGTTTCATCGTACTTTATGGTTATTTCCGTATGCTCCCTACTTTACGTGAAATCACCATATTTTTTGATGAACTGTTTTCTCAGTGTACCTTAAACGGGATCATGGATTATGCAGTACCTAAATTCAAAAGCCACCGGATCACGCTCACTGGACTAAAAAGTAACTAAATACTTACTCTAACATTTATCCATCGTTTATTTGTCCATTTATTTGATTGTTCAAACTAATTCAATTCATTATTCACTTTTTAAAATGTTTTACGCCTCAGACCAAATTATCTGTAACCATTTGTCTGTGCAGATCGACTTGCACCAATTCATTGCTATGATATATCGTTACGTTGAATTTTAAGTGCATCCATAAGCAATGCAGTCAGCCCGATACCTACTCGTTATCATGCAATACCCTCATATACTGTGTTTAGTTTTAGTTAACTTGTCGGCAACCATCGCACGTAAACTCGGACCTCATTCAGGTTGGAACCTACTAAGTATAATACACTACACATTCACTAAGTAAGTATAAGTATAAGTTCCGCGTAAGAATTTAACGAAAAGGATAGTTTATATTTTTTTTATAAATAAGTAATTTTGAACCGTTATTATTGATAATGATTTTGTTGTACATTTTGATTGGACCTCCAGATTTGAGGATCGTTGGTGGGCATTAAGCAAATCTTCGAAGTCATCCATACATCGTCTCCTAACAAACGGATTAAGTACCTATTTTTTAAAGAACATTGGTGCGGCGGATCTATCCTAAATGAACGATGGGTATACACATGTGATTAATATAATATGAATAGGATTTTGGATTCTTAGTTTCATACCCAGCCTGGATCTGGGTATGTCGAAATAAAAAGTACCCAAAAAGTGCCCCGCCCGCTAGAGGTTGTTTGAGTACCTAAGTGCCAGAACTGGCCAATGCCCTCCTAATGTTATGCGGTAACCTCAGACTTACATTTAACATCTTAGCTGCTTCTACCAAAACCAACTAATAATCTCGTAAGTAAAGTGTTACCTTTAAGCTTCCTTTAAGTATAAAATGTGTATTTTAGTCTATAAGATAATTATTGACGACCTCTGTAATGCGGTGGGCGAGTAGCTGGCTGAGATGCGAGAGGTTGCGGGTTTGATTCCTGCTGCGGGACAAATATATGTAAAATCTGCTAATAATTGTTCTAAGTGTTGGGTTTATGGTACCATGGTACTCATAGTTCCTGATACCCACGACACAGGGAATCTTAGCGAGGGATCAAGACATAAAATAAAAAAATAGACTGACCCAAAATCGAACTAAGTGAACCAAAATACAACAGAGCAAATTAGACCAATCAGACTTGACATATTCCAAATAACAGTCCCAAAAAACTCTTTAAGATATCTTTCTTCGAAAAGTTTCTCTATATTTGTTTTGCCTCATGATTTGTATGACTCATGAGGCAAAACAAATGATGTATTGGCTTTATGTTTTAAGGCCGTTGCCACCTGACGCTGACCCCGAGGTTGTAATCTTCCTAGAAGACTTGAGCACCGTCGCACCGTCGCGCCACCGCCGTTGGCCCGTGTGGGCTCCTCCACTACCACTCTAAACCCACTAATGGCCGCTCCGAACTGATCTCTCAGATTAATACTGGACATTTCACACTACATTATCTAGCCCCAAGCTAAGCAGAGCTTGTGTTATGGGTACTAAATAATATTGAGTAGAATAACTGAAAAATCCTGTGGTTTACATCCTGTGAACTTTGATGTTACTAAATCGGATAAACGGTTAGAATGTTATCCTCATAATTATCATCATATAATTATCAACAAAAAAACAAACGCCAAACAAAAGCTGCTCAGAGAACTCGCTTCGCTCAATCACTCGTTACGCGGTTATTTATTAATCTAGTTGTAACATTTTGGCGTTTCCGGAAGTAATCATTATTCTGTTCGTAGTACTGATTTGACCCAACTAGCCGCGAACCACGCTACTTGAGTCAAATAAATAATTCTCTATGGGAGGCCGGTCGCACTCGGAGCGAGTCAGTCTTGCAGTAACCTAGCTAGGGGTAACTTATGCGCAAACTCTATGTGAAACAAGAAATATACGATGTATCGAAAAGTGATCAATAGTTGTTTTATTGGAATAGTGTGAGAGTGAGTTAGGCAGTGTTGCAGTTCGTTTTCAACTTCAGAAGTACGATTGGAATCCACAAAAGCCCCACAAAAGGTACGTAACGTTATTTTTTAAAAAATATCGTCATCGATGTTTCTATTTATTAAAAAAAAAAACCACGTGCTCTTGTATTATTACATTTAAATTATTGTTTAATTGCTTAGCCAGGGTAACACTCTGGACGCAATTATGATAGCAAATGCCTAATCATTATTTTTACTCGAAGAATATCCTCGTAAAATTATTATGGTTGGTAAACCACTTACACTTGTACTATTACACGAATACTTTGGTTTAATTGCTTAGCTAGGGCTATACACTGGAGGCAATTTATTATAATAGATACGTTATATTAATTTTTTTTACCTGGAGAATATCCCGTAAGATCTTATTGTCTTATAAACCTACCTGAAACGCAAACAATTAGGTTGCGAGTTCGAGTCTTGCACAAGCATAATATTTAGTATTGTCTCGTCATCATCATCAGCCGGTAGAAGTCCACTGCTGGACATAGGCTTCCCCCTTGGAATGCCATGAGGAACGGTCGTTAGCAGCTTCCATCCACCGATTTCCTGCGATGTTTATAACGTCTTTAGTATTATTTATGCCAGTAAATTGTGTCATTGTTGGTGTAGTTCAGATACCCACCCAACAATCAAAGACATTGATGGGTAGCTGTCATTAATTGTCACCATCACACTCTATAATAAACCTCTTGTAGGTACTTTCAGAGTTTTACTATTTATTTATCACAAGCTAAATATCATACAGAATAAACTCAAACCTTCTTTCACAAGTTTCAGACCCAAATAACATGGATGTTGATGATGACGATGGAAGCGAAAAGAAGCAAGTTTCTTCGAGGAGCCCGTTGTTACAACGGGTAACCACTGCGGCAAACATGCACCACCACCGAGTGAGGCTAGAAGTAGTAGGGTCCGGCAGAGTCATAGGTCAGTCAGAATCCTGACAACACCAAGACGTAGCCGAGAACGGAGCCGCTCAGGCAGTCGCGGACGAGATAGCAGGCGTAGTAGACAATTGGAACTAGAGAAACAGCGGTTGCGTATTTTGGGAAATCAATTGAAAATGGAGCGTGATCGCCGGGATCTTCAGGAGCGAAAACGACACAGAGAACTGGAGCTCCGCTTGCGGAGACTGAGCCCTGAAAGGGACAATTTTGACACCAGGTATGACCCAACATCTAAATTTTTTGAAGAATTTAAAAGCTATGAAAATGAAATTAGATGTTGAGTCAATACCTATTTGAGCATGATCAATCGTAATCATGACTGAATGTGACTCGAGGAGTTCACATCTTTGAGTACCAGAGTACCGATGAGTGTTACAGACGGAATCTTTAACATCTTAGCTTTAAGATAAATTATAGCTAGGTATCTAGTTAAGTGCCGATAATTGATTGATGATGTTGAATAGGTAATTGAAATGTACAAATGTGTGAATGTGTGTTGTGAGCATACATTAGCTTGATTCTAATATTTTATTTTAGTTGTGTTACAAACTCGTACTGAGAATGTTTGTGAAATGATTACCTATATCTCTCTGAAACGCGAGGACTCGTTTCTAGTCTGATGGCCGACTGTAACATTTTGGCGTTTCCGGAAGTAATCATTATTCTGTTCGTAGTACTGATTTGACCCAACTAGCCGCGAACCACGCTACTTGAGTCAAATAAATAATTCTCTATGGGAGGCCGGTCGCACTCGGAGCGAGTCAGTCTTGCAGTAACCTAGCTAGGGGTAACTTATGCGCAAACTCTATGTGAAACAAGAAATATACGATGTATCGAAAAGTGATCAATAGTTGTTTTATTGGAATAGTGTGAGAGTGAGTTAGGCAGTGTTGCAGTTCGTTTTCATAGTGAACCTTTAAATCAAGTAACCGCACGTTTTACTATCTGGCACAGCCACCATGTTTTTAGATACTTAATTTTTGTTACTGTTCATACCAATATGTGTGTTTCGGAATGCAGGAAAGCATTTGATGCTAAGTTAAAAGAAGAAGACTCTAAAAAGGTAAATAGCAGTCCCCGTTACACGCTAGACAAAGTTGTCTATATCTGTACTGGTCCGATAACTGGCGGAGTGTTGGCTTGCATGGGTGACTCAGGTGGTCCTTTGATACAATACATTTGGTATAATAACAAAGTCATTACTACTGATACTACACAAATTACTACAGAAGACATTGAATATGAAACAACTAATACTGATAGTGATTCTGAGAATGAAGAGTCGAATGACGTTACAAGCTCTATAGAGGACACAGACAAGAGTAGTTCAACAGCAAAAAAGGTATTTGATGGTTCTGCAGACATAGTTCAAAATTACAAAGATCATGGCTGTGTAGTGCAAATATATCTAAATCTCCCTGTACAAATCATAAATACCCAACCGGCAGATTCAGTTCAACAATAAATCTGGAGGCCTTTGGTTCCCGCACTTCGATAACGCCTCTACCAATGCCTCAGGCAACATCTGCTAGACCTGATTGATGATAGTAGCTGTTAAAGACGAGATGCCACAGGATCGGCACTCAAGCAGCCAGCAGTCGTATTCTGGCTATTGTGTAGCCTTTTCCGTTCTTTGATTGTGATACAGTTTTCTTAGATACAGTTTTCTTAGATACAGTTAAGGTTTATAAGGCTTAAAGAGAACCGCCTCTTTAAAACAAAACAGCATGTGACAATTTTATAGCAAGATCCAAGAACCCGAATGCATGTTGAGATCATGTTTCTAAATGGAAATCATGATCTGTGGTAAAAATTTAATAATTGCCGATTTATTAATGATTTTTTACTTACTGCTGTAATATTTATTATCATAAATTCTCGCTTCAAAATAGGAAGTTATTCTAAAGAACGATTTTTGAAATACTTGTAAATCGTATAATGCCTTTCCGAACCACAGATCATATTTCCAAACGAAAATCATGATCTGTGGTAAAATGTATAAAATTTGTTTAATTTTACATCACATTTAATAATTGCCGATTTATTAATGATTTTTGAATTACTGCTGTAATATTTATTTTCATAAATTCTGGCTTTAAAATAGGAAGTCATTCTAAAGCTTTAATTTAGGAAGTTTTTGACTACCTGCCATTTTAGGGCAGTCGGAAGAGTATAAAAGGAATGTAATGCTTTTGTAATGGCAGTAATCCCTTCGTCGACCAAGACACGTTCTAGGTGACCCGGATGACGAAATCACCGCCGCGAATGCGGGGGCGTCGTCATCCAATCACGACAGAGTAAACACTACACAGATACAGCGACCCCGCCGGCGGGGTCGAATACTTTCTTAAGTACCTTCAGTACCACACGCCTAAACCGGTACAAGCATGTTCCGGGGCGTTTGCTCGTATCCTCCAGTCTTTTCAGTACCTTCTGTACCACACGCCTAAACCGTTACAAGCATGTTCCGGGGCGTTTTCCTATTCCTCCCAATCTGGCAACGGCCCAAGCCGAGGTCCGTACCTAAGTGGTGCCTAGTTGCCCCAACCTAATTTTAACGGTTGAGCGCCTTCCGCGCTCACCAAAAGTCCGGTTGAATGGTTAATGTGTTATCCTTGATACACATGCTGAACGTAACAATTATTTAACATGATCATGTGTTACGCATTGGTTCTATTAGGGCACTAAACTAACTACTTGACACACGCGATCAGTCGCGCCTGTCAAGCTCTGCTGATTGCTTTCAAGCGAGATCTGGAATCATGGATGATTTGAATAGCTTATTTAAAATGTTCATTTTGAGCAATTTATTCTAAGAATAGTTATGTACATTAGAACATGTGAGCTAGCTAAATCGGTTACATTGATTTATTTTCTGATATCTCCTTTGTGGAGTACCTTCCTAACCAAAAAAACCCAGTTGCAGTGCCAGCTAACAGTGCACTTGGTGGAATTTAAAAGTTTCAAGCAACATAATCAACTGAAACATAACACCCAACAGTACATAGTCCTGATCCCAGACTAGGATTCCCTGTGTCGTGGGTATCAGGAACTACGAGCTACCATAACACCCAGACCCGGAACAAATATATGCAGATGATGCAAACATTTGTCTCGTAGTGGGAACCGAACTCGCACCTCTTGCGTCTCATCCAGCTACTCACCCCTGCACCACAGAGGTCGTCAAAAAGTATTCAATTTATTGGTTGCCATACCATAAGCATTTAATCAGTCCTATCTGCAAGTCGTGACCCGACCTGACGAGTTTACTCGTGTGTGCGAGCTTTAATGACTAGCCACTGACCGAGAAAACTGAAGAGCCTCAATTTGAGGACGTTAGCATCGGTTCCGGACGATATGAAACAACAGCACTGACTGAGGCTGGGGCAATTATCGTAAACGTAATTCCCCGTGATTGGGAGTTGGAAACGGTTCACAGCTTTGGCTTTGCTTTCAGATGTGAGGAATTTATAGTTCCATGACTCAAACTCAACTCTAACTAGGGTAATTCTTCAAAATCAAAATTAAAAATAAGCTACACTTATTTTAAACAACATAACACAAGAAAAAATTGAGAACCTCTTCCTTTTTTAAAAGTCAGTTAATAATAAAATTAAATAAACGTCTCTTTTCGAAAAAGGTGGAGGCCTCCATTATCACATTGTTTGTAAAAATAAAATTTGCGTTCCCGGCTTCCCACCTTGTTTTATTTATTTTTTCACAACTGGACTGTGACCAGTTCCATTTATTATGTAATAACTTTTCATTTAAAAAACTGACTTCCGCCATTGCATTCGACTAAATATTTGGATGAAAAAAAAATTATGAAAGAACCATAGTGGTGAAAGGATTATGATACTTTCTGAATGCAAATGCTTGGTTTGTTGCTGAAAATATCAAAATCACTATATATGCCTACAATATTTGAGGAGTTTCCTCAATTCCTCATGGATTCCATCATCAGAACTGGATTCTGAAAAAATGGGACCAATCTGGAAGTATATCTATTCAAATAAAAAAAACATTTTCCAAATCGGTTCATAAACGACGGATAAATGAGGTAACAAACATACAAAAAAAATAAAAATAAAAATACAACCTAATTGAGAACCTCCTCCTTTTTGTGAAGTCGGTTAAAAATAAGGATTTGTCGTGGAGGTTGTATATCTTTGTAGCATATTTTATTATTTACTTATATAATTTTATTCACGCTGAATTAAATTATATAAGTAAATATTTATAATGTACTAGTTGCGCTCCGCGGTTTCACCCGCGTGAATAATGATGAAAATTGATGATGATGATGATGATGAAAAGTAGCCTATGTGTTAATCCAGGGCGTAAAGTATCTCCATTCCAAATTTCACTCAAATCCATTCAGTAGTTTTTACTTGAAAGAGTAACAAACATCCATCCATATTCACAAACTTTCGCGTTTATAATATTAGTAGGATAGGATAGGATGCATTGCATAGAGATATATAACATTTGAAATTATCAAGGTTATTAACATAATTATCACTAGAAACGGGATATTTACCATGATTTTTAATATTATTTATTTAGCTTTATTGATTCCCGATATTTCGGCACAGTTTCATGCGCCATGATCACGGGTAAACTGAAGTTTTTGCGAGTAGATTTTTATTGTTATTGGTAGCCGTAACGATCTACCCTCTTTCTCACTCTTTTATTACGAACACCCCTACCATCAGTTTCATTGTCACACTTAACTCCATCTCGACACATCACACTACCAGTGCTCTGTGGTACCAGTTGCTCGTCCGGATACCGTTAGTGTGGTGTGTCGAGATGAGAGTTAAGTAATTTAATTTCATTTAATTTTGACATTTATGAATCTTAGTTGTTCGAATAAATAAATATATTATTATTAAGTGTGACAATGAAACTGATGGTAGGGGTGTTCATAATAAAAGAGTGAGAAAGAGGGTAGATCGTTACGGCTACCAATAACAATAAAAATCTACTCGCAAAAACTTCAGTTTACCCGTGATCATGGCGCATGAAACTGTGCCGAAATATCGGGAACCAATAAAACTCAAAAATCATGGTAAATATCCCGTTTCTAGTGATATATTATGTAGAGAGCTTTTGAATACAGAATTTAGATAAGAAGGCGATGATGAGCTTGCATGGTTGAAAATTGATGAATGCCAGTGAAAGTGTTGTCAGCCATCATGCATCTCGTTGGCTAAGTGATTATTTATCCGTGATTTATCGAACATTCATGGTTCATTTCATTCAAATTGAAGATAAGAAAGTTCTAACTGCTTCCTAATCTCCTAGTAGTTTTAAAGATATGACTACTAAAGTAGACTTAAAGCTAAATTGATCATCCTTGAATTTTCGCTGACTGCACTTTTTGCGCCAAACGAATTAGGTATTTTAAAACGGTTTTACCGTTCCAACGGAATGTTTTTAGTTTCAGTTTAGATTTGGTTTTGCTGATATAAAAAATGGCATCGCGTTATTATACCCAAGCTATTTGAAACGTTACTCTTTTTTTTTCTTTTTTTTTTTTATGGCATCTGAGTATTTTCTCAATTTTGCCATTGTCAAGTTATTGATTTAATCAAACAATGTCCAGTCGTCAAAGTCTTCTGTAAAGTCATGTTCTAGTAAATCGATGGCAGTTTACTAGAATGTTCCTGGACAATTTCCACCCCTTCGAAAAGACACGCAATACACTTATTTTATTAAAATTCACTATTATAAGCTCTTTATAAGCTACACCGGTTAAAATGCCACCAAAATTACACGATATAACTCAAAAAAACACTAGAAATTGAAATAAAATAAAAAAGGACTACGTCTCCCTTCGAATGAGCAGAAAAGGTCCGTTACTCTTATTGAATCACAAAAACGTTCATTTGACAGCGGATTAGACGTTCCAAAAAAACGCTTTTAAACGCTGTCAAAAACTAGTGAAGGTTCAATGTATCGCTGAGGTGTCGCTACACCAACGTATGTTCCAGAAAAAATCTTATTCGTTTCCGTTCTAATGATTAGCGCGATACAAAATGTGCAAGGTAACGGCTTTGGATGTGGTGTTGTTTTGGTGTTTTGCGACTGGCCGTGATCGTCACTAGATCATTATTAATAGTAATTTTAAAGCTGCCTTAAACGGAAATGGATTATGCAGTAGGTACCTAAATTTAAAAGCCAACGGATCACGCTTACGGATAATAAGTAAGTAATAAGTAAGTAAGTTAAGTAAGTAAGTAAGTAAGTAAGTAGGTATGCTTACTCTAACTTTTTAGTTATCCACCGTTTATTTGTCTATTTATTTGATAGTTCAACCTCATGCAGTTTATTATTCACTTTTTATCTTTGTCAAGAAAAAAGGTATAGCGCCTCTTGTTTATGAACAAAAAGCACATTAACTAGATGGAGTGCTGCGTAGATACCTACTCCAACCCTGTTATCACAGTCACTAGCATTAAAGCTTCCTTCTAACAAGGGTTGGTAAAGTAGAGAGGAGGAGCAGAGGAGAAAACATCAAAAGTTGAATACGCAAAACTTCTCTAACACCAACACGGGATCTATTAGTATTTTTTAATTGAAATACTTTAATCATTTTAAACAGGTCACAGGATCTATCAGTAACTAAATTATAAGCATAAGGGATCTATTAGTAGGTACAATATAGGTATCTAAACCACAGGATCTATCAGTAACTTCTCCAAAGATTGTCTATGTGTGTGTTGTCCTAACGACACAAAATATTAAGGCAATCTGAAATTACTTTTCTACGCACTTTTGAAAATCGGGACTGAAAATTTTGCAATTCGTTTACTACAGAGGACGTTGCAACATATCGAACACGCGTCAAATAAACAGGCTTCTATTAAATACAGGCAATTTGTCACGTTCCGTAATTGGTTGGTGCGAATGGGAATTATTCTACGAGATACGTTAGTATAAACCTGCTTTCACACAAATCAATAGGTATATAATAATAACCTATGTAAGTTCAGCCCCAGGACCTGGACCTACTGATCTCTGCGCTCTATGCTATGGATGAAGTGATGGCTGATCATTGCGGCGTAATAGACGCCATAACAGCGCTCAAGCGCATTACAACCGACACAGTTCTATAGCAAAGTCTGGGTTTCATAAGTGTACGGTGTCCGTCTTTGACTTACGTCAACAGCGGTGAATGGTGACCTCTCACCACTGGTGGTGATTCACCTAGCGAAGCTGCCTTCCTAGATCCTTGGCGACGGATATCAACGTTACATCAAATAAATATCATGTCCAACGACGACATTCATCGCAATGCTATGACCAACATACAACGGTACCGCCATCTTAGTAAACCCTGGCTTAAACCATAACTAAGTAGGTATAGGAAAGTTGCTCAAAGCGCCGCTTTATGGCATAATGGCCAGAATTACTGTGAAGGGCCATATTTGTAGGATGTTATATAATTAAGTAATTTTAAATCTTGACGTTATCTTAGATGTCTAACTAAATATCTACTGCCGTTCATAATTTGTGACAAGAAATGAATATTTCACCGATAATTATACACAAAACTATTTATAGTAAGTATTTAATCGAATGAATTCTTACCGATCAGAATAACTTCAAAAATTATGGCTCTTATAACTTAACTTGATGTAACCAAGTCATTGCAATGCAATAAGTAGGTCTTATAACTTATCTTAGCCACATGTTGCGAGAATTGCATGCTATGTTTACACTTTAGTCAGGAACGCTTGGCATATTAGAGCAGTTATTTAGAACTATTAATCAGTGGAACTAACGGAAGGGGCGTGACACCCTGCAGTCTGCAGACCCGTGCCGATGACTTATGAGCAACAACTAAACAAGAGAAACAAGAAAGGACAGAGCTGCTCTACCAACAGCTATCATTGGCATCAGGGTTCACTAGCTGTTTCCACACTTTAGTACGGAAAATGGTATATTAGTTATATAGCTCTCAGAATTAGCAAGTTGAAATGGCAATGGGCACGTCCCATAAGCTTATAATGTTTGAAGCGAAGAACTGATAACCATTGGGGAACAAAGGTTTTCGAGTGGCGACCACAAACCGGACGACGCGGTAGAGGAAGGGCCTCCACTCGATGGACTAAAGACATTATAAACGTCGCAGGTAGTCGGTGGATGGACGGCTCAAGACCATTCGTCGTGGCATTCTAAGGGGGAGGCCTATGTCCAGTGGACTTCTACAGGCTGGTGATGAAGATGATTAATTTAGAGTTATTAATCAGTCAGTACCAACTGTAGCTACACAAAACACAATGCACATGCGGCCGAGTAACGGAAAGGGCGTGACACCTGCAGGCAGCAGACCCGTGCCGATGACTTACGAGCTATTACAACCACCTACGTACCGTCTAAACGTACCTATAGATGAATTCTGGGGTGACTTCAACGGGAACTGTCTGGTTGTTCCATTCCTAGGCACGTTTTGGATCGTTCGGTTATCGTCACACGACCCTTTAGACGAACAACCACCTCAAACCACCAGACCCAATGTCCTTCATGTTCCAATAGCAAGGACAAACTACAGGCAAAACGCGTTCATGATTAGGGCATGCGCATCGTTCAATACTTTGGTCAAAGCAGATGTTGATGTAGATTTTTATTCAATACCCCAACTAGTAGGCTTAAGCGCTTACTCAGTGACAAATTTTTTAACTTCGCATTTATCATTTAATTTCATTTTGTTTTTTGTATCTTCTTTTTTTTCTCTTCGTTGTCTACGATTACTGTTTTTATGTTTACTCGTTTGTGACCTATATGTGGAAACTTGTAATTGGCCGTCAGGATACATGTAGCTCTTACATGTATTTTAGTTCATTATCCGTATGTGTACTAGCTGTAAGTTTTCCCAAAATTTGTAAAATAAAATAAACTATGCTTGTAAAGCACTCTGACATCACAAGAAGAAGTATGTTGATACTTCTTCTTGTGATGTCAGAGTGCTTTACAAGCATACCACATACGTACAACCTACCGCCATGAATACACCTCTGGATCGTGCTTCACCAATATAATTAGAACTTCTTGTGAAATAGTTCGTCCGCGGAAGTACTACCACCATATATATTTCTGCCGCCAAGCAGTAATGCTCGCATTGCTGTGTTCCGGTTTGAAGGGTATGGATGCCGGCAGATTTACAGGCATATGAGGCTTTACCATTCCATAGGCTACGGTAACTACTTTCCATGGGGTGGGTCGCAAGCTATTGTTTGTTTATCAAGTAGAATTTCAAAAAAATATTTTTTGATGGTATAAATAGATGTGGGATTTGGGTAACTATGCGTATGAAACGCATGAAGTGTGCGTGTGTAGCGTGATGATATCTCGGTCAAGGGTGAATTATTTTCGCAGAAAAATTCACTTGCATAAAAGGCTAAAAGTAGATGAAATACAGCAAAACTACCCAATTTCCTTATAAAATCTTTTAAATGCTTCAACAGCTATAATTATCATTTAAACACGAAACGCTGACTAAGGTCCAGATAAATAGAACGTACTTAGGTAGGTACATGTTAGTCAAAGGACGACTTACGAAAGACCTGTCCCTTATTCACTTTCACGCAAATGTTAAAACACACGTATTAGAGAGAGACAGGGACAATTTCAAAGTAAGGCTTAGACTTAGTCACCGTGAAGTACGTTCTATTTATCTGTACCTAAGTATTACTGAGCTTTTCGCAAAAAGCGAACCACGCTTTTCTGTTCAACTTTACAACATCCTGTTTTACTTTCAGATTATCTATGCTACATTGTAAATCGTCTGGTGATCTTAGCAACCAGTGGCTTACTAATGATTCTCTATACCTTGCTAGCATGCTACTACTTAGTATCAGCCCTTCGTGGAACCGACTCGCTTGCTAGCATGCTAACACTCAGACATTAGTGCTGCGTGAACAATTGTTTAGGAACTACATACTGAACTATATAGTCTATAATAGTATCAATTAGATAATCATGGTTGAAATAGAACAACTTGTTTTAAATATTTTTATTTGTGTAGCTTAAATTGTAAAATAAGCAATGGTGATGTCAATACCTATAGTTTTATATAGGTATTGGCATCATAATTGCTATACATTACTAAGAGAATGTCACCGGTAGCTAGCAAAAGGGTGCTTACACTGTTAGAAAAAATGTAAATTTACATGCAAAATTTTTACATAAAAATGAGAATTTACCGAAATAATCGGGAGAAACTACAGAAAAATCAGTAGAATTACATAATTTTCGTTAATTCTACATAATTTGCGTTATTATCACATATTTCTCGAATATTTTACAGAATTTATGTATTTTTGTACAGATTTTCCACAAAATATGTGATAACACATGGTAATTTGTGAATTTTTACATAAAAACTGGAATTAAACTGATCGTATATGTAATTTCACATGTTGTGATGGAAATAACACACAAAAAATTTAACTTTTTACATAAATTCTGTGATTTTAAAGTTTTTATGTAAATCTACATAGTAAGCTACACAGATTTTACAGAAAAAAAAGGAAAACAACATACTTCTGCTGTAGTGCAATAAATACCTATATATTTCACAAAAGTTTATGTAATTTATGACATGTTAAATGTGTTTTTACATGTGAGATGTAATTAATACCTTGTCTTGTGCAATTTCTACATATTTTGTATGTATATTTACAGCTTACTGTAAAAATACATGTCATTCTGTATTTTTACAAACCCGTATGGAAAACTACATTTGCAGTAGTATATTTTTTCCATAACAAATTTAATTTCACGTACCGTGATGTAACTATTACATAAATAAATTGACTTTTACAGAAACTCTGTAATTTCACATATGCATATGTAGTTTATTACATGTTAAATGTGTTTTTACATGTTAGATGTAATTTATACCTTGTTTTGTGTTATTTTTACATACTTTGTATGTATATTTACAGCTTACTGCAAATGTACATGTCATTCTGTATTTTCACAAACCCTTATGGAAAATTTTACATTTGTAGTGTATTTTTTACATAACAAAATTAATTTCACGTACCATGATGTAATTATTAGATAACAAGTTATACCGAATCTCTGCTATCGTACATTTGCAATGCTAATTCTCATTTTTAAATCTACTGATTTTATAAAAAAATATGAAAAAAATTACAGACTTGAGGTACTTAGTGCCGAAAATACCTAAAAGGTAGTCCTAGAATCATTAGTAGGTAGGTATTTATGTTTATATTTTTCTGTTAAACAAATGGCACCCAGAGTTTGATTCATTCTGCATTCAGCTTTTAGTGAAATATTAACTAAAGCAGCAATCGAATTAGTTTGCATGTAGAAGGTATTTCGCTAGATGGCTAGGTATAATCCAGTCAAACTGTTGGTGCCTTTGCCTTCGGATACCTTAAGGAGCCTTTTGCAAAGTTACGAAAATTGGCGAAGCCTTGAGGTTTGCAAGCAGTTGCTATGGATCATAAATAGTTACTTACATACCTACAATTTGCTAAATGGCCGTGACTACAGTCGCTCAAGGGGTAACTTTGCAGACATTCCCAGGGAATCCTAGGGAATTTGGAAGTATTACGAAGTTTTCTGAAAAATTCAATACCAGCAGACAATACTATGTAATAGTCAATACTGAGTTGACTTTCAAATTAATTCCATTTTGTATCTACGATTACGGTATAGGTAGGTACATTCCTCTATCACTAGATAGATACGATTGTAGGTATTATAAGGTATGTCTACTCCGGACGTTCGTTCATTCGGCTTGCGTGTCACTGGTTCTTTCTGGGTAACCCTGCGCTAGTGAGCTATTATGATAAAACCAGTGTGATAAGAGACCCTCCTATCATTGTAAGTAGACCGCATCGTTAGGTGTCACGGGACTAATGGGATTATTTCATCCAAATCATTACGGGACAATTGGAACAAAAAAATCCCATTAGTCCCGCTACGGGACATCCCAACGGGACAACTGGGATCAGAGAAAAAAACCTAAGTACTAAAATCTTCGCAATAAATTGTCGTTTGAAGTACCTACCTGCTTACTTTTACTTACCTGCCTACTTTGAATTGAAATGAATCACATCCAGTTATCTCCAGTAATAATATACTTACCTATTAAAAACACCTTCAAACTCCTTTAAAAAACAAAATTTAATGATTATTATAATTAATGTTTAGGCATTATTCGTCGCCTAGTTTCCAATCTGTCCACCGGCCAGGCAGTGGCGTGGCGCGCGCGTTTTTTGGCCGCTAGACTGCCCCGCGCCGCCGACGCCGGTGCCCTTGTTGCCAAGCGAGTTTAGAGAGTTTGTAGGTATAATTATGTGCAATGCTTAGGTTCATAAAATATTTAAGTAGGTACATATAACCTACTTAATTTGTTTACCGTAGTAGGTACCGTTAGAATATACTTAGGAACTATTGATGGTATCTACTATGTAATTCCTTTTTGGTAGGTAAGTACTTATACTTACTTAAGTACTTAAGATAGTTACCTACCTAGTTAGGTAGGTAGGTAGGTAGGTACTACCTAAGTAGATAAATACAACAATTTTGTTCCTCTATCTCTACATCTATCTTATAATAATTGTATTGCGTACGCAACAGTATTCATACGCATATGAACTATCGTTCAGCACTAGACTTACATGCTGCTTCTTATATTCGCTAGATTGAACTGTTGTCTTGTTGCAGGTGAACAATGAAATAAGATAGCCAAGAAAGTATATAGGTAATAGTTTAATAGATAAGAAGATATGACAAGGAAGAGTTATTGTTAGAATTAATGTGTCAGAAATTCAAAAAGTGGCTGCCATTTTGAACTTTTTTGTTACCGGACCGATTGCTTTCAATATCGATATCTGAGGTTCCCTGTGATCACTGAACAAGAATTTGCGGTCAGAAATTAAAAAATTTGCCAACATTTTGAACTTCTTTGTTACCGAACCGATTGCTTTCAAAATCGATATCTGAGTTTCCCTGTGATCACTGAAAAAGAATCTGCTGTCAGAAATTTAAAAAGTAGCTGCCATTTTGAACTTTTTTGTTCCCGGACCGATTGCTTTCAAAATCGATATCTGAGGTTCCCTGTGATCACTTTTCTGACAGCAGAATCGTGTTCAGTGATCATCATAATGGACACTTAAAAACTGAAAAAAAGTTCTCCTACGGTTAAATATTAAATTTCTGCACGTTGTCACAAGTAGGGAACGTTGGCACTTTTTTCTCCCATCGTCCCCCAATGGGGCCAGACAGGTGGGGGACGCTGGGAGTAAACGAGAAGTAAGGGGTCGACGGAGTTGTACTTGTCGCCAAAGTAAGTCTTGATCAGACGGAGAATTGATTCCGTTTGTCTAGTATCACTCCCCTTGCATCACGTACAGGTAGATCCGGGCAGCTCCTTCCGTTTCAGCCGGTTCTGGTAGCCACTAGGTAGGTACCTAGGTACCTAACTAGGCATCTAGATATCTCCCAGTACAGTATGTAAGTAGGTATAGCTCTCAGTACAGTTGGTAGGAAAAGTAGGTATTTATCAGTGTAATGTCAGGTGAGGTCTGCGGCTCGATTGGTTCCCTCCACGGCCGATACAACCGCGTAGCAAATTGATTTTATAGCCACAAGGTCAACAGTAGGTAGGTAGGTACCAACAGTTGACAAGATAGTAAATGAGTTATGGTTTCAGACGTCCAGACAATCTCTCATCCATCGTTCTATTAAGTAAGTACCTACTTATATCACATGTAAATTTTAAGGATTGATTATTTTCTGCGACAATTAATCTATAGGTAAGTACCTACCTATCGTTCGCAAGCGTGTGACTTCAAGTAGCTTGTAATGTAAATCGGGCTCTAATCGCATCCATAAACATACATAAACACACGCCTCAAAGGGCCTCTTTTCACCGTGGGTTACACAATCGCTGGAACATAAACGTGACAAGTGGTGAGCTCATCGCAGCCATTGCTTTCCACGACCAACTCGGCTAACACTTTCTTTCAGTAAGTAATAAATAACACACTCCTAAATCTGACATCCTCCTTGGCGTGGCGGGCAAGTAGCCGGCTGAGAGGCAAGAGGTGCGGGTTTGATTTCCACTGCGGGACAAATGGTTGCATGATCTGCAAATATTTGTTCCGGGTCTGGGTAATAAGTACTTACCATGATACTCGTAGTTCCGATACCCACGTCACAGGGAATCCCAGCAGTATGGGGTCAGAACTATGTAAGTATGATGTAAGTAAGTTTTATTATGTAAGTGAGTACATAACATAACACCCAACAGCCGCAAACGTAGTCTTGATCCCATGTAGGTATATACCTACCATGCTCCGATAACACTCATGCAGACCCGGAACAAATACTTACCTAATTTGCAGAACATAAAAACATATTTTGTCCCGCATTTATATACTGAAGAGATTGGTTAGCTTTAAACAGGAATTTCTGAAAAACCCACGGTTCGGTAAATTTCAAACTAACTATGTACTATTCTGTATCTACATAGAATTCTAAGAAATTGATTTTAAGCTATTTTTTATCGTCGTATCAATTTGAAACTTTGCGTATATATGTAATTCTAATGATACTGTACATAGGACAAAATTTTGACAAAAAAAAACATAATTTTAGGGTTCCGTACCCAAAGGGAAAACGGACCCTATTACTAAGGCTCCGCTGGCCGTCCAACCGTCCGTCTGTCTGTCACCAGGCTGTATCTCATGAACCGTGATGGTGTACCTATTTCTGTTGCCGCTATAACAACAAATACTTACAAAACAGAATACTTCAAATAAATATTTAAGGGAGCTCCCATACAGCAAACGTGATTTTTTAGCCGTTTTTATAGATACTTAATGGTACGGAACCCTTCGTGCGCGATTTCAACTCGCACTTGGCCGGTTTTATAGATAATGGTACGGAAACCTTAGTCGTTGCACGAGTCTGACTCGCACTTAGCCTGTTTTTATAGATAATGGTAGGTACCTACGGAACCTTTCGTGCGCGAGTCTGACTTGCACTTGGTCGGTCTTTTGTTTTGATTTGGAGGATAATTTTCAATTCAAAGTACAAGTAAAACAGCAATTTCTGATAGGTAGGTACTTACTACTTACTTACTTAGGTGAGTACTTACTTATACAATTATTATTAAACGTGTTAAGCGTAAGTACAAGTACCTACTTACCTGCCTACCTAGGTATTTCAGTTTAACAGCTGTCTGTAGTCGCTGTCTAACAATCAAATCTTGTACATACTTACCTACCCAGGTAAGTACTTAATCAAATTTTCTTATTGAATTTTGAACAGAAATACCTACAAGCAGAAGCGTCCGTAAGCCGCAGTAAGGTAGGTCGTGCTCTTGTTACTATGTACTATTCCGTTTCTTGAAATCTTAGAATCTTATTTTAACCTATTTTTAACTATAGTATCAATTTGAAATTTTGCATATATTCTAATGACAATACAAGAATTTGTGAATATTTTGACTTGTTTATTAGGTACATTGCCCCAACAGGTAGGTACCTGACAACAGCTTGAGTAGCATAGCAACAACGAAGGTCACGCCGTCACGCGATGATGCAATATAATATTAGTAGGTATTGGTTTGGGAACGGCATTTACCTACTTATTGAATTGACAAAAATATCGTGAATTTTATAGTCAATTAGAACAGTTAAGTAAGTATAGTTTGGTGTAAAAATAAAAGGTGGATTATGGTAATTATTAAAAGAATAAATGGAAGTAAAAAATTAAAGGTATTAAGCCAGGTTGGTTTCTATCTTTTCACCAAAAAATATTTTAGTACCTACGAAATGTATAAAATTTAATAATTAATTAATAAATAAAACATTGAAAACGAACAGGTGCCATTAGGCCCAGTTTCCTCCAAAGCACGAGACGAGAGGAGATGTCCTGCAAAGCTGGCAGGTTATTTCCACCAAAGCGGAGAGCAGACATTTCTCTTGACTTTGACTAGGCACTTTTCCACTCTGCCGCGCCGCTTGCTCGCTCGCCGCACTAAATTAGCTCATATCGTACTTTTTTACTACCTAACTAACAAAGGAGACCATTCATTTTAGGTCTAGAATCGGAAGTGCCGGCCAGTAACAAAAACGATGTTATTTTGATGGGCACATTAATTTGAGCATTTGGTACTACTACACGAAACCTGTAGAACCAATAGTTTAGCTACTATCGCAGTTTAAAAAAATATACTTCCCATACATCTGATCAAAAATTAAAGATATTTTTAATGGTTTTTATACATGGTTTGTATATTTGCTTGACTATTGGTCGTAAGGTAAGCTTGAAGTCGTGCAGCAGGCTATGGCGCGAGCTATGCTAGGAGTTTCACTACGTGATAGAATCCACAATGAGAAAATTCGTAGAAAAACCAAGGTCACCGACAAAGCTCTCTGAATTAGCAAGCTGAAGTGGCCATGGGCAAGTCATATAGCTCGCAAAAATGACAAACGTTATTCGTTTTAAATTGAAAAAACGGCTAATTTCCACCGTTTTCCGTCACTTTTGCTGACGTTTCGAGACCGAGTTCAGAAGCCTCTTTATCATGAGCACCACCCGCGACCGCGTTCAATGGTAGACCGGTGAATACTACGTGCGGCCGCACGCTCCGCTCAACGCAACGTTATTCTTCTGTATATATAAAATTCAAAGTTCTGACTGACATATCAACGCACAGCCTAAGCCGCTGGTCCTAGAGACATGAAATTTGCAGGGTTTGTTTATTTTAGGATGTATTGGCGCAATAAGAAAGGAATTTTGAAAGTTCACCCTCTAAGGGCGTGAAAAGGGATGAAAACGTTTGTTTGACACGGTCAGCTAGAGGATCTGTAAACCCGTTACAGGACACATTAAGTTGATGGGCATAGTTGTTCGTTCCCAAGTGAAAGTGAACAATATTTCTATTTTCAATATTTAGTGTCATTCCGTTCACTGAGAACCAGTTAGCAACTTCGTTCATCACCTTGTTGAGTTTGTCAGCTAACTGTATAAGTGTTTCCGAAGAGACAATAAGGCACCCGTCATCAGCAAACATGACATAGTCCGCATCTACATGGGCCATCGTCAAATAATTGATAAGTATTAAAAATAGGTTAATTCTCATGATTGAGCCCTGGGACCGGTGACATCATCCGATAAAAAAGTGTCTGATTTAGTGTCACGTACAGATGTTAGATGTGTACGGTTTTTAAGAAAAGAGGTTATCATCTCGAGATGTGGCCCGTTTATACTATAGTGCTCCAGGATTGAGAGCTCCTCTAATACGTACGCGCCATACGGCTATGCTCCATGTTCCATTCCATCGCACAAATTATGGTCAAAAATCAATCAATTACACGCATCGCTAACTCTTACAATTCATTGATTAGTGGCGTAGATCCTTTTATGGCATCCAAATCAGCTTTCAAAGCTCAAGCAATAAAGAAACTTACGTTTTGCCCCGCTACGGGAATCAAACACACAACCTTTCTCATCTCAGGTGGCTGCTCACCCGCGGCGCCACATAAGTCATCAAAATAGTGCAATATTCTAGGTTGCACCCTTTCTAGTCACATGTCCTCTCACGAAACAGAAAACCTGCAGCGAGTTGCATGCAAAAAAATAACAAATATAAAAAACAAAAAAAAAAAAAAAAATACAATCATTGTGCAAGGGTGAGCTTGTCTGTTTGTCTCTTAAACTCTATATACTGAAAATAAATATCATACCACTGTCCAAAGGTGTTGTTCCAAGATATATGGAGCCTAGCCCTTGTCGGTGTACATACACTTGTGTAAACGTGGCTAAATGTATACAAAACCTCTTCCCATTGTAATTTTTTGATTATTTCGCTTCATTTAATGCAGGTTCCTAAAATGTCTTTCTCACGGAGAGCAACACAAGACAAAACAATAAGGCGGGGCGGATACAATTTACTCTGTGGTAAAATGTTTCGACAGCTGTTGACAACTTTGACTAGAACTACATTCCGTTCACGTCTTGGCTCCAAGGTCTTGGAGCAAGGAAAATATTTTCGCGTAGAATCGAAATGTAGTAGTAGTTGTTAGCAGTAGAACTTCTTGTGGAAGAGTTCGTCCGGGGAAGTACTACCACCGTACCTATTTCTGCCGCCAAACAGAAGTGTTCGCATTGCAGTGTTTCGGTTTGAAGGGTACGGGTGCCGGTGAAATTACAGGCACATGAGACTTATCATCTTTATGTCTCAGGGTTGGCAGCGCGCGTGTGATGCCTCTGGTGTTACAGGCTTTCATTGGCTACGGTAACTGCTTTCCATCCGGTGGGCCGTAAGCTTGTCTGCTTGACAAGAAGCATAAAAAAAATTTAATTGAAGAACTTTTACTGATGTGATGATCGTAATAAAACTAGCGTAGGCAGCGCATTCTATGTAGATACACTATTTTCAACGAACGAATAAAACAAGCAACCACAGATCAATAATCATGATATTCCCTGTCATGCCTGCTCAGGAAAATATGTTGCCATTGTAAATAATTATCGAATTTTAAACATTTCTGTGCAGTAAATTATGCTTCAAATTAGAGTAAGAGTATTTTTACGATAATCACTGATTTTTTCGCCATTCTCTGTCTGGTGTACATCGATAAAGGTCATTTTGGAACATGTCCTTTTGACATCAAAAACAATTGAATGACTGGTCGTAGATTATTACCGCTATAGTATAAAATGTTGATAATGGGTCCCTGAATAAGTTCACATCTAAATATCATTAAAATATAAATATAAATATTTCATTGCAATATATGAGAAATTGCATTTTTCAAACTGCGATATCAGGCAAAACATTGGTTCCTTAGTTTTAGTGCCATAATAATATAAGCTCGAACCAATGTGCCCTATAGTTAAATAACATTTTTTTCATTGGCTGGCACTTCCAGGTTGTGGCCCAAATTTGTATGAAGCGTGAATAGTCTCCTTTCATGAAGATAGTTAGTTATTAATTTCGATGTGGTAAGTAACTAAAACAATTTTATATCAATTTTCTCTAATAAACCACAGTAATATACAATATTTATTGTTTTTTACTGTGTTTTACTAAAGGAAATTGTTTTAGTTAGGTACTTACCACATCGAAATGAAATATTAACGAATCGGATCGGATCCAACGTTTTAAAATCGCCCTGCTGGCAACATTTTTCATTTTCTGTGAGCTCACGCAGCGGGGCGGTACAAACACGTTCGTTTGTTAATTTTTCTGCTTTTTCGAAACGAAACCTCGTCCATTTTGATTTTATTTCAATTTCTAATGTTTTTTTGAGTTATATCGTATAATTTTAGTTGCATTTTAACCGGTGTAGCTTATTGAAAGAACGCGTGGTAATGAAATCTAATCAAATCAACTAAGTGTATTGTGTCTTTTCAAACGGGTGAAAATTTACCACGAACATTGTAGTGAAATTTCCAAAGCTGGTAAGTACATTTAGCATTGTTTGTGACCCTTCGAGAACACCTTATTTTATAGAAACAATTTTATTTTATCTTCAAACACGAAGACACCAAACGCCATTTTGTCGTGTGAAAAATGTGTAGACGCTTGATAATGAGTCTCGTAAAACTATGTAGAACTGTGTGGCTTTGGTTATCGGTGCGTACATATCGTGGGTCTTCCCACCCGAGTGGGGGGACCCGGTACTGCCACCAGGCATTGGCCCCTTGCTGGGGTCCTTACGTTTAGCCTATGTGACACGGTACCTATCTTGTGCCTCTGGGTGAGGCCTGCTGTATATGCGCCTCGTGGCGTCACTCTCGCTTTGGAGCAGCTTCCTTGGGTATGCCTTCCCTCGGTGGTCCTGTTCGACCGCAGGAACCCATTCACGGCCGGCTATGCGGTTGATGAATTCGTCCAGGCTCTCTATCTTTAGGTTATTTCACATTCACATTGCGAATTGGAACGATGACTGTAGCTTTCAGAGTAAACCCAAATCTCCTTCGCTGATTCCTGATAGATATTGGTCGATGGAGTTTTGACGAGGTTTTCCGGATAAGTTTGTCTCTTGCCTGTGTTCTTCTGATAAGTGTACCTTCTTAGCTTGCCTCATGCCTATTGATGTATTTTGTGTTACAGGTCAATCAGGCTTTGCAGTTATAATCATAATTGGCATGATTGCCAATTATAAAAGTGTGGTCCGCAGACCAAAGTGTAAAGAAGGCAGTTTGCCTCAACGAAATAACTATCAACCAGTTATTGGAAAAGGGTAAATTTTATCAGATGATTATTCAACTTTTGCTATCTTGTGAGTATTTAGAACCCACAGTTACTTAGAATATATCTTGTAGAATAGAATACCTTACCTATTATATGATATTATAGAATAGACTGATATTTATTTCATCAATCATACTCATATACTCAGCGGCTTGATAATGTAGTATGATTCATACTACATTATCAAGCCGCTGAGTATACAAAGCGAGGGTATATTTTTGCTATCAATTTCAATGTGTATGTGTGCCGTGGTGTCTGACCCACACATTTTTTTTTATAATTTTACTTTCCCTCCTCTAAGCCCCGGTTTCCACGTGGGCTACTAAAATATGTCACCCAGACCCAGTACGTAGAACTTGTAGATTGTAGAATTAATTTTTAGTTTTTCATATACAGGGTGTTAAGCATATACAAGGTGTAAAACAAATTTTGGTTTGTCGATAAGGGGGCATTCAGGAAAAAATACTCAATATATCGCAGAAAAAAAATACTTGGAAAATTCTTCAAAATCGTGACAATACTTTTTTTTGTTTTTTTTTTGGCCTACCGCGTAGCTTTTTTCTCGGCCATCAATTAATGTACCTTGTAGAATTTATTTTTAGTTTGTCATATACAGGACGTAAAGCACATACAAGGTGTAAAAAAATTTTTTGGTTGTCGATAAGTTTTTGTCAAAAATTCCTGCGCCCGTAAGTCAAATAGCACGACAAAAAAGGACTGTCAAAATTTTTTTTTGGTTATTTTTTTTTTGCCTACCATGTAGAGTTTTTCTTAGTCACCGTTATTGAGATATTAACACTGAAATATGTTCAAAGTAGGAACTATTTTGGAAAATACTGAATAATTAGGTAAGAAATTATGTTACTTATTGTTTTACTTAAGACCTTTGTCTGTCATCTCAACATGCCCTTTCATGTTGTCGTCCTTCATTTGCCCCCATATATTGTTTTGATGGTGTACCTGCTTACATAATATAGTTTTACTGGCTATGAATGTGCAGTAATATAATTATTATTTGATATAATAAATTGTGTTGCTTTCAGATCAGTTACATGAATGAAGAAATATGTTGGAGAAGTTAAGGATTTTTGAGGCTATACAGATGAGGTACAGTTTGTTTTCTGATCGTTATACCTTACCTGTACAGATAGAACAATTATATGACATTTATTGACTGTATAATTAAATTACAGGTGGATTCGAGCTCGCTTCAAAGAACCAAGTACAACTGTACAAGAAATTTCACATATGTGATTGTGTATTTTGCTAAAACAAGAACTCATGTTGTTTAATACATTTGAGTTGATTTGGCTCAAAACAAAAGCTTGAGAGCAAAATCAGGATCAGTCTAGGAGTGTTATGTATGCTGACATTATAATATTTATATCATTAACGTAAGTTTGAATATAGATTTATAGCTTTAATATTTTTTCAGACCCTCTGACCCTGTGTTTTGGACATAAAGTTTTAACTAAATGCATTAATGGATAATAAATAATTATCCTTAGTACTGCAGTAACTGAACAAAACACTGAAGAATTTGGGGAGATCGTTTCCATCACAAATAAATTGCCATTGTCTGAAGATTTGGAGACTGTAGGAATTATTTTGGAAAATACTGAATAATTAGGTAAGAAATCATGTTACTTATTGTTTTACTCAAGACCTTTGTCTGTCATCTCAACATGCCCTTTCATGTTGTCGTCCTTCATTTGCCCCCATATATTGTTTTGATGGTGTACCTGCTTACATAATATAGTTTTACTGGCTATGAATGTGCAGTAGTATAATTATTATTTGATATAATAAGTTGTGTTGCTTACAGATCAGTTACATGAATCAAGAAATATGTTGGAGAAGTTAAGGATTTTCGAGGCTATACAGATGAGGTACAGTTTGTTTTCTGATCGTAATACCTTACCTGTATAGATATAACAATTACATGACATTTATTGACTGTATAATTAAATTTCAGATGGATTCGAGCTCGTATCAAAGAACCAAGTACAACTGTACAAGAAACACATATGTGATTGTGTATTTTGCTAAAACAAGAACTCAGGTTGTTTAATACATTTGAGTTGATTTGGCTCAAAACAAAAGCTTGAGAGCAAAATCAGGATCAGTCTAGGAGTGTTATGTATGCTGACATTATAATATTTATATCATTAACGTTAGTTTGAATATAGATTTATAGCTTTAATATTTTTTCAGACCCTCTGACCCTCTGTGTTTTGGACATAAAGTTTTAACTAAATGCATTAATGGATAATAAATAATTGTCCTTAGTACTGCAGTAACTGAACAAAACACTGAAGAATTTGGGGAGATCGTTTCCATCACAAATAAATTGCCATTGTCTGAAGATTTGGAGACTATAGGAATCATTTTGGAAAATACTTAATAATTTGGTAAGATATTATGTTACTTATTGTTTTACTTAAGACCTTTGTCTGTCATCTCAACATGCCCTTTCTTGTTGTCGTCCTTTATTTGCCCCAATATATTGTTTTGATGGTGTACCTACTTACAAAATATAGTTTTACTGGCTATGAATGTGCAGTGATATAATTATTATTTGTTATAATAAACTGTGTAAATCAATTATGTTCCTTTCAGATCAGTTACATGAATCAAGAAATATGTTGGAGAATTTAAGGATTTTTGAGGCTATACAGATGAGGTACAGTTTGTTTTCTGATCGTTATACCTTACCTGTACAGATAGAACAATTATATGACATATATTGACTGTATAATTAAATTTCAGATGGATTCGGGCTCGCTTCAAAGAACCAAGTACAACTGTACAACACTGTGTAACACTGAAGAATTTGGGGAGATCGTTTCCATCACAAATAAATTGTCATTGTCTGAAGATTTCGAGACTGTAGGAATTATTTTGGAAAATACTTAATTTGGTAAGAAATTATGTTACTTATTGCTTTACAAGGGCATGTTGTAGTCCTTCATATGCCCCCATATATTGTTTTGATGGTGTACCTACTTACATATTATAGTTTTACTGGCTACAAATGTGCAGTGGTATAGTTATTATTTGTTATAATAAACTGTGTAAATCAATTATGTTCCTTTCAGATCAGTTACATGAATCAAGAAATATGTTGGAGAAGTTAAGGATTTTTGAGGCTATACAGATGAGGTACAGTTTGTTTTCTGATCGTTATACCTTAACTTGTATAGGTAGAACAGTTTTATGTGATAGTTATTTGACTGTATTATTTAATTTCAGATGGAATCCGGGCTCGCTTTAAATAATCAACTGTACAAGAAATTTCACACAGTGTGAAGAGGGACGCGGAGAGAGTGAAGCGTGGATCACACTCATTCCAAAGAAGATTCGATCCTCATTTACAACTCCAAAAAAAAATAGCAAAAATTTCACGGTAATGTTCACATAAATCTTGATCTATCACTCTATACAGGGTGTTTTTTATAAATGGGACAGTATGGGGATATCCGAATCCATAAGAGATTACAAAATTGTATCATCAATAAGTGTGTTATTTTTAACTAGTTAACATACATTGACTGTTATTTGATTAATTTTAGTATTTATGATTAACAGAATATTGTGAACCAATATTTTCTACTGAATAGTTTTGCACTGAACAGCTATAAGAGCTCATGGTAAGGCCTCAGATCATGGGTTAGTGTATCTATCTTGTATCTAACTATGTGATAGATAGCACGCATTCTTAAAAAAATATGTTTGTTGTGTATTGTGAACTTTATATACACTGTATATCAGTAATTTGCTGTCACTGTCTTACTGTACAACATGCTTTCTATAGTACCTTTGCTACTGTATTATGTAAATTTTGATGTCAATATCAACTGAATTGTATGTTTGGTTTTTAAGTTCAATATTAGGACGATTTTGTATTATTGGTAAAATTGTATCGTATTTCATTCAGTAAGTTGCTGTCACTCTCTTATTGTGTAACATTCTTTTTTTCGTACTTTAGCTAGGTACTGTGTTATGTAAATTTTTGGTTATAAGGTTCAATATTACGACCATTTTGTATCTGTTGAAATTGTATCATCATTAAGTGTGTTGTTTTTAACTAGTTAACATACATTGACTGTCATTTGACAATATCGCTATACCAGTTTCTAAATGACATCTGTTTCATTTAAATTATGTATTTATGATTAACAGAATATTGTACAAAATTGTATTATCAATAAGTGTGTTATTTTTAACTAGTTAACATACATTGACTGTTTATTGACAATATAGCTATACAGGTTTCTAATTGACATTGGTTTCATTTAAATTTAGTATTTATGATTAACAGAATATTGTAAACGAAGTCAATTTATTTGTGAATCTACATTATTGGTATTTATGCTCACACTCAAACAGTAATATTCTTTCTTTCAGTAAATTACAGGCTTGGTAATGTAGGTGCACTCAATGTAATATGAGCCCGAGAATGTGTGTCTTCCTCCCGCACCCCGCGTGCAGGAAGAAGTCAGTCGTCTCTAGGACTCGGTTAGAATTATACTAACAATTGGAACAATAAATACAAGTACCTTTTTGTATCAAACAATGGTATTTTATTAAATCATAAAGTAGTACGTACAGAGTAGATACAGTGGTATATACGTAAACTTACAGTGGTGACCCCAGACAATTTGAACATAACTTTATCGTGATTTAGTGTTTTTGTGGACTAATCAAGTGAAAATGAGTTTAACGCCGGCGATCACTGCGCGTGCCGCATCACCTAACCCACCCGCACCCGCACCAGGACCATCATCATCACCATCGGCCGATATGGACAGGAAGTTGGATGTGGACGAGAAACTCGACCTAGCAGCAGTTACACTCAGTTCCAAAATTCCAGACTTTTGGAGTGATCAACCAAGAGTTTGGTTTATCAGGACTGAGGCGATACTGGCACCACAAAAGATGGGTGATGAAGCAAAATTTAACATAGTGGTTTCGAAACTCGGCAAAGAAGCGATACAACAGGTAACAGACGTTTTGGTAGACCCACCAGCTAAAAATAAATATGACACGTTACGCACTAGACTTTTGGCTATTTATGAAGAATCGGAAAACAGACAAATACAGAAATTAATTAGTGAAATGGAGCTTGGTGAACAGAAACCTTCCCAGCTGTTGAGGCGCATGCGGGATTTGGCAAGAGGAAAGATCCCGGATGACACCCTACGCATTTTGTGGCAAAGTCATCTGCCACAGGCTGCCAGAGCTGTACTCGCTGTTACAGAAATAAAAGAATTAGAAAATTTAGCCAACATTGCCGACAAGATCTTGGAGACGACTCGACCTGCGCACTTAGCTGAAGTGGCACAGGCCTCATCAACTAGCAGCAATGACAGAATATTAGCAGAGATAGCTAGAATTAACTATCGGCTTGACAACCTAGATAGGTCAAGGTCGATCCAGCGCACCGCTAATAATTTCACCCGGAATCGTTCAGCATCGGCGTCGCGTGCGCGAAGTACATCTGAGCAGAGACGCACACCGAAGAGCCCTGACTGGCTATGTTTTTACCATTTCTGGTTTCACGGTCGCGCCAGAAAGTGTAACCAGCCCTGTACATGGAAACAGCAGGAGAACGGAGGAACGAGTGCAGTCAGTGGCGGATGTCTACACCATCTTGCCCGCCCACCGCCTATGCGTGACCGACTGCAAAAGTGGTCTACGTTTCTTAGTCGACACGGGGGAGACGAATATTTCAGAGATTCCGGTAGGTAATTATTCGAAAGATTCAACGAGCTAGGTATGTCATTAAATATTTCAAAGTGTTATTTTGGTAAATCATGTATAGAATTTTTAGGTTACAATGTATCTACTGACGGGATACAGCCTTTGGAAGAGAAAGTTGAAATTGTAAAAAAATATCCTAAACCGCAGACCATTGAAGAGTTACGTCGATTTTTAGGCATATTAAACTTCTATCGAAGTCACATTCCAAATGCTGCATCGTATCAGGCAGAGTTAAATAAGTATTTACATGGAGCTAAGAAGAAAGATAAAACTGTAATTCAATGGACAGAGGTGGCAAATACAGCGTTTGAACAATGCAAAGAGAGCTTACTAGGCGCAAGTACATTAGTTCATCCGATATCTGATGCACCGTTGGCACTTATGACCGACGCTTCGAACACCTGCGTCGGTGCAGTGCTACAACAACATGTTAATAATTCTTGGAAGCCGCTCGGTTATTTCTCAAAAGGTTTATCAGTAGGCCAACAGAAGTACTCAACCTATGATCGAGAACTTTTAGCAATCTTCATGGCAGTAAAACATTTTAGGAATTTGCACGAAGGAAGATCCCTAATTGTTTATACCGATCATAAGCCGTTGGTTTACGCGTTTTCGAAAATTGGTACTGAGAATGAACTTCCAAGGCGGATTAGGCAACTCATGTTCATTAGTGAATTCACAACCGACATACGTCACATAGGTGGTCCTGACAATGTGGTAGCGGACGCCTTATCACGTGTTGAGACTATACTTTGTCCCACGACGATTGATTATGCAACTTTAGCAGAATCGCAGTCACACGACGAGTATGTTACAGGATCAAATGACAGTGGACGATTGAAATTTATTTCATTACCCAACTGTGAGGCAAAGGTAGGTTGTGATGTTAGTACAGATAATGTTAGACCATATTTACCAGAGTCATTTCGTCGAATCGCATTCAATAGCATTCACGATTTGAGTCATCCCGGTATTCGTACGACTCGTAAAATGGTATGTCAAAAATTCTTTTGGCCCGGCATGAATCGTGACATCGGCATATGGGCAAAGTCTTGTATACAATGTCAACGCATAAAAGTGACTAGGCATACAGTCGCACCATTACAAGATTTCCCGCCGTGTGGTCGTTTTGAACATATACATATAGATCTAGTAGGTCCACTACCAACATCATCTCAGGGTTATAGATACTGCGTTACGATTATAGACAGGTGTACCAAATGGCCCGAAGCTTTTCCAGTAACGGACATGACGGCGGACACGGTCGCGAAGATCGTTTACGAAGGGTGGATAACACGTTTTGGTTGTCCTCACAGACTGACCAGTGATCAAGGTAGGCAGTTTGAAAGTTCTCTGTTTGCTCGACTGATGCGCTATATGGGAGTGGAAAGACTTCGCAGTTCCAGCTATCACCCCCAAGCGAATGGCATGGTAGAGAGATGGCATCGTTCTTTCAAGGTCGCGATCACAGCTCGTCTGAACTCAACCTCATGGGTCGATGAATTACCCACTGCGATGTTTGGGTTACGCGCAGCTATACGTAAAGACAGTGGTGTAAGTGCAGCAGAGATGGTTTATGGAACGCCATTACGACTTCCTAGTGACTTTTTCGATTCGAGTTTCGATAGTAGCGTATGCGATCCGGAGACAGTAGTCGAAAAGATAAGGAGTACGATAAGGAATTATAAACCGGTTCAGAAAGCTCAGCAATGTTCACGCACTATATTTGTTCACCCTGACCTACGAAATTGTGAATTTATATTTTTAAGAAATGACGCAGGACGAAAAACTTTTCAACCAACTTACAACGGTCCGTACCGAGTAATTAAAAAGGGAGATAAGGTTTTCGTTATAAAAATAAACGATAGGCAGGCAAGCGTTTCTATTGACCGTCTAAAACCAGCCTATTTGTTTACTGGGGACAACGATTCCGTACCACAGAGAAGCACCTCGTGCACTGTGCCGCAGGATCAAGGCACAGACGATCGGATCGAACCATCCATCACTATCATGCCACAGAGAGGTTTATCAAACCAGGTACCACGGGATTATGGTACAGCAGGTACTGATAAGGATGAGCCCCGAACTACAAGAAGCGGTCGCATTGTAAAAAAACCGAAACGTTTTGTACATTTTTGTGAGTAGTTTATACAACTCGTACTGTACTTATGCATTTTGTTTATATACATTTTTTTACAAAAGTTTTACGTTTTAAATGTGTAGATTAAGTTTTTACTTATACATTGTTTACTTAAGAGCTTTTAAAATATTCATGTATTTTCATTTTTTTACAAACTTTGTTATGTACATTAGGTTACTTAAGGTGTCATGTTTAATAACTTTGTTTTATATTGAGTCAAACATGTCACAAAGTAAGTAAGTCATGTACCTAGGGAATTTGCATACATGCAGTGTAACTGATAGTACTTACTTATATGTATCGTAACTTTAGACGACTGACGTACAAGCACACACACACACTTCGATTTTTTTCGATCGGCATTTATAACCAAAGGTTATTAGGTATAAATGCTTATCAGCTTCTATGGCAACAATTCAAGAATAGAATCAAACGTTGCTTACGCAAAGAAATTGTTATCAGCAGCAGCAGCATACCGCAGCATGGCATGGTGTCGCCCTCGCCTTCCGTAAGGGTGCAGATGCAGCAAGCAGCGGGAGTCGCGAACCCCGCGTATGATAACGTCATTTAAAGTGTTATCTTGTGTAAACAAAGTGTGCGATAGGTATGTGTGTGCGGCACAGTCGTAGAAAGTTGGTAAACTTTAGTGTTATTGAATAGTTTATGTGTCAACAGTATTATAAGATTTTTTTTGTAATGTAATTAACTAAAAAAATTTTTTAAGAAGGGGTGTACTGTAGGTGCACTCAATGTAATATGAGCCCGAGAATGTGTGTCTTCCTCCCGCACCCCGCGTGCAGGAAGAAGTCAGTCGTCTCTAGGACTCGGTTAGAATTATACTAACAATTGGAACAATAAATACAAGTACCTTTTTGTATCAAACAATGGTATTTTATTAAATCATAAAGTAGTACGTACAGAGTAGATACAGTGGTATATACGTAAACTTACAGTAATTTCTATCGCATGGGCCTTCAGGACATAACAATCAAGTTGATCTTGATGTTATATGCTGAAAGCCGATGGATAGGAACAAAATACCTGTAATTTTCTGGTAGAAAGAATATTACAGTTTGGCTGCATAATTACTATTAATGTATGCAAATTCACATTTAAATTGTGTATTTTCACATACAATATTCTGTAAAATTCCCCTGGTAGTATTGAATATTACATTTTATTAATGTAATTTTATCACATAAATATATGTGAAAAATTACAATTATTAGGTAGATTTACATACATAATATGTAGTAAGTACTACATAAATGTATGTAAAAACATTACAATTATTAGGTAGATTTACATACATAATATGTAGTAGGTCTACATAAATGTATGTAAAAATTCTGCACTTTCTGTAGAATTACGTATGTGTATGTAAATCTACATAACATCTAGGTAGATAATAATACATATTTTTGTGTAGTTCTACCTATATATACGTAAAACTACATAAATGTATGTGAAATAATTACATAAACTTATGTGGAATAACTACATTTTTGTGTAGATTTACCTACATTATATGTAAAGCTACATAAATGTATGTGAAATAATTACATAAACTTATGTGATAAATCTACATTTTTGTGTAGATTTACCTACATTATATGTATTTTTTTTACATAATTTATGTATATTCACCTTACATGTTTTTGATGTGAAATCGAAGTACATAATTATATGTAATTTTGGATTACAT
This sequence comes from Epirrita christyi, assembly GCA_951392215.1. NCBI lineage: Eukaryota > Metazoa > Arthropoda > Insecta > Lepidoptera > Geometridae > Epirrita > Epirrita christyi. The sequence goes on from OX595851.1 coordinate 15,072,585, forward strand.
AATTTTATGTGAAATTTATGTAAAAAAATATATAGGAAAATGAGTTATGTAAATTTACATAATAGAATTCACATAAATTTTATTCACATTTTATGTAAAAAAGTGGTTATGTAAATTTACAGACAGAATGGATAATCACATAAACATGTAACTTCACATAAAAGTGAGGGCTACGAACGTGGCCCGAACTTTTATGTAATTTTACAGAAATTTTTCTAACAGTGTACGCGCTTTTGCACCGAAATCTGCTTCTAATTTGGCTATTATTTCTTCAAACTACATTAAACTTTGCACACATAACCAGTATACTAATATCTAGACCCGTGGCGCGTTATATTCTTATAAAATAGTCATGGTTACCAAATCATAAAATAAAAAATAAACTAATTTAAAAAACTGATGCACCACGGATCTAGATATTCAATTATCTAGTACAAAATTTCATGGAGTTTGATAAAGTAATAGCCAAAATAGAAGCAAACTTCGTTCGTGTACAAAAGGGCGTAAGCGCCCTACCGGTAACCTAACAACATTGCTTTACCTTCTCTTCAGTGGTGGACTTTGGTGGAATTGCGCGATTGCTTTAAAACCTTAAGGAAAACATCTGAGGCACGTCAAGTGTTTAATTGCTGGTCTGAGAATGTTCTCCACAAGCTCTACCAACAAATTACCCGTGACTTTTAATCGCGGTTCGCTAGAATACCACATGTTCTGTGACAACATGGTTGGTGGCTTTCAACACTATTTACTGCAAATGCAATGAAAATTATCAGCTCTAGCTACTTCTCATATTCTCGGAACCCAGTGACTGTTGGTAGAGACAGGTAAGGGGAGTCCGGGAGACATGAACCCCTCACAGAAAAACGCTTATAAACATTAACTTAAAATGTTTAGATCCTATGGATAGTTAATTTTAACAACTACAATATGACGTGACCAGAGTCTAAATAGACCATAAAATTTTTTGCCAATGTCCCATTTAAAAAAAATGGTATTTGCTTCCACTCTCACCAATGCTGTATTACGCTTAAATGTTTTTGGTCGATAGTTTCAAAAATCTAGAACACCTCGTACTGATTACATCTTATTACAATTTTCTATTAAGATTTGGCTTGTAGTTTTTAGGGTTTTGCTACCTAAGCGAGCATAAGCTAATAAAAGTCATTCATAACCTTACTAAAAACAAATCAAAACAAAAATTCAATACAAAGTTTTACAACAAAGTACCAACTGAACCACTGTTGGGGGAGTTGAGGCAGGTTCATCTCTCCCTACAGTCCATGGTCCAACTCTACCGCGGCGCCCGTTTCGTCGTTTGTTTTAGTTACAAAATCGTTATTGCTAATTGATTACTTATTTATATCTCGAGAATTTACTTCAATAGCACTATATGCAACTTAGTATGGTTTTCGTTTTCAGTTTTCATAGCCAAACCGGACTGATTTTAGCCAATATGGTGGTATTAAAACTATCAGTTGAGCATCCGATGACAGGGTAGTGAAGAATTGGCGCGTATATTCAAACGAGATGAGATATTCACCGTGGTTCATGTCTCCCCCTGGTCAAGTCTCCCGGACTCCCCTACACCGCAGGCTGTGGTTTGACGGGCTGAATACCTACCTACCTGACGAAGCATACCGACTGTTATCGTATTGATTTTATTTCGATTATTTTTGACGAATGACCTTATTGAGGCCTATCGTCAGTTGTCAACCTTGAACCGCTAGCTTGCGCATTGGCAACAGGTACCATACCTCGTTTATATGTGTATTGGAAATAATTGACTGTCGCTGCGAAGCGGTTTACTTCCCCGGACGAATTCTTTCAGAATTAGCCCTAGGCAGGTAAATAATTGTGCATCGAATAGTTACCGTTTACACAAATACGATCCGGGCATCGAACTGCACGGCTCCCGGTCAACGCTCCAAGATTTATCTCCTCATCCGCTGCTGCATGAGCAGCAGAGCAGCCACAAACGTAGCACATCCATGTTTATCATTATCTTACACAGAATCACAATCGGTACAACACACACACAGAGACACGTGGGTTTAGCACACGCGCGTTAATTTGGCGGTTTGGATTCGACCGGGCCAATCTCGAAGCGAGTTGTCGCGCATGCGTGTTGTGGCTACGGGCGGCCGGCACATACTGCCGCCCGCCCGCGCACCCGTCCAACAACCTGCTCAGAGCTTTTTGCGGTAAAAAGCTCAAGATAAATGTAAAACTACATCGCTCCCACAATGCAATCCATAGATTAATCGTTCCTGCAGTACTCCTTACCAGACAGTATTGCACGGTGCACGTAAACACACTGGTATTGAAGAGTTGAAAACATTAACTAATGATAAACTTGATTTACGCACGTGCTCTCTCTAACGACCCATATAAGTTTGATAGATGAAAATTACTGGCACTTCGCAATAAATATCTTAACATTTGTTGATTTCATTGGTTTATCTTTTACGGAAGATGAATGAATGAATGATGTAAATAAGATAACCCTCAGTTTATCCGAAGACTAACGAAAGAAGGGTATTGCCCTTATAAACTGAAGAGTTAGATACTCTCTACATCACATTAGACTCCATCGGAAGCTTTGGCTGGCAATGAATTACGAACCATCAGCCCAAAAGATCTATAAAATGATGTATGATAAAATGATTACGGATTACTAATCATTATTATCATTAGTAATCCGTAAGGAAACGAAAAGGCACAGTAGGTAGGATCCGAAAGCATGAAAACCGTGCATAAATTCCATAAAAGTACCCTTTTAGCAGCTTTCCTTTAGATTCTATAAAAGCACTCCTTTAGTAGCTGTTACCAAAACAATAATAAAAAATCTGAAAAAAAAGAAATGTAAATATAAAATCTAGAATATTTTATTTTTATAAATTCCAGACAAGAAATGAAAATAAATTTCATAAATTTACTAAATAAAATATGTCAAAAAATAGCTGTGCAAAGGCACAAAGTACTTACGGCGTGCATTTTGATACTTTTCCAAGATCAAAATTACATTTTAGAATCACTCATCTGTCTGTCATGTGTTGTCTGTCTGTCCCATTTTCTTCGAATCTACTGGACCATATAAGCTGAAATTGGGTACATAATACACTTGTCCTAATATTTATTCTGTGATAATACTTAGTTAGGTGACCCAATTATGAACGTACCTACCTATAATCAAGGAATTCTAAATTTCGGCGGTTTGTTTTGAGGGGGAAAAATAAAGAAAAAAAATTGTGCTAAATGCATAATTTGATCGAAAGCGCTTGTAATGAGAAATACAAAAATATTTATTTTATAATTTTTAAAATATTAAAGAAATTAATATACGAAAATTTACCATCCTCGTATAAAAAAATAACTTATAGAATATTGGGCCTTACTCATATTTTCAATCAAATCTTCAATCTTCAAATTCCTACGGGAAACAGAAAATACCAATGAGAAAATGTGTATAATATTGTGGTAGTTGACTTATAAGTTAATTGGTCTATTAGTGGTTACTATTTATGTTAGCCTTCTTGTACGGAACCATGTCCACGCGAGTCCGAGTCGCACTTGACCGGTTTTTATCTAAAAGAAGCAATAAGGCTGTACCATTGCAATGTTACTTATTGGGGACATTTGAGTGGTCCATTAGTTCAGGGAGTAAATAGTAATTACAGCCCAGATTACGCTCGATAAACTACTAAGATGTGGAGGATGCTGGATGACAGCACCCCGCGGTGACGCTTTCCAGAAGCTATTTATGGTAATTTGCATCGTAAAAAGTATAAACTTGGTATTTAGTGCAGCAAAGTTTACTATTAATCAGACAACCTTTTTCATAAAATAATCTAAGAAGAAAACGTTCGGGGAACTACGCCATATCTTCTCGTCACAGATACCGCAGAGCCTCAAGACGAAGGTCTATAATCAGTGCGTATTTGCCAGTGATGACTTACGGCACTGAGACGTGCTCGCTAACTATTGGCCGTATAGACAAGTTCAAAGTCACGCAGCGGGGTATGGAGAGAGCTATGCTAGGAGTTTCACTATACGTGATAGAATCCGAAATGAGGAAATCCGTAGAAGAACCAAGGTCACCGACATAGCTCTCAGAATTAGCAAGTTGAAGTGGCAATGGGCAGGTCATATAGCTCGAAGAACTGCCATAACCTTTGGGGAATAAAGGTTCTCGAGGGCAACCACAAACCGGACGATGCGGTAGAGGAAGGCCCTCCACTCGATGGACTAAACACATTACCTAATAAACGTCGCGGGGAGTCGGTGGATGGAGGCAGCTCAAGACCGTTCGTCGTGGCATTCTAAGGGGGAGGCCTATGTCCAGCATTGGACTCCTACAGGCTGATAGATAGATAGATAGAATCTAAGAAGCTACTCGACTAAAGAAAGAAACTTATATGTAGAGTTGATTTAAGATATTGCTAATCTACCCATAGGTACCTAATTTATGCTTTGGGTACTAGTTTTAGTTTCTAGTTTGTTTTAATTTTATATAAACTTACGTTTGTTGTGTAGTACCGCCATTGTGTGTGCCAACTAAACGTTTTCTTTCTCTCTTTACCATTTGAAGCGGCTGTTCTCAAGACGGTTCGTCGTCATTATGGATGAAAGTGATCCCAGCACTGGACGTCTCTCGGCTGATAAGGCCTAAAAACAGACAGCACTTCATGACTTGGTCCATTAGGTGTTCTGGATAAGAGACAGAACTTCATAGTGTGACTAACATAGGTCAAAATAGGAACATAACAATTTATCTTCTGCTGGAATGGGATTCCTAATTGAGATATTCTTTGACAATTACAGTAAGCACACACAAAAACATAATGTATAAGTTAGAACCTCAGGTACAATTTGACAATACGAGTTCCAGCCAATTACCATATCGATGCCGTTAGAACGGTTTCATGGCTGCACTAAGTAATGTAGGCCTTCGCCCCCCACAGTCGACTAGCACGGGAGTCGGGTCAGCTCAATGCACAGTCGTGCTTAATCGTTTTCATCATCATGGAATTACCCTTAGCGTGTAAGACCTAATACTATCAAGAACCTACTTAGATACCTAAGTGCCTCAAGTTGGTTTTAGATGTAAAAGCTACCTTGTTTTTAAGTATTAGATCCAATTTGCTGATTAGAAAAATATTGCAGGGCTTGTCTTTATTTTGTTGTATTTTGTCCAGTTCACACAAATAGAGTATCATTTTACTGCTGTTTAATTCAAATATAATAATCATAATTATTATAAAAATTTAATATAAATATTATTGTATTGGTGACCAGTCTTATTGTTATTTTTTATAAAACCTATCTCAGGCGTCTCTTGCAAAACAGGTTTCCATAGTTTTACATTATTGGCTTTACAGACGTTGAATTTGTAACCTTTTTGTGAAGAGTAATAAATAAAATGATTATTATAATTATAAAGATGACAGATTCTTAGCCTCATTATCATCTGCCATCGGACTTACCCCAGCAGCATTTGTCGTAAAATATATTAAGAGTTTTGAGAAACCTTTAATACTACCGCCTCTTCATAAACTTCATAAAATCTCATAAAGATCAGCGGCACGAATCGCGTATGTAACTCGAGCCTGCCACAGATTGACTAGCAGCAACATAATCACCCGACTGCGGATGAAAAGGTGGTATTGTGTACTAACGCGGTGTGACAGCGCGCGGGTCAGGTTGCAAGCACAAAAAGTATAAAGTTTCGGACAGGTGTTGAATGATGATGACTGATGAGAGTGATAAAGTGGTCAGCTTCGGAAGATAACTCTGATTCTGATCCAAAAGCCTTGCTAAGGCGAACGTGGTCCGGTGTATGACACATAGCCATATGTGTCATACAAGAACACGAGTACAAAATACCAAATGCGGTGCATGGCTGCCGCAGTTCCGCACCGCAGACCAAACACAAGCTTGATCGAGCGACTCTAATATTTCGATGGTAAGTATTATTCCTCTAAAATTTCCTCTAGACTTCTGTAGTAGGTACTCTACCTACCCGAAACCCTTATCAAGAGTCCTAGATAAAATCACATATGTAAAAAAACATTACACAACATTACCCACATTAGCTCGAGTCTCTTCAGCTTCTCTACAACTAAGTATAAAAGCTTTTAAATTGACTGAAAAAAAAAATCTAAACATCCAATTTTCTCTTTACCTCAACAAATACTTGTGAATAAATTCCTTAGCTTCATGTGGAAAATCCATATGTAATGCATGGAATAACTCGGATATTAATATAATATGTCTGCGTGCTGCGTGCTCTACCGACTGTGTAATGGTGTAATGTTCGCTATAATTAAGTGCACTATACGCCTTCGACCAAGAATAGTGTAGTGCGAGACTCTTCTAGATAGTAGGTACCTATGAACAAGAAAATTAAGATAAGATAAGATTATTTAAAATTTATTCACATAAAATTAATTAACTTATTACGAGTATAACTTATAGGAACAAAATAGTTGCTTTCATGAAAGTTGATCTTAATATGAATAAGTATTATGTACCTTCAAGATAATGTTTAAGGACTAAATAAAATTGCTGGATCAAAACGTAGTTAAGTTTTAAACTTTTGACTTTTTTTTGTTTTGTTGGAAGCTTTCTCAATAAAGGTTCCATTCAGACATCGCTAATACCCCTTATGATCGAGTTACCAATGAGGGCATTATACCTAAACATGACGAGACAGGCGCAACTATACGTCAACTACTATTTTTGCGTCATATTTAGTACACAGGACGGGTCATTCTTTAATATTCAGCAAGCCAGAGCCAGTGATCTAATCCCAACCTAAGGGGAAGAAACCCTAACTTTGGATCCTATTGGGTGCGAACTCTGATCGTGCACGAATCGATTTAGCAAGTCTAAAAATATTAGGTGAAGAATAACATGGTCAGGAAATAGTCATATCCTAGAACCAAAAATGTGTATGAAAGAAGTACTTCACAAGGAGCGCACTGAATTCCTTCATGACGCTAGTTCTTTCACCATTAGTCAGAAGGCTATTTTCAGAGCCACCACACTTCGGACAACGTAGCCAAAAATAATCAGTGACGAGAAAAATAACAAGCAACCAGAAAAGAGAATTCGGCTGGAGACTCTCTTGGACATCGAAGGTCGCGACCAAGCCAACTAGAATGGATTCACGCTTTTTGTAAACAGTGTGAGCATATTGAAGAAGCCCTTAAAATGATGTGCAAATCCTTGGCAGGATATTGTAAGGAGGATGTCGATTGGTGGGAACTCTTTCAAAAGCCTGATGCATGCAGGGATAATAATAAGCGCAATAAGACTTGACTAGCCATAGGTACAGTTATTTATTTATTTATTCAATAGAACATAAGTACTAAAAATAAAATTATAATGTTAGTAGACTAAAAGCTAAGTTCTGTTAACAGCCGTGCTAAATGCAATATTTCAGAAAAATCCTTACGTAGTTCAAAGGTCCATAAAATATTTCAACGTAACTCTTTGACGCAAAGCCTCCGTGCACATCTTCCCCAGGTCCAATAAACTCATATTCCCTAAGATGTAAAGGTAGTTACTCTCGGTACGTTTGTGTGCAAGTACCTATCGTGTACTCGCAGACTTCGCGTGTTATCTCAGCTTGAGAGCAGTAGCTGTAGGTACATACCCATTACGAAAGCTTAGAAGCTTGGCTTGAACATGGCTGATATTTCATGCTGATACCACGATTTAGTACTTTGGAGTTCTCATTTAGCAAAATTAATGCTATATTAAGTACTATTTATTTTGCTAATCAGGAAGTGCTATATACTTTTAAAGTGTTCCGTGTCAAGTTTGGAAAATCGGAACACTTTTAGCCCAGTATCTGTTTACTCGTATTTATGTCGCAGCCCACCCTGCTGAGCTAAACGATACAAGCTAGATAGTTAAAATTAGTTGAAAGTATCTAAAGGCTCGTTGCAAAAATGAGAAATTTCATGAAAAATTAAGTCAGTTACTAATTATTGCCTTGACCTTCTATTAAATATTAAATATAGTCACTATTATTGCACTATTAACCCAACAGTCACGTACATAATAGTCCTGATCCCACTCAAGGATTCCATGTAGGTACCACAACACCCAGACCCGCAACAAATATTTGCAGGTCATGCAAACATTTGTCCCGCAGCGGGAACTGAACCCACGCCTCTTGCGACTTAGCCAGCTACTCGCTCGTCATGCCTATAGAGTTTGTCACTTATCACCGGAAGCCGATTATGATCAACGGGAAGCGACGCACGCAAGAACACGCGGAACACGCACTGAGTAATTCGAAAGCGCTTGAAAGTAATTAAGTATCATTTGCTTATTTTTCTGCATAGTGTGATGATTCCCACGAAGCGGAAGGCAAGTATTTTTATCTATTTTTATTAATTTACTACTTTGGATTTAAATGCATTTCTGACAGAAGCTCAGAAATCGATTTGTATACTGATGTCTGGCCTACAGGAAGGCCATAAAAAAAGTCCAAATATGGAAGATGATGATTGTGAAGAAAGTTCAAGGTTAGGTTAGGTTAGGTTAGGTTGCTTTTGGACCGCGTTTAAAATTTATTTGCTAAATACTTAATAAAAAAATTAAAAAAATACATTCAAGCTCCAGCGAGTCTGCATAATGTTTGGAGACTCTCTATAGGTAGGTACTTTACGACCAAGGACGTTGCTGGATTCTGTCGCTCTTCTTATTTTTATGCGCTCATCATTTTAATCTTCTAAGTCGCTTTGTACATTCACATTCATACTTACGATTCTGACGATTACGTAATCATGATAAAACATACGCACCTACCTACCTATCTGGTTATTAGCTTATAGCACCTTCGACTCACTTAGTTACCTACACAATAATTACTACAGTTGCTGTGTGCTTTGAAATTATTAAAAACTGGTTTTTATGAATTTAAGCTTTGATTTGGTTACAATAGGATTACCTCAATTCTACTGAATTTCAGCAGTTCATTCACATACACTAACGTCGTGGACGAGATAATGATAGAGTTATTCACATTATTAAACATTGCTAGTTGTTTATGATCTAATCGATTCAAATCTATCTTCGTAATCGTGATTCATAAAAGCTAGCAAAAAGTATAAGCAAATGACGTAAGGCTTGCCTGTACCAACACCCACCACAGTGCTGCTATTGGTGGACGGAACAATAAACAGAGGCGGGGCCTTTCGGACCCAGCCCGGGCCCATAGCCTAATTACGGGTTGCTATTGTCATTTTGGTTCCGGGGTAGCAGACACTGGTTGTCTTATGAAAATTCTCGAGGCAAATGAGATTCATAAAGATACTGTGAAATTACCACAATGGAGTAAGCTTTTCTGCAAGTATTTTTTAAAAATACAAGTTCTATTTCAAATTCATTGAAACCACAAGGACCATTTTGAATCGTCTTATAAACTGACGGCTCTCTTTCTGAACCAACTAGTCCTTATTCTAAGCTCTACGTGTTTTTATCTATGATTTGATTTGTGTTGCGTTTCCGAAAGCACCGTTACTTTTTGGGGCTTTTCGTGGGCTTGTACATTTACCAGTTTCATGTATTTTTAACCGACTTCACAAAAAGGAGGAGGTTCTCAATTCGGTTGAACCTATTTTTTTAAGATTAATTTGCAATTTGCAACATTACACTCTTTCTGAGTTGTCAAAGTCTTAGTCAAGTCGTGTTTTAGTAAAGTGTTGGCAGTTTTACTAATACTTTGGTTGACAATTTCCACCCCTTTGAAAAGTCACGAAATACACTTACATTTCATTGTACTACATTATGCTTTTTAAACAAGATACAAGGCCGGTTAAAATGCCACCAAAATTACCTACACGGTCAAACTAAAAAAAGCTCAGTTTTCAGAAGAATGCAGTGATCCAAATTAAATGAGCCTGATCTCGTATCTCAAAGGTATACCTACTGCCGAAGATTCCTTGGCGGATGTCCATTGCGTACTTAACTTACCTGCAATTACAATTTAAATAACTTTAAACAAGCTAAGTAAAGATTAATTAATAGTTCTCGGTAACCAAATAGCCCAACGCACGCAAGGGGCAATCTTAATTGAAACAATTTGTCATTGGGCTCCAGTGCATTAATGGAAAGGTGAAGAAACCATGTTGCCTACAACTAATAGCACAGCTCTATCTATAGCCCGCTGCACGACTGAGCTTGTCTATATGACCAATAGTTAGCGACCTTAGTGCTATAAGTTATCACTGGCAACACGCACTGATTATAGACTTTCACATAATATAATACATAATAATTTATTATAAGTATTAGGCCTATATACAGTCTTTCTGTCTGACTACCTCTCACAGAAGTGTATCTTGGCGGCCATATGATATGAGGTAGCTACAATTCCGAAATATGATTAGTTGTGCCAACATTGGCAATTATCTAATAAAAAATACATTAAGTCGACGGATGAACACACAGTGGATGTAGTTAGGATGATGTGATGAAAGCTTAAAGTAGGGATAAGGAAGTACTCTTAGCCTAAACCTACGGTCACCTAGAAGCCTAGGAGGAATGGGCATCGCAACCGACTGATCATGTATAATGATGTGCATCGATTTAGTGTAGGCATGGACTGCGCGGTCGGGAGGAGACGCCACGATATATTTAAATTATCTGGGTTCTGCTCATCAGTTACATAGTGCATGATACATAACATACGCGTAATATAGGAAAGTACGCATACCTATGTGCCCATCTCAAATTAGGGTTGTCGCTTAGTTCAATTAAGTATATAGAAAATCACATCTGTACATCACAATCATGCAATCACATCACTGTGATCTGCTTGTGGAACTTCCAACCTATCAAAATCTGAAAAGCCGCCTTTGTAATAATATGAAACTTGAAATCTAAAGTTTATCAATAGGTAGTTATATTTTACACCTTTCTTCATAACGACGACCTCCGTGGCGTAGAGAGAGAGTAGCCGGCTGAGACACAAGAGGTTGCTGGTTAAATTCGATTCCCGCTGCGGAACAAATGTTTGCATGATCTGCAAATATTTGTTCCGGATCTGGGTGTTGTGGTACATGGTACTCGTAGTTCTTGATACCCACGACACAGGGAATCCTAGTTTGATATTAGGACTATTTATGTGACTGTTGGGTGGGTGTTATGTTTTGTTATGGCAACATAAACAGAAACAAAACAGAATTAAATTAATAGGCAGATATCTCCTTGCAAAAAAGGTAGACAACTAAAAATTATCTTTAGATACCTACCTTCGCATTGCAACGGTGGGGATTATATCAAATCACCACATTGCATTCTATGGGGGAGGCCTCGTCCAGCAGGGGACGTCTAACGGCTGATGATGATGATAGACGAGCATTTTGTCCGACAATACAGGCTTATTTGAAATAGGTTTGAAAAGTTGCTGGTGTTGGTAGCCCTAGCTACTCCGATACCAGCTAAATAAGATATTATACACTTGGACAGTGTATTGATCACATGCCATTCGTTATCGCAGATCGATTCATTTCACGGCGATATAATGTACCTACAGGGGACTAAAATAGGAAAGGAAGGGTTACTTGCGGGTTTAATGAATGCAGCGAAGCCAGATATTAATGATTACTATTTTCACCCGACTATACAGTATAAGTAAAAGTTATGATTTTAGAAATGTCACTGCGACGCATTCTCGATCTGCCCCCCAATTACAGTAGCAAATGGCAATAGGGAACACAACAATGGGGATCATTTTGGCAGCCTTATAGCGCTGTCCAAAGCTTTTGAAACTTGAAAGGATGAATAAGTTTTCCCTATTCAAGTTTCATAAGATTTTGACAGCGCTAAGGCTGTCAAAATGATCCCCATTGTTGCGTTCGCCATTGCCATTTGCTAGGTACTGTAATTGAGGGGTTGTTCTGTCTGTCACTAGCAGTCACTAACCAAAACCCATTCGCAGAACGAATGGCGCAAAACGCGCCGCCTTTCCTACTTTTTTTGTGAAAGACTCTTTAGTTTTGAGTTTGAAATTCGACTATGAGCCCAAATCAAATCAAATCAAAATAATTTTTATTCATTGAAATCACAAGGATCATTTTGAATTGTCTTATATAAACTTAAATTACTCCTGTTTCAACGCGACCAAGCCTAGTAGTAGGGGCAATAAGCGTCGATTTTTGGCCAAACCTTGCACTTTTGTCTCGGAAGACGCCACTTGGCACGATTGTTCTTTAGGTCATTCTGAACAGAATCAGGCTTTTTTTTTTACCTTTTTGTTAATTTTTCGTTTTTTTTTATATGGTCAGGTAAAAAGTTTGTTCCAGAAATGAATTCCCCATCCTTAAATTATACGAAAACGATACCAAACTTGTCCTTGTAGCTATGAGTGGACAGTAACTGAGCTCGGACTGTAACGCAGGAGATGCACTCTTCTCCCCCCGCCCCTGGCTACCAGCGGGGGCTGAATCTGCTCAGAATGACCTAAAGAACAATCGTGCCAAGTGGCGTCTTCCGAGACAAAAGTGCAAGGTTGAGTTGCTTATTGCCCCTACTATAGAAGAATAACCCCAAAACCCAAAGCCCAATACCTATTAACGAAACTATGAGTATCTATAAGCATCATGCTTCCACACTGACACAGGTCCCTAAGCCAGCATTGGTATGCTCTTGTTACTGCCATAACCGGACTCATTTGAACTAAACAATAATTGGCTTGGCTTCTTATACTGCCGGTGGTCGACTCGTAAATAATGGATCCTCATTTGCTGGAACAAACGACGACAGTTATACAATCATGGCATGAATGATGCCTGAAGGTTTAACGTGAGAACGTCTTGAAATCAGTTCGGCAGACAAGGGCTTTAAAAATAAAATACTCTACTACGGACTAATTGTAACTAAAGTACCTACCAACCATATTAGTCGGTACACGAAAAATCTAGTTTTCTTCTTTTGTATCATGAATGAACCAGTGTAGTGAAAGGATTCAGGGTAGGTACGCTCCGCAGGAAGACGTTTCTCAAAAAAAAGATTGTCCAAAAGTCCAAATAATTTAAAACTATTTTGGATGCTTTGAACTGTTATGTTTCATAAATTAATTATTTTTTAACCGTTCATGGTTCAAAGCAAGTATATAAAATAAATACGCATTTATTTGATGTATGTATTTCGGGCAGCTTAGGCCTTAGCACTATAATAATAAATAAATAATAAATGCTGGACATTTCACACAACATTATCTAGCCCCAAACTAAGCAGAGCTTGTGTTGTAGGTACTAGATAACTGATATACTTACTTAATACAAATACATTACATAGATTGATATTTTTATTATAAATAGAAAATACCCAGAACATCCTGAACAAATATCTACGAATCGTACAAATATTTGTTCCGAGGCGGGAATCGAACCCGCAACCTCCTGCGTCGCAGGCGAACCTTCACCCGCCGCGTCACAGAGGTCGATAATTTACATTACAACTAAAAAAATATGTATATATGATCAGCATATTGAGATACCAGACATACTTGATTTTTAATCATAATGACGTCGTAATGATTGATGTTGTGATTACATCAGGGGCCTGCCGCAGCACCCGTCTCATGCGCGATCCCCTGTCTCATCAGCCCCCTCACTCATGTAACGCCGTCGTGTAGTGGTCTGCCAACAGCTTAATACCTACTGCATTGAACTAACACGACGTATTAACGTTAACAAACCGCAATTTCCTTATGCAAGTTTTTGCGTCCTTAGACTAGTGCAGCTCCCGTATATCCGGTGGTTATGATCCGTTGTACCTACTAATAGATCTCTGCCCTTCTAATTTAAACAACCGTAACTACGATTTTTATCAAAAATCAGTTAGTACTTGATTCGGAATCAGCGTGATGAGATTTATAATGTTCTCTTTGACTTATATTTTATAAAACCTACCGTAAGGAAGATAGTATTAGTCATGAGCACCGTAACAGCTTATTTTTTTTACGTTTCTAGGTATGAATACCGTTTGTATGAGCTTGATCATGCATCTTAAATGTATCCTAAATATAAGCACCGTAAGATATTATACGGTGGATAACTGAACAAAATTTTGTATTATGCGCGACTAAATACTACACATAAGAACAGTAACATTATAATATACGGTGCTTATGACTAGTTTTGATATTCTTTATTGATAGACCAATATAAATTAGCAAAATTTTATTTAAGTAGTTGTAGTTTAATTACCTAGATAGTTTTATTCCTCTGGGAAAGTCAAGCGCAAACATACCTTTTTAAAATTCAAAATGATCCTTGTGATTTCAATGAATAACATTCTTTTGATTTGATTGATTTGATTTTGCAGTAGTTTCTAATAAATTTTTTTCCAGCAGAAAACAAGATCTTATTTCAACTTTTTGAGCATTATTAATCTTCTACCAGGATGCGAAGCATATAATTCTGTGATTGAGCAGCACAAAAGGACAGTGTTTTCCGGAAACCACGTAAAAATCTATGGCGATTTCTCCAAGCAAATAATCGTAAGCAAATTAGTGCCACTTATACCAGAAAACAGGAGGGACAGGTCCAACTTGTTACTCCACTGTTTAAGATGATTTAACTTTTAACGAATGATTAAGTTACCTTCTAATAAAATATTTTAATTAAAGACTGATATTAGGTGTACAAGGCATTTTAAAAGTTAGTTGTTATTTATATTATTTCTAGTTTTGGATTTTTAGAGCTGGTAGTCTTAAGACTGATCTTAATATTTATTGTGTAGGTAGGTAAGTCTGATGACTGACTTAGGAGTATTAACTGTGTAAGATTTAATAATAACCTTGCAGAGAAGTGTTTTTAAAAGACTAATGACCCCCTGGAACGCGGGCCTCTGGCCCGGCCCATGTAAAGATGCCCTGTCTACCAATCCGCATGTGTCTCTTAGGGGGTGCGCCACCGTGCGCGCGGCCGGCCGGAGACATCAAACGCCGCATTTCGCACAATTATCACCAATTAAGATCACTCCGCTCCTCTCATCCCACTGCAACTATTCCAAGCATTAAGATTAAGGATGACTTAAGATGAGGTCACGGGTATGCGGCGCTTACGCCCTTTTGCACGCAAACGAAGTTTGCTTCTAATGTGGCTATTATTTCTCCATTCAATTTTGTGCACATGATCAGTAGGTTCACTAATATCAGTACACAACACACGTGGTGCGTCAGTTTTTGAAAAATTCGTTTATTTATTATTTGCCATATTAATAATTAATAATAATATAATATAATTTTAAGTATAAGAAATTACAACAACAAATAATTTCAACTTGTTTCCTAAGAAAAAGGGTCTTGACTTGATAGAAGACAGACAGACAGATGGGCAACGAAGTGATCCTATGAGTCCCGTTTTTTTCAGTTGCGGTAACGGAACCCTAAAAATAACTAGTGGTTCGCCCCGAACTGAGACCTCGCGATAACACTTTAATCAGCCTGACTACTTAACTAAGTAACTTCCATAATTTCATTTATTATTTTTGAAAATTTTCACCTCGAGGTCTACCAGTATAGTATCTATCAGTAACTACTCAGTAATTTCCTACACATCATCGAAATAACCCTTAGAGATACTATAAATTCTCTAAGAAATAACCTTTCAATAGGGCTAAGCAACGGGGCGTAATACTACATACCTGTTAGTGCCTATATCAAGTACCTGACGAATTAATTGATAACGTACTTTTGACGAAAATCATAGAACTCCAACGTCATTCCAATTCCTAGAAATGGGAGGTCAACAATGGATGTTATATTGGTTTCAGTTTTATGGAGTACAAGTTTCTAAATTCTTCAATTTAAGACTTTTCCATGTAGTTGTGACACAAAAGCCACAAGCATACCAAATTTCAGCATTGTGGGATTGCTGGAAGTACCCTAGAATTTTTGAATTTTACGTTTTTTATTTTCCCTAATATCTCGAAAACTACTGCGGCTAAATACTTATTAAAATCAGTTTTGAAATGTCCAACCAAAGCGCTTTCATTAGACACCCCACTTGATCTGTCTCACTTTTATTTTTTTTACCCCCTCTTGGACCCCAATATCTCAGCAACCCCCAGACCGATATAGCTCATAACCTTACCTACAAATTGTACCAATACTATCTACCCCCATACCAAATTTCATGAAGATCGGTTTAGCGGTTTGGAAGTTTTCATCGGACAAACATACATACATACATACAAACGCCGATTCTTACAACTTGACTCAGAGAACTCACTTCGCTCGTTCAACAATGTTTCGCCCTTTCATTTCCCCTTCATGAAAAAAGAGTGGAATTGAGGTTTACCTCGAGTCAAATCACATTCTTTGACAGTTTCACGGGGTGCGATTTCTTAAAGTCACTGAGTGACTAAAATTAAATGACATCAAGCACTCTCAAAAAGGCCGCAAATCAGTGTTTTTCAAGAGATTTATTGGAGAAGGCACTTGTATTAATATCATAGGTATAAGAATTTTAGTTATCAATGAGTTTCAGATGTATAGAAATTTGGACATCGTGGAATATCTACCTAGTCACCCGATGACTTTCAAAAATTGCACTGCTCAATTTGATTCTAGATGTGCTACTTGTCAAACAAACAAGCTAACGGCCCACCTGATGGAAAGTAGTTACCGTAGCCTATGGACACCTGCAACACCAGGGGCATCACACGCGCGCTGCCGACCCTGCTACATAAAGATGAAGTCTCATGTGCCTGTAATTTCACTGGCACCCGTACCCTTCAAACCGAAACAGGACGGCAAAAATTGGTACCGGTGGTAGTACTTCTCCAGACAAACTCTTTCACAAGAAGTTCTACTACTAACAAATAGCCAAATAGACATTTCACTAGTAGGCAATGTTATTCTAGCTATGTCGATAGACGTTGCATTGTAGACGTTTCAGACGTGTCACAAACATGTTGACACAGACAAAAATGTTGTTAGGTACCTAGGTACTCAGGTAGTAATCTAAAAACGGAAATGTCGTTTTTCTTGTAACCGCTTATTTAATGAATTCACCGATGCGAAAAATTGATGTGACATTTATGTAAGTAAGTAAGTTAGATGAATGCTTATTAACTTTTTATGTTTACTAAAGCATGATTTGTATTTGAATTAGGTGTACCTACCTAGGTTGCCTGATTCTTTAGGCTTGGTCGCTTTGGAACAGGAGTAATTTTAATTTAGAAGACGATACAAAATGTTCCTTGTGATTTCAATTACTAAATAAAATTCTTTTGATTTGATTTAATTTGGTGTATCCTAGGGGGTGCATTTTAGTTGTAGCTGTAAAGAACTGCCTTCAGTTTTCAGTAGGTACCTAATTGTGTTTGTACCCTATTTACATCAATGGTTTGTACCCTGCATGAGTAGCGAGTTACATGCATTGTACCTGACAATTTTTTTGGTACTTAATCACATAATCTAAACTGATAAAACACAATTGAAATGTACCCTACAATGATTTTAGTTGGTAGTTAGTAACTACCAACTAAAATCAAACAACCATACAATCAAAAACCAACCTTCAAATCCACGCCGCCCATCCAAGTCTCCGAAACCGAAACCTAGCATTATCTGATTCATAGAACCGATAATATAAACTTCATTGTTGCATATGGCCGGCGCAGTAGCGACTCGGCAGCATGGACGCAAGGGTCTTCTTAGTGGTGGTTCTGGTGCAGGGGCTCTGGGCGGATGTCAACGTGATGAAGGACGTCACCCTCGGCTTCGGAGAGGCCTTGGCAAAATGTCGAGAGGAGGTACTGTGGGGTTCAGACACCCATTTATGGGTCTGGGAACTGGTAGGAAATCAGAACAAACAAACGGATAGTAATAAATTACAAACGACACGCCCGTCCGGGCCGAACGTTGTCCAAGCAATGACATTCCACGGGGGCGCCTCGATCGTAATCGCTTTATTTCAAAGGCTGAATACCACATCTCTTCCTTTTTAACAAATTAAAAATTAACAATTGCTTATTTCCAAAAGTTAACTTACTATTCTTATTTTACTATATACTTCTAGTAATTTTACAACATAAAGTAAGCCATCATTATTCTAAAGTGATACTTCTAATGATTTTACAACATAATTATTATTCTAAATCGAATTTTATTTTAACCAGTAATTAAACTACGCCGTTGATGTAATTTTTAATTAAGTACCTATACAATTATCGATCTCTTTACTAGGTACGCTATTATTGTCCTCCTCAATTTCTTCATGATCACAGATCTTCCAATTACTACCTTCTACTCTTTTCAAGTGTAGGAATTATATTCCAACGATACTCCCGATCTTCCTGTATCAGAGCCTTCCAGATTTCTGATCCATGTGCATCGCAGAAGCAGCCTACACCTTCTGTATAGATTGAAGTAGTTCCCACCTCTGGTTGTACGCAGTCTCCGGTTAGACAGGTTAAATTCTGGTGGCAGACTTGGAAGACTGTGGCGTATTCAGATAAGATGGCGTTGGGATGGGTTTGCTACTCAGTGATCTGTTAGGGCAAGTTGTCACAAATAATTGCTTTCCAAATGCCTTCATTCACAAAACTTAAAGATACTACGACACCACTCTGATAATACAATTAGGTGAAAGTGTGGTGTCATGCGAGATGATATTATTAGCTAGTTGTAAGTTAGTGCAGACAATCAATTAATTTTTAATCTTAATTTAATGTTGCACAATTTGACATGTCGTCATAGAGACGTTTTGTATTTTAATACTAATAATTTTATTAGAAATTTTGTTTTGACACGAGATACTGTTGATACATAGTATCTTGAGTCAAAACAGACGGCAGACATAGTAAATTCATAATTGATAAATTGTTAGCATTTCATATTTTTGATCTCGTTATAAGTATCTACTATAACGCAGTTCACGAGCTCGTGGTTAGAAGTAGGTAGTACTAATGAGGGTAAAAGATAGGAGTGTCAGCTGACAGTCATTTAAACTAGTTCGACAATGAGAAGGCCGGCCACATAAAATGTACAAGCCCTTCCCAGCAAAATCTTAGGCTTAGAAACATTTTTAAACAGTTTGAATGTACATTATCATGTATGTAACTGAACACTGGATGTAACAATTTGAGTTACTCCCTTATTATGAGAATTACAATATTGTAAGTTCATACAAACGCAAGAACGCCATAGGGTTCCTTAACTGTTGTTCGAAATACTTTAAAATGCAAGAAACGTAAAGATGTTGCAAATCTCACTATTGAGAGGACTATTGAGCTGTTGAGCTAGAGCTGCATATCATTGTGTGTTTACCGTCCCCCTGACGCAGACTTCGCGTTATTTTAATCCACTATGGAAAAAGTATTGCTCAAAACTTTTGTACATAGTAAAATGCTTATAGTCTGCGGAAATTTCAATATAGGTTAGTTCTTTTTCTGAGAGGCTGCTTAATTTGTTTAAATGTTTTAATTTACATCACCTCTTCGAATAACCAACAAGAGTGACACTAACAACATCCACCTGTTTTGATAATATTTATTGTAGTAGTGTTCCAATTGATACATCAGTAATTAAACATTTCACCTCAGATCACTATGGTCTCAGCACAGTGCTTTAAATACTTGTAATTTCACTTATCACAGATAGTCGCATTTTGAAATTCCACGGCAGTATTGATCTAAAAATGCCCCTTGTACGTACCGTGCGTAGATGATCCGAATGACCTTTTTACCAGTTTGTCTAAATTGATAAGTGAGGAACATAGTGAGATTGTAAAGCTAGAGTGAATGTCGGGTTAGCTGATTGGGCTACAACCCTATATGAACTCTATACGGCTGGGGAATCAATGTTGCACGACCCAACGTTTATCTTGTACATAAAGAACTATTCCAAGTCCTTCAAAAAGTTTGTCATACATTAAAATCATTGCATTTGAGAAATTCAATAGAAAAGTCAGCAAATAAAATTAATACAACTTGGAAATTAATAATGAAACAGGTAAATCTAAACCTTGTAGTAACCAGATGAATTTAAACATAAACAATACTATGTTATCAAAAATATTCAGGTCATGAATGCCTTTGATAGTTTTTCTCTAGTAATTGTGCTAGGTGCTGATATTGCGCCGTGTATGGCCTACATTTTCAATAGATGTCTTGACGAGAGTCTTTCCTCATCTTATGAAACATAGTAAATGAATCCTTTGTTCAAGTCTGGAAATGATAAAGATCCAGGTAACTATAGGCCAATTTCTATATTGCCTGCTTTAAGTAAGATCTTCGAGAAACTTATTCTTACTCAGTTATTGTCACACTTCGACCTCCACGGACTTCTTCAGTCATTCATTTGGAATAACTAAGGTTCATTCGACAGCCGATGCTGATACCATGCTCTTAGAACACATATTTGAAGCGTAGGAGAACTCACAGAACGCGATCGTCCTTAGCTTTTGACTGCGTGTGGCATGATACATTAATTTCCAAGTTAAAACATTATGGCTTCCAAAATCAGGCAATTAATCTTGTAAATTCTTACTTATCCAATAGAATTCAAAAATTGATGTTGGTGGTGAAATGATCGACTATTGTCATGGGGGTGCCACAGGGTTCAATACTAGGCCCTTTTTATTTCTAGTTTACACTATCAATCTCTTTTTTTACATTATGTGGCATAGTTCTGTTTGCTGACGATACTTCTTTGATTTTCAAAGTTGATAGATCTAAAGCAAATTACGATAGAGTAAATAATTCACTGTCGCGAGTTCTTGTAAATAATGTTTTGATCACAGTAAATAATCTTTTGCTTAATGCTAAAAACGAAAAGCATCAAATTCACATAGCCAAATGTAAAACATTATCAAACTAAATATTAAAATAAATCGGGAGACACTTGATCTTGTTAAGTCTAGTATTTTCTTAGAGCTTAATATTGATCCAGGGGGTCAGTGGGCACCGCAAATTGTGGCTTTAGCTGGTAGACTTAGTTCCACTGCATATGCAGTTTGTATGTTAAGGCAGCTTACTGATGAAGCTACAGCTAGGCTTGTTTATTTTAGCTACTTCATAGTGTTATGTCATATGGTATCATGCTGTGGGGTAAAACAGCTATATTTCCAGCTAAATTTCTCTTACAAAATCGGGCAATACGTGCCATTTATAAAATGAAGTCACGTGACCCCTTGAACGCCTTGCGTTTCAAAGAAATCAATATTCTCACAGTAATTTCGCAATATATCTATGAAATATTATTACATACACATAAACACTTGGATAGTTGTATGAAAAAGGGTGACTTGCATGGTATTTGGATTTATAAATACAACCAAACTAAATATACCAAAATTTCGATTGAAGAAAGTAAATGGGTCTTTTATGAGGAATTCTGTACAGTTCTATAATAAACTTCCAGAAGGTGCATCCAAATATCTTACTCGAAGATAAATGGAAATTTCATATTCATATTCATATTTATATCATTTATTCACCGTAGGAACACTGGGAGCACTTGGTTTTGTTATGGTGTACATACATTTTAGCGGCCGCACATAAGCCTTGTCAGATAATTGCTACATCTGATTTGAGCTGATTTGCTATAATATCTGTACTTTTCTCTTTACATGGTTCTATTAGATTGTTATTTATAAGTAGGTATACTCATACTGATACTCATACTCATTTATTAAAACCATAGGAACAATTATTAAGAACACTTGGTCACGTCATACATTATATTTAGAAATTAGGTTATATCAGAGACTAGTTTTACTAGTCTCTGGTTATATCAAGTGGAGCGTGTACTGTCTTATAAACTTTTGCTGATGTTTATTTGCATTTGACTAACTTTCTTAGGTTTTTAAGTTCTCATTTAATATGTATCAGCAACTTCCTGCTCCGAGGCACCACACAGGCGCTTCCCACCTTGTGGTAAGACGTATCATCAAATTAAGTGATTGCAACAAGATTGACAAGCCGTGTTTGTTGCCTGATTCTTCTAGGCTTGAGCGCGTTGGAACAGGAGTAATTTTAGTTTATAAGGCGATTCAAAATGATCCTTGTGATTTCAATGAATAAAATTCATTTCATTTGATTAACAGAGGGATCAAAATGCACTACCTTAGAGTACGTACCTACATTAAACATGTGTAGGTATCGGAGGTTATTGCCATTTATCGCTCCATACTGTCACCATTTTGTAGACATTAACATTCGTCTTTTAGGCAAACTTGCGTAAATATATACGTGGCACAATTTCAATGAGTAGGTACAAGTTTAATTGACTCATTGAAAACAACTTTATAGAAGCTCGTAACACTTTTGTCCATTCCCTGGAGTTGGTTCACATCAACAAGAACTTTATAGGTAGTTATTTGCTATAAGCAAGGTACCAGAAATAAACTCATAAATTGGTTGACATGAACTGGAACATTTTGCCTCATTATTTTGTCATTTCATTATGGTTGCGACGTGTTGCGAGATAATTAGCCACCATAAATTTATTTCAAGTAAGAGGGTACTTAGTAAAAACTTTTAAATTCGTGTGGCCGGTTAAAAATCAAGTTAAAAATATCTAGTTACGACCACGTTACGACTGATTTAAATCACTAAGAAGAAGTACCCTTCCTCGAGTTTTAGAAAAGTTTTCCATGTATGTCGGTATTCAATTAACACAACACTACGCAACTTTTAGTCGAATTATCGACTAGGTACTCACAATTTTTTATCCTCGTCGCCAATGTGGGGTTCAGACACCCATTTATGGGTCTGGGAACTGGTAGGAA
Source organism: Epirrita christyi (assembly GCA_951392215.1). Lineage (NCBI taxonomy): Eukaryota > Metazoa > Arthropoda > Insecta > Lepidoptera > Geometridae > Epirrita > Epirrita christyi. The sequence continues at coordinate 15,095,348 of OX595851.1, forward strand.
ATCAGAACAAACAAACGGATAGTAATAAATTACAAACGACACGCCCGTCCGGGCCGAACGTTGTCCAAGCAATGACATTCCACGGGGGCGCCTCGATCGTAATCGCTTTATTTCAAAGGCTGAATACCACAGGTACCATTTTACTTTATAAATTAGTGCCAAACTTTTAATGCCAACAATGGAGTTCTTTCAGTCTGTACCACTCGTCCCAATCATGGTCTAAATACTGATGATGAGGATTTTAATTTCTATGTGGATACGGTAGCCGCACTTTAAATAGGTAGGTATCTGCTTAGATATCGATGTGAGGTTACCGTACTCTTCATCTAACTAAACATTTCAGAGTTGTAGGTAAGCAAACATGAACATTTGGTGACCAGTTGGATTGAAGAGCACTTGTCAGCACGGATCGGCATTGTATTTTGTTCTCTAGCAGAGCACAAATCTCGGAAGTAAGGGCCAGCACCTGCATGTCCATGACAAAGTGTGCTCCACTGGCGACGCCCAATACAAAACTAGCTCACACTGCTGACAAGTGCATGGGACGGCATACATACTCATCCATGCATTCTAATATGTACATAGTCGAGATCTCTTCTTCTAGGTCGTTTTACATTGAAACACATGTGTGATCTTTTCCAGAGTCAGCTCTCAGAAGAGAAGATGGAGGAGTTCTTCCACTTCTGGCGCGACGACTTCAAGTTCGAGCACAGAGAGCTTGGCTGCGCGATTCAATGCATGAGCCACCACTTCAATCTGCTGACTTCCTCATCCAAGATGCACCATGAGAACACGGACACGTTCATCAAGTCCTTCCCCAATGGTAAGGATTCCTCCCCTGCACTGCACTTAGCGTCTTGAGGTTGCATTCTTCGCTGAAACAAAACCTCCCCTCCACTGTAGAGTCAAAAAAAGCCAGCAGCAGTTTCATCTAGCAGTCGATGTATTGTCTTGATGTGACTGACGGTTGGCTCAGCTCAGTTAGCTGGTCACTTCTGATCAACCGGCAGCCCAGCGCCACCAGTGGTGACCAGCATTCATGATATAAGTACTAAAAGCTACATCAAAAATCTCTTCAGGTGAAGTCCTGTCAACGCAGATGGTTGCGCTGATCCACAGCTGCGAGCAACGGTTCGAGACTGATGAGGACCACTGTTGGCGGATCCTCCACATCGCGGAGTGCTTCAAACAAAGCTGCCAGGAGAAGGGCATCGCGCCCACGATGGAGATGATGATGACGGAGTTCATCATGGAGACCGAATAGGCACTAGGTATTACTCGAAGTTTATTAGCAGTGACAAGTGGTGTCAGGTTGGAACTTGGGAAGTGCTTGCAACAAGTTCACACCCGCAAAGTTATTTTATTAAGATTTTAATATGGTTGCACTAATAAATCATAAAAATAAAAATAAACTTTTTTTTAAACTTATTTTTTATAGGTACCTTTCAATAACATTTATATCACACGGTGCCACCTCCAGATTCGCTAAATCAAAAGAACAATTTGAATCGGACTTATCTACGGTAAAACCGGAAGGAAGGCCCTCCTCTCAATGAACTAAATATATATAAACGTCCCAGGAAGTCGGTGGATGGAGGTGGCTCAAGGCCGTTCGTCGTGGTACTCTAGAGGGGAGGCCTATGTTCAGCAGTGGACTTCTACAGGCTTATGATGTTGATGGTGTGGTGACAATTGGCAAAACGGGCCTATTTATCACCTATTTTATTAAATACATTTTGTAACTTTAGTGAGAATAGCTCGCGGACAAAGTCGCGGGTTTCAGCTAGTTCCATATAAAACTAAAAGGCAGGTCGAAGGACGTAAGAGACAATTCACGAAACTACGAGCTTCACGCCCTAAAATCTTCAATCGAAGTTGACTCTTTACGACCCAACCAGTGTGATTACTCGCTATGACCAAAGATATTTCTTGTCAATAACGTGTGACGTCACCCATACCATTCAGCGATGATTCCACGCAGATATCGTAACGAGCCCGCGTTATGTTACGTTTTCATAGCGAATAAGGGGGCAGATGGCTGTGGCAAATCTGTTTCTTACAGCCCAGATTTTTACGTAAAGTCTGTTTAGAGTAGGTACCTAATCAAAATTATGGTGCTTATCCGACATTTTTTTGGGGATTTACGCAATTCTGTGTAGGTATACCTATACAGATCGATAAAGAATGTTAACCTGAAAAATGACGTCAAAAGTAATTTTCACCCAAATGTCAGTTACGCCCTTTATTTACTAGAGCTATCGACATGATCTATCGTTATGTATACCATAGGTTGGTATTTACCATAGGTTCTTCCCTTTTATTGTTTATCAAATCGGCTCAGTAATTATATTATTATCATGACCTGGGTACAATTATCACTGACATAGGTACATAGTAGGTATCTTATCTTAGGTATTTCCCTTTATGTATAAAGGCCCATTTGCATCAACCTTCACAAGCCATAGTGAAGTGTACGTTTTCCCATTGAACGCATTTTCGTAAGTTTTCGAACGAGTCGGTAAGTAGGTAGATATACCTACAGCGTGTTATTTTTAACTGGGAAAGTATAGGGTAATCCGAAACCATGGCAGATCAGATACAGAGAAACTGTCATGGGTACCACTAGGTTTTTGTCTAGGGATTAACTGTCCCGGTTAAAAAAACACTGTATATGAGGTAGGTAGGTACTTACCTGCACCTAACGACCTACGGAGGTTGGGTTGGGTTGATATTGATTACTGACTGACAAAAATAACCTGGCCAATCAAAATGGTCGAATAACAAATTCAATGTTGAGACAAGTCTCAAACATGTTGATACCTATAAGTACCTAGATACAGCTCAATAGTAATCGGACTAGTTTTCCTCATACTCCAGCCAGATATATGTAGGTAGGTACATGCATGATGTAGGTAGGTATTTAAGCATGGCTTGTCTTCACGCCGCTTAGTGCACGCTCAGCCGGCAAAGTAAAACACGACAATTAGTTAAAGGTAGCTATGCTGAGTTATAAGTAAACTAGGTAACTTGGTTATTAGCTACCTACTTATTCATATCATGGTATTACAGTGTTGATATTCTAAGTTACAGACTGTTAGACTGTAGACAGACGCCATGTTGTTGAGGAGCTTCCTTCTGTGCTGCGCGGTCAGCAGCGTGTACGGACAAGCAGAACAGGCTATCTTCGCGCAGCTCTACTATCCGCTTGTGCAGCAAGCAAGACCCAGGGCTTCATCAACGAGCCCGCCACTCAAAGTCCTGCCACTAGAGCGATCAGGAAGAAGCGCATCCAATGTACAGTATGTTGTTGAACGATCGAGAAGAAACGTGTTTGACGAAGACCCTGACAACAACAACGCGATGTTCCGAGGACTCAGGGAGCTGATGAAGGATCCCATCAGGGTGCTGGAGAATCAGGCCCCAGAACAACTTCATCAATGAGGAGCTGAAGCAAAAATTAGAACTAGGATTTTCATAATATTGTAATGCTAATTCATAAATATTATTAAGTAAGTACTTATATATTTTATTTTTATTTACTTACGGAAAGAATAATACCTGCTTATTTTTCTTAATTATTTATTTATAGCACAAAAAAAAAAAGTGGGCTTAATGCTAACAGCATATTCTACCCAAAGATTTAAATCGTAGATATGCCCAGGCACCGAAAACTGTTGCATTGTATTTGAATATGTGCGTGAACAAAATGCTGACGCACGCAAACTAGTGAATAGTTAAAAATCGTGATTTTGCCAATAAACTTAACTGTTGATATTACCATTTATTGTGCAATCATAATGCACGAACTTTTGTGAAAAAATTAACGTCCTGTAAGTCCTGAAATCGAAAATATGTGCCATTGTCTAAAAAGTGTCCAATCCAGATTTAAATCGTGCAATCCATGTACGGTCAGCAAACTCATCAGACAACAAGCAAAGTAATAATAATTAAACTGAGAATAATAATGTAACGTCGCGTAAAATTTCCTCAGACTTGCTGGAATTACTCTTTTTTTTTGGGCGATTGCTAATAAAAAGTCTTTGTTTGCATCTTCAGCTTTCACTGCTAATTCGTTGAAATCGTCTTTATTAAAATATTTCCTATTTTTCAAAGACCTAGACTAACTCTCGCAGAGAAATATTTTTGGATTTTAAATACCTACTTATTTTGTTTTCTCTAATTAATTTTTCTATGTGTATCGAAAATCGAATCTGTATCCGACACGTATATATCACGGAGGGGTGAACTAGGTATATTTTGATCACTAGGTAAATCTTGTGATGGCCGTGGTTGGCCGAAAAACTGGTCAATACCAGCTTTTCGGCCAACCACGGAACCATCACAAAATCATTAAGTTTTAATTTACGACGACCCAACCACGACCATGAGTGGAGTCAAATACAAATCGTCCTTGAAATGTGCTGAGCAAATTTTGTAGTCACTCTTCGTCTCTTTGGTCTACTTGAATAACCTTTATCCATTTTTCCTTAAAAATTGCTTCATGCGGAAATCTAAAATATTAAATTAAAACAAATGTATAATTTATTTAAATTATTGAATTTCTAAAATATGAAACAAAAAATAAAATTAATAAATGAAATACGCGTTTTTTCAGTGCTATTTCAATTTTCTATCCAATTAATTAAATCTCAATGACGCGGACGAGGCGCGGCGCGGTCCGTGACTACGCTCTTGAATCTGCTGACGCTACCGAGCATATCGATAACCATAGGTAGATGATCCCTTGTAAAGCGCAGTCTCGGTACAGCCGCGTGTCTTTATATATTGGTTTTCGATCGCACAACAAATAAACCGAGAAAATAGTGCCATCTCTTTTTCTCCTAAAGAAGTTGCAAATACTACTTTCTCTTTCGTGCACTTGCCATTTTAACTTGAATATTTTGGGCAACGGACAGAAAAAAATAGTTATTTAATTAAATCACAATACTTTCGAGTGAAATGTGACGCCTTTGGCTTTATTTGTGTTTTTGGAGTTGTTGTTGCACTTGCGAAATGTACACGATGGCATTTTGTGACACTTCTCATAGAAAATCGTCAAAATTACAAGACGCCCAGCTCACACTGTGTTCAGATGTGCACTGAGTCCAAATGAGCGAGCTATCTTATTTCATGAGGAAACATTACGGCTCGGTCTCTCAACGGTAAGGGCGTATCTACGATTTAAATCTTTGATTCTACCAGCCAAACCCGGTTTGTGACAGCTGGTGGTTGGCGTAGGTACTACCTACTTATAAACTAACACAAATGGTAGGTAGGAACTTACTTACTTACTTAGGTATCTACCTACATACTTGCAACTAATACAAGTACTTACCTACTTAAGTTTTTCATTCATGAAATGCCTCGTAAACTTTCCTCCAAAAATTTACCTAACACAACATGGAGCTGCCCTATTACACAATTCAGAGTTCACGCACGCATGAAGAGGTCAAAAAAATCACCGTTGAAGATAATTTATGTAGGAACCTAGGAGTTCCATCGTTATCTCCTCTTATCGGCGATATTCGGCAACAGTGACTCGCTGGCTTGGCTATGATTATGAATGCTCGAGTCAAATCGCGCAGGTTTTCTAATAATTCGTGTTCCGTCTATCTATATCTATGGGTCTTTATTCTGAGGTCTATGGCGTACTTAACTACCTAGTCTGTGGTACGCACAAGTCCGCACCTCAGAGGAATAGATAGTTCCTCTGAGGTACGTAGTACTATACTTAGTCTGTGCTCTGAGGGCCGCACCCATGGAAGTAATAAGTACTACGTACAACCGTAGTACTTATTACTTCCATGGCCGCACCTTCCTCGGAGCATAAACCCTCTGTCTACGATTAAACCCATGAAAGAATGAACCTCAGAATAAAGTGCTAGTCCCTTAGAGAATTTATGTGGGGAGATGGCATACTCAACTTCTAGTACTAAATTATTTCTGCCACTTTTTGCGGGAGGCGAGGTAAACACGTACAGCACACATTTAATTACTCACGCACACTCATGCAGAAAGTTGAGGTGTCTCTATAAACGCACACGGAAATAAAAGCTGTCACACAAACATAAAACAAGCACACAAATAAATAATTTCTGTAATTACACTATTGGTTAGTTGCACACTAGCGCAAAAACTAGTGATGGGATGTGAAAGATTGAATGAAATTAAGATTATTAATTGTCTATGGATCTAGTCTATGGGTGTATGTTTGAATGGGTGAATTGATTCATGTTGATCAAAAGTAATCGCGTAACAAACATATAAAAAAAACATAGGCAGTTAAAAATTGTTTTAGGATTTAAGAGCTCACCGGTAGGACGCGTGCGTCCTTTTGCACGCGAACGAAGTTTGCTTCTATTTTGGCTATTATTTCTTCAAAGGACAATGCAAGACTTTGGTCCAAAAAAAGTCAAAATGGTTGCTCTGAAATAAAACCCATGGCAATCGATGGGCATCATCACAAGTAGTAACTTTCACAATGAAACTAAAAAAATCTAACCCGGAGGAAAAAAGATATTAGGATACCAATATTGAAAAAACCGTGATTTTTCTTTCTTTTAAAAATTGATTTGAAATCAGTTTTACACAACTTGTGGCTCTATTTTTATATTTAATTCTATAAAAGAAAGAAGCAAGAAGACGATATTTTGTCTCTGTCACTCTCCGGCCATCAACTTACAGAGACCCCGGCCGCTGAAGGTTTCGACACAATAGATCGAAAAGGATATACCCAAAAAGTACCTACTCAAAACAAGTTATCTTTATTACCATTGTATTTTGTCCTTTTCACTCCTACTCATCCTAGAATCCTACATCCTGTTTCCTACCTGAGTGTGCGCACCGCGCTTACGCATCCGTCGACGATGTCGACGGATGCGCGCGCCAGTCGTTCCTTGGTTTTCATACGAACGTAACTGTGCGCCCTAAACTTCTGTGATTATCTTTTATGACTTTCGCGATTTGTTTTCTTGTATTTCGATTGATTCTTACTATATTGACCTTGGCTATACCTACCGGACTTAGATATTTCTAGTGAACTATGTTTCATCCACAAGCGCAAGTTGTGTGTTTACTGTGCAATGTTTCTGTGCTACGGATTCTGAGATATACTTTAAATGCGGATATTCGTGACTTACATCGCCATACAATCGAAAATATACAATCAGCATGTCCTCGTGAGGTAAGTTCAATATTTTTTCATGACATATTATTAAGTCAGTTTTAATTAAGTTCGGACTCACTACTACCACTACTATTACTACTGTGAAAGAAAATGTACTATATCGGTGTTTAAGACATATTACGATGGACTACACTACGACGGAAGCGAGGTTTTAATATAATTATAGTATATAGTAGCTGCGGAGCCTTACATACAAAGTCTGGGCTATAATGGTTGTAATATAATTCAAATCTACGCGTGGTAGATTATACTATTGCTTTCATTTATAATGATGTGAGCAAGTCGTGACATTGCGCTGCACCTGTCATCCTGCCTGAGGCATTTGACGACCTCTGTGGCGCGGCGGGCGAAGGTTCGTCTGCGACGCAGGAGGTTGTGGGTTCCATTCCCGCCTCTGAACAAATATTTGTACGATCTGCAGATAATTGTTCAGGGTGTTCTGGGTATTTTTCTATGTTTAATAAAAAATATCTGTCTATGTAATGTATTGTATTAAGTATATCACTTATCTAGTACCCATAACACAAGCTCTGCTTAGCTTGGGGATAGATAATGCTGTTTGAAATGTTCAGCATTTATTATTTTTATTTATAATCATAAAAAAACTCATGTCCCCGTAATTTCACCGGTACCCATCCGATCCCATCCCTTCAAATCGGAATACAGCAATGCTCACATACTGCTGGCGGCAGAAATATGTATGGTGGTAGTACTTCCCGGACGAACTCGTTCACAAGGAGCTCTGCTGCTACTGTATGTCTAACTTCGTCAAATAGGTTAGGGGGCGTCCATTAATTACGCGAGGCTTAGTTGTTTTTATTTAAGACTAGTTATGACTATTAAGAATGACGAAGACTCAAAGTCAGAAAATCGAACATCATATTAATCATGACAACTCATTTTGAATGAGTGACAGCGTTGACTGAGCCGTCGACTAATGATGTATTTACGGGCGTAAAACACAGCAGGTTGGGATCTGCCCACGCGTCGCTGCCACCTGGCTCGTACGATGCGCTACCGCCGCGCTGCCACAGCGGTCGTCGAGTCGCGCGTTTTGCTGGCTGGTAGCGGCTTAACCATCGAGAGGCTACTATGCTACTTTGTGGCGTTTGCATAGCATAGCCTAACTAGCATAAACTAAGCCATTCTCGTCACTACTCTACTCGTCTACTGGTACTCGTTTATCTGGTATGGTTATCGCTTAGTAAAAAAAACGTTAACGTTACTACACCAAAATCATGTTTTGTTATTTCAGATCTCGTTCAACAATGAAGAACACATCTGTTTACGTTGCTGGATGAGAGCTCGGTGAGGAAGGCTAGCACCACACCATCCTGTAGATATAGACCCTGGTGTAGATCACGAACACCTGCAGTTTATCAACCAGAGGTTGAAGAACTTGAGGATAACCTACAACCCGGGATTCAACAACCTCAGGATCAACAACCTGATGAGCAACAACCTCAGGACCAACAACCTGATCAGCAACAACCTCAGGACCAACAACATGATGAGCAACAACCTCAGAACCAACAACCTGATAAGCAACAACTTGGCATTCAAGAACCAGAAGAGCAACGACAACTTAAAATAAATTAAAATTAGGAGTGTGGAGTGTGTATCCACTCTCAATTAGGATGCCACGGCTAGCTAGTCTACCAGAGCTCACTAGGCTACCACGGCTCACTTTACTAGTAAGAATTACTTAAATCTAATAAAATGTTTCAGGGCATAAAAATTACCATTGTGTATTATAATAAAAGCTTGTTTATTTATTTTCCCCAGGGCCGATTTGTAAGCGCCTTTGTTTTTTCTTCAAGATATAATGTCACGGTAACATTTCAGAAGACATTATCGCGGAGCAGCACTTGGACCAAATCTCATAGAGAGATTTGCATTATCCTTTTGTATTCATGATTTGTACACTAATATATATAGACCCGTGGTGCGTTCGTTTCTTATAAAATTATATGGTTTCCAAATCACACGCATCAGGCATGTATGATCTGCAACTATTTGTTCCGGGTCTGGGTGCTATGGTACCAGGTACTCGTAGTTCCTGATAGGTACCTACGATACAGGGAATCCTAGTGTAGGATCAAAACTACGTGTGTGACTGTTGAGTGTTAAAAAAAACAATATTTTGGCTCCTGCTCGGAATGTATGTAAGGTTGGGTCCCGTGGTATTAAGGAGCTCCTCCTCATTGACATGGCCATCAGACAGAAGGTCAGGAGGAGCAAGGAAAACCTCTCGGCTGCTTGTATTGATTATAAGAAAGTCTATGATTCTGTGCCACATACATGGATTTATCAATTATAAGCTGGGATTACATTTTATATTGTATTATTTAAATGAAAATAATTATTAGCTATTGGTTTTAAAATGGATCAATTTATTGTTAAGAAAATGTATTTTCGTGGATCTGCTTTTTTCATACGAAACGAGATTCGAATATCCGTGTACTTTTGCATACCTTCCTAATTTCATATTGTGATTGACGAAATAACCCTAAAACCGTAAAAAAATCGGAAATACAAACCTCTAAAATAACCTTATGTTAGCGATCTCAAAAATACTCCTGAATTTTATTAATGCAAAATCGTACTTATGACATTTTCAAAACTATCGACGAGTATTATTGGGTCCTAAATTGATATTAGCAATAGCCGGCCATTCTGACTCGAGCCGTAGCACTGAGTAGTCGCGTAAGCATAATAAACTGATGATACCTAGTAAAGTAAACAGTATGTATAAAGTATTTGGCGTATTATTTATTGAATTCCGTAGAAGGAACAATTATTTAACATCAGAAGTGGTAAGAACGTTGGAGAAAGCCCATTGGTATGTACCTACCACTTATTTTTTTGTTATCTATTACTTACTTGATTGCTTAATTGTGTTTATTGTTTTACATTGATCGCTTCTTTGTTCATATCTTTCACCTAGCTGTTAGGCAAGGAGTCATTTTAAAACAAAAACACGTAAACAAACATTCGAAAATAAATCTGATGGCGATAGCGTGGGTAGTTTAGGCGATGTGTTTGTTTGTCTACTGCTGCCTAAAACCTACCTACTCTTGATTTGGGAGCTTAGAAACGGGTTTTTAAAAAATTAAAAATTAAAACTAAAATTAAAATTAAATTAAAAATACGTCTGCATCGATATGGAGATGCTTTAATAATGAAATAAAAGAATACATGTGCGTCAGAGCGCCGAGGGCTGTCTCGCCGCTGAATCAGCCTTAAAACATAAATGCTTAGTTACTAAAAGTATATTCTAGACTTAATCTAAGGCAGAGGGGTGAGGGGTAACCATAACTCCTCCATCCCTAAGAGGAAAATTATCGGTTCGATCGATTTTAGATGTATTCCGATAATTTTTCTTAAGCGGTAATATTTTTAACAATTTTAAACGAAACACGTAAAGCAAAAACATCAAAAAACTTAAAATTACTAAACATAAAGTAACGTATCCTAATTGTTCACTGAAGTTAAAGTCTTTTTGTTCATTTAAAACACTTTCGATAACTGCACTTTGCTTTAAAGAGTAAGCCATGTATTTAACTTCATCTAAGTGAACTCCTTTCATGTTGAGTGCGCGTGCACCGGATAGACTGGCGTTCGCTCGTAGCTGCGGCAAGATGATAACTGGAATTGGCTCTACAACATCGATTCTATGTAGATACGGTGTCGAATACGAATTCCATGAATTTCCAAATCACAAGGCTCGTCGATGGTCACGAGATAAGTTCCAAATAATGGCTGCTTACTGACTTCGTTATCGCAATGCTTCGTTAGCGTAGTCTTAAGTCTGCTGAAAATAATCCAACTGTCAGAACTGACTTGCTGGACCTTGACATTTTCAATTCGAACCTGATGCTGCGTACAATCATCAGGGTTGTCTTCAAATTTCATGAGCTGTTCCATACAGGTGGGCTCATGGTACATTGCTCGGTTGTCTGCATTACACAGAAAATGGTCGCCAGTTGATAACGGGCGGCATGGTTTCACAATCGGTAAGTATTTCATTCCTTTCGCCAAAAGGTAAGGATATTTGGGGAAAATAGACAAGGTTTTATTTTCGGATTGGTGGAAAATTGGTAAGGAGTACATTTTAAAATAGTTATAAGTACAATTATCAGTAATAGGAATTTCCATAATAAACGTGATCTGGTTTTTCTTAATAAATGATTTTACACAAATAGTTTCTTCTAATTTTAACAAATTTTCATCGATAGGTAAATACACTAAGCTTTCTGAGTTTGCAATCAATTTCAAATGATACATGAGTTCCGTCGAGTTCACGATAGATTGATGTAGTATAGAGACTCTACTTAATGCTAGAGCTGTTTCAATTTCACTTAACCTGATAAATATAGTACGAAAACTGCTTGTAAAGACGCTAAATAATCCTGATATGTATGTGAAAAAAACCCAATTGTTTTTTCTAGCAGCTAAATCTCTTAACATTATTTCGGCTTGCTTTAAGCGATTATCTAAATTAACAGTATTCTGATTCATTGTTTCAGTTACATTGATAAAGCTATCGAACATTTTAGAGACCAAGGTTAATTTCTTAGAAACGATAATTTGATTATGACTTAGTTCAGATGTGAGTTTATCATATTTGATGGCATCGTCATGGTCAAGATTACCTGTAATAACTTTTATAATGGAACCCAATGGATTTATTAGACCTCTCTTAAAGCGTTGCTGTGGAACAAGTTGTCGGTATTTATCTATAGTTATATCGCGTATAAACTCTGTATGTATTTTCACATTTTTAAATTCTTCCGAATATGATGTATTCCAATCGATCAGTTTACACAGTTGTTCATAGTTCATTGATACGTAATTTAAATCACTGTAAATCCTGTCCAAGTTTATAACCTTAACTATAGTCCAATAGTCAGTTTGATAGTATGCCTGACCTTCCTTTATTGGAAGTATCCCTGGATTTCCTTCAAGTGTCTGTAGATGAAGAGCCAGGGTTGGTGTCATTATTAGCAGTATGTTGCACCACCTGTGGAGGGCGTTTGACATTTTTAATAGGAACTTTAGTTTTTCTTTCTCCTACTTGTATAGGTAAAACGTTTCTTTCGGGGCTGCCTATAACTTTTGCTTTTACAAAACGAGGTTTATCTTTGCTTATCCGCTTGTTAACATCTTTAGCAAAAATTGATTTTCTTTTATGATATTTAACTATTATTGCTCGTTGCTCTCTTTCATTTCCAATAAAAATTACTCTTTCTGTGCATTCGTAAACATTAAACCATGCCTTTCTTAAAAAACTGAATTATTAAATTTCCAAATAATCTTCGATGCTTTGCTTCCTCAAAATAGATAAAATATTTTACTTTTGGCTTTATGTATTGTTTCAAAAAATCTTTAACCAATTCTGAATTATCTGTAGGTAGAAAAACTTCCAAAACCTTTTGTTTTTCACGCGAAAGATTCTTTACTTGCATTTCATTTTTAAACCATGAATAAACTAGAATTTGATTTGGCTTGTTGTCAATTGCCTCTCGTAAAATTGGTATTCCAGTTGATTCCAAATCTTCAGCGGAATGAATTGTTTGTGATTTACTGGATTCGGATCTTATGGGAAATTCATCTACTTCCATACTATGTCTTGATAATGTGTCAGAAATCGCTATAGGACTATCAGCTGTCGCTGTCCTACTTGAGTCTGATATTGTTTCAGTCGATGAGGCATTGCGTGTTGTTTTCTTTATGGCTGTTATTTTTCCTATCTCATCAACTACACTGTCTAGATGTTTCCTGAGTTTCTCATCATTTTCATCAACGTTAACTGCCATTGATTGATTATCGTCATCTGAATCTAGAGCATTAATTTTTATTCTAGACAAGGCGTCTGCGTTGGTGTTTTGTTTGCCGTTCTTGTGTATCATTTCATAATTATAATCTTGTAACCGCAACCTCCAACGAGTAAGTTTACTACTCGGGTCTTTTAGAGATCGAAGCCATATTAATGGTCGATGGTCCGTGTATATGAAAAACTTTCGACCGTACAAGTAGGGTCTAAAATGTTTCACTGCCCAAATAATGGCAAGCAATTCACGTTCAATTGTACTATAACGTGATTCAGTATCACTGAGTGTGCGACTAGCATATGCTACAGGTCTGTCACTTCCAATCTGTCCCTGAGATAGTACTGCGCCTACCGCTACATTTGACGCGTCAGTCGTAAGTACGAAAGGTTTGTCATAGTCAGGGTACTGTAATAGTGGGGCGTGAGTCAATAGTTCTTTGCATTTATTAAATGCGTCAATGTACTTCTGGTCGATCACTATTCTGTTTCGCTTTTTCAAGCAAGCTGTCAATGGTTGAGTAATTTTTGCGAAGTCTTTAATGAACTTTCGATAGTATCCTACAAGTCCTAAAAAACTTTTAATTTCAGTCGTCGTTTTTGGTAAAGGGTATTTCAGTACAGCGTCAATTTTGTCGTTATTAGGTCTTAAACCATCTTTCGTTATGGTGTGTCCAAGATAAAGTACTTCTTTTCGTAAGAACTCAGATTTGTCTAGTTGTATTTTCAAGTTAGTCGCCCTAATTCTGTCAAATATTGTCTGTAATTTCTTAATATGTTCGTCTAAGCTGTTTGAGAAAATAATGATGTCGTCTAAGTAAACCATGCAATGTAAACCTTGTAGACCACGTAAAACGTTGTCCATTGTTCTTTGAAACGTCGCGGGAGCGGTTTTTAGGCCAAATGGCATTCTAAAGAATTCAAAATGTCCATTTTGCGTGCTGAAGGCCGTCTTTTGTCTATCTTTTTTCTCAACTTCTATCTGATGGTAACCACTTGCTAAGTCAAGCGTGCTAAAGTATGAGCTTTTTCCTAATTTGTCAAAAAGATCTGTTATGTTTGGTAAGGGGTACTTGTCGTCAATGGTTATGTCGTTCAATCGCCTATAGTCAACTACCATCCTATATTTGATTTCACCAGATGCATCCATCTTTTTAGGCACCAGATGTACAGGTGCGCTCCAAGGAGAATGAGACTCTTGGATAACATTGTCTTTTAATAATTTTTCTACCTGTCTATTAATTTCTTCCTGTAGAAACGGGGCTTGTCTGTAAGGCTTTATATATATAGGGTCCTCGTTCTTAGTTCGTATATTGTGTTTGACTTGATTGGTAAACGTCAAGGGGATTTGATCACAGTAGAATATGTCCTTGTAATCCATACAAAGTCTGTAAATTTTTTCACGTTCTTCATCATTAGTATGGTCAAGTCTGAGTTTAGTCAAATTTTCTTCAAGCATATTATCAGTCTCAATGTCAGTAGTATTATTTATAGCATTTAAGTCACATTCAGTGCTTTCATATTTTGTTACTGCAAAAGGTGTTGTAATAGTCAACCGTTTTGGTTGATCTAAGGCATTCTGAATAACCGTAGAAGCATAACCGTTTATGCAGTTCACTATAGCACTAGGCATTCGTAAGCCGTTCTTAAATTCATGGAAGTCAAGAATAGCTTCGCCTGAATGTTGATCAATCGGTAACTTGACTCGTTGTTCTGATCGTGGTGGTATATCAATAATGTAATTTAAATTATTATTGATTATTGGAATACAAGTAGTATTCGTTTTCAAAAGCTGTTCTTTCAAATCAATAACCGCGCCTAATTGTTGTAAAAGATCATTTCCAATAAGTCCGTCATAACGTGCGTCAACGTCATACAAATAAAATTTATGCCAATCATTACTAACAAAAGTAGGCAAGAGAGGGATTTCCATCACTTCATCGTGTCTACTGGACGCGTGGGTGCTAATCACTTGAAATGGTTCTTTTCGAATAAATTGACCAAAATATTGATAGGCTTTTTGAGGACTAAAGAATGACCTCATACTTCCGGTATCAATCATCATTTTCGCGTCTATTTCTTCTAAATAAACATACGGAAGTTTTAAGTTAGGATCACAATTTAATTCTAGGACTGCTTGTCTATCGAGGCAGTTTCCCGAAAATCCACTGCCTGAGGTG
This sequence comes from Epirrita christyi, assembly GCA_951392215.1. Classification (NCBI taxonomy): domain Eukaryota; kingdom Metazoa; phylum Arthropoda; class Insecta; order Lepidoptera; family Geometridae; genus Epirrita; species Epirrita christyi. The sequence goes on from OX595851.1 coordinate 15,110,544, forward strand.
CGTCAGTCTGTACGTCATGTTGTATATCGGTACATTCCATGTAAATGTCATCACCGTAATAGTTTAATCCGTTCTCATCATGATAGTCATAGTCATAACTGTCATCGTATTCGTAGTTATTCATCGTCAATTCATTCAATTTAAAACCTTGTTGTGGTACTTGTGGTCTAGGAGGCGCTGTCCTCATAGACACATCACTAATTTGCATTTGGGGCTTTTGCACCTGAGGGGGGCTGTAGCCTACTTGGGTTGGCTGAATACCAAACTGTGGTCGATATCCAAATTGAGTTGGCCGATTATTCGATTGTTCGAGTGGTTTATAACCAAATGGTTGAGGTGGTTTGTAACCAAATGATTGAGGTGGTTTGTAACCAAGTTGCTGTGGTGGCTTGTAGCCAAATTGCTGTGGTGGCTTATAGCCAAATTGCTGAAGGCCTACTGGTTGTTGTGGCTGAAGGCCAAACTGAGGTCGGTACCCAAAAGTTTGTGGACGGACCGTTCCAAAACTCTGTGGTTGACCTTGCCCTTGAATTTGGGGCATCTTAGGCGGAGCATTGTTGCTTATCAATGGCCTTGAACCTGAACTTATAATTTGACTGCTACCGTGTATACGATTTCTCATGTTGTATTGGTCCAAAAAATTAACTTCCTCAAGAACAACACTTAAGGCGGCCTCTAATGTTGTTGGTGCCTTAAGTCTCACTACCCGTACCATATTTTCGGGAAGATTATATAAAAATACATTCAAGGCTGTATTATTATATATGATCAATTTTGCGCGTTTTAAATCACTGTCCTCAATCACGTTCACTTTCGACATCAATAAAGATCGAACACTTTGGATTCTATTACAAAAATCCAGATAACTTTCACCTGATTTTATTTTCAAAGATTCTAATTCAATATTGATGCAAGCTTCACTACGCGGGTCACCAAAATGCTGGATGAGCAATTCTTTCAACGCGGACCAAGACACAACATCCTCTCGCTCAGATAAGAGCGCAGCTGCATTCTCTGCAAGTTTGCTTGTTAAAACGTTGAAGACGTATAAATTCTGTTCCTCAAAATCTTTTTTACTAAACCGGTCAATTACATATTGGCATTTGCGCAAATATAAATTTAACTGCCTTTTATCGCCTTTGTACTGTGGAATCAAGTCAATGATTTCCTTAGGTATTGGCTCTACCTTTGCCATAGTGACAAGGAGTAATAAACTATTCAGAGAAGGCAACTTTCACTCGCTAGACACAATTTAATAAAAATACACACACAAAATAGCACAACAGAAATACAATAGAAAACACAACAAAAGTTAGGAAAATGTGTAAAATTTTTATGAAAATTTTTCACTTGTGTTTACGCGATTATGTAAAATTATACAAAAACTTGATGAAAAATTTTCACTTTACTTTACGCGATTGTATAAAATTACACACTTTAAAATAGCACAAAAATAATTGGGAAAACTTGATGAATTTTAATCCTAAATTGAGTTTTATCCTTAATTATAATTCAAATACGATCGATTTTAGATCACTTAAATTTACGTAACACTAATTAATTACTTACAGTACAAATCTGAATTTTAAGATATGCACTCTCTATATTTTCGTAGCTCAATGGTAGAGAACAAAGGTTAACTCGATAGAGTTGTATACAAAGTCAACCAATAGTTCCTAAGTTGAGTTTTTATTCTAAATTATAATTCTAATATGATCGATTTTAGATCATTTAAGTTTATGTAACACTAATTAAATACTTACAGTACAAATCTGAGTTTGAAGATATGCACTCTCTATATTTTCTTAACTAACTAGTACTAAGGTTAACTCTATAGAGTTGTATACAAAGTTAACCAGACACGTTAAAATGCGAGAAGTTTGATCGCAATAATAACAAAATATTGTTTAAAAACCATTTTCAAAGAGGAGGATTTGGGAAACAAAGGATTGGCGAAAAGTTGTACTCACCAACCGACTGCTACACCCATTGCTCACTTTTCTTTACCCGTTTAAGAGAATATTTATTTGGTTCGTCGGATTAACTTTTCGTGGAATTTTTCGTGGTAATTTTCCTGACGAATTTGGACGTCGGGAAAACGCGGAAAAACCCGTGAAAATTATGAAAATCCGCTCCGGGCTGCGCCACTCTTGATTTGGGAGCTTAGAAACGGGTTTTTAAAAAATTAAAAATTAAAACTAAAATTAAAATTAAATTAAAAATACGTCTGCATCGATATGGAGATGCTTTAATAATGAAATAAAAGAATACATGTGCGTCAGAGCGCCGAGGGCTGTCTCGCCGCTGAATCAGCCTTAAAACATAAATGCTTAGTTACTAAAAGTATATTCTAGACTTAATCTAAGGCAGAGGGGTGAGGGGTAACCATAACTACCTACATCACAAGTTTATTTTATTGTGCTTAGTTAGGGTCTCTAACTGATTTATAAATGTAGTATTTTATGTTCCATTCACATACTTGGTCTTATGGAATAGGAGTCGTCCAGCCCCCTTATTCGCTATGACCAAACGTAACATAACGCGGGCTCGTTACGATATCAGCGTGGAATCATCGCTGAATCATGTGGGTGACGTCACACGTTATTGATAAGCTTAGAGAATTCTCTAAGTTGATAAGGAATCTCTTAAGTTTTAGCGAATAATCACCCTGGGGTGCTAGACATGTTTTAAAACGTCAACAAATAACAGGGGTGGCATGTTACGTGCGGAAAATAAAGGGATGGCGCAGCAGGTTCCGTTTGTTGATAATTGTGTCCCGTCATTATTCTGGTGACCTGGCAGGCACTCACTTGCACATGGTCACTGTATATCGGCCCTAGTACATCATACTATCTTGCCTATATACCCTACTGTATCAACTTATGGCTTTTCTAATAATACTAGTAACAAGCAACAACAAATATGACATAGGTACGTGCTTCGTCTAAGGTAATAGAATTCTATCAGGAAATATCTGATATTAATTCTAAGCCCAGATACAAGAAATATTCAAAGATGTATGATCGTATGAATTGCAATGCATCATTTTGATTTTATTGATAACAAACACTTTTTATTTTATTTTTGTTCTCTGCCTACACTCCAACTGCCAACCTACCTAACTGTTAGTCTCCACCAATTAGCCACCTCGTATCAATAGTTCTGTCTGAGTCATGTCGGACAGATCACACACTCCGCCAATACAAGATGCTGGTAGCAGAAGAGACAGAACTGCCAGACACCCGGTCCGCACTAGAAATGCTGGACGCCGAAGACGGTCAGAGACAAGGTCTCAAAGGAGATCCACTTGAAAACGTGATACTTGGCGTAGTCGTTCACGGCGCCTCCATTGACTCCATTGTTTCAGACAGAAGGTATTTCTTCCGATGGTGAAAATGATCAACGTGCTTCAAAGCGACGCCATAGAGATGACACTCGTAACGGTCGCTGTCGGCGTCATAGGGGCAGTTCTCGGAAACACTCGCTGTCGTCTAGATCAATGAGCTTTGTTAGCACTTCGAGCTCAGATAGCACAGATACAGATTATTTATTGGTAAAATGTTATTTTACAAGTCCAGTAAGTAGTGTAAGGTACACACTAATAAGGTAAAATAAGGTAAATGGAATAATTTATACACTAAGCACAAACTTATTTATATTTACATTATGAGTTATCTTCTACGAATTCACTGACCAAATAGAAGGCTAGTCTTATTAAATACTGTTTCAGTTTATTCCTGAACACGGCGTCGGTTTTTGCATCTTTTATCACATCTGGCAACTTATTAAATATGGTGACAACTATAAGGAGACTTTTCCGACTTCTTGAGCCTGTGGCTTAGAAGTTAGAATACGTAGCCTATTCCTGTTCCTGGTTGAGAACCAATGTACCACCCCTAATGTTTCAAATTGATTTATTTTAGATGAAGATTGAAGGTTGGTTGTACCTCTAGTGACGACACTTCTTCTAGTGTCACTGAAACTGAACGATACAGTCTCGTAAAAGAACGCTTTTAAGCGCTGGGAAGAGGAAGAGATCCAAGAGATCATCCAAAATGCTTAGGTGCCTATGCAATCTAATGATGGTGGACTGCGACTGATAATGATGTCCGACAAAAAGTGGATAGACAACAGGCCGTGTCTCAAAGGTGGCAAACGGAAGTTCCCGGTATCAATCAATGAAAAAGCTGTGTCCCGAAGGTAGAAAACGGTAACTGACAGTATCAATCAGACAACAGGCCGTGTCCCGAAGATGGCAAACGGTAGTTGACAGTATCAATCAGACAACAGGCCGTGTCCCAAAGATGGCAAACGGTAGGTGACAGTATCAAACAGACAACAGGCCGTGTCCCGAAGGCGCCAAACGGTAGTTGACAGTATCAATCAGACAGCAGGCCGTGTCCCAAAGATGGCAAAGAGTAGGTGACAGTATCAATCAGACAACAGGCCGTGTCCCAAAGCTGGCAAACGGTAGTTGACAGTATCAATCAGACAACAGGCCGTGTCCCGAAGGTGGCAAACGGTAATTGACAGTATCAATCAGACAACAGGCCGTGTCCCGAAGGTGGCAAACGGTAGTTGACAGTATCAATCAGACAACAGGCCGTGTCCCGAAGGTGGCAAACGGTAGTTGACAGTATCCATCAGACAACAGGCCGTGTCCCGAAGGTGGCAAACGGTAGTTGACAGTATCAATCAGACAACAGGCCGTGTCCCGAAGGTGGCAAACGGTAGTTGACAGTATCCATCAGACAACAGGCCGTGTCCCGAAGGTGGCAAACGGTAGTTGTCTGCAAAATTGTTCCTGTGGATCGCAACCCAATGGTGGCACACAGTCAATTCAATTCATTTCAATATATTTTTATTCCAGAAGGTACAAAAGTAAACTTGTATAAGTTACAAATTTTACAAACATTTGGTGCATGCATACACAGGATTAAACAGTTGATAACATCTAAATACAATAAGGTATAGAAGAGATTTTAAACTTATGTTAGACATTTTGTTTGAAATTCATCGGCAAAAGCTTCGTCAAGAGTATATTATGATTTGTCTATTAACAACCTTCTCACTTGAATGCTGAAGTCTGTATGATCTAAATTTCGCAGATCATGCGCGAGTTTGTTAAACAACTTAATGCTTATGCATAAATAACTATTACCCAATTTGGCAAGTGTATGTTTTGGTTTGTGTATATTATTTTTACATCTTGTGTTATATCCGTGAAGTCTCTATTTAATTTATAATTTTCAATATTGAATCTAACATACATAAGGTTTTGGTATACAATACTTTCCTGTCATTGTAATTATTCCTAGTTGCTTAAATTTATCTCTGTACGATTCTACATTCTTCATTTGCAAAATAGAATGTAGAGCTCTCTTTTTTGTATTATAAATATTCTGGATTCTGGGAGGCGTTTCCCCAAGCTAAGATACCATATAACACAACTGAATGAAAATACGCATGATAAACCATTTTTGCTGATCAGATGTCACTTATTTGTCTAATAGGTAGTTTTAATTGCATAAACCGCTGATCTCCGTCTTCCGACGAGAGTGTCAATATGTTCCAAATTAATTTACTGTCGATAATTATACCCAAAACAATTTAACGTTATCAATAGTATGCATAAAATGTGTTTCTAATTGTATTTTTAACTATATCATTGCTATGCCCATTTCCTTAAAAGAATCTTACAATATTTGTTTGGTCTACATTTAATAACAGGTTATTTGCACTGAACCAATTTTTATGTTACCAATTCAAATATCTAACATAACTCAAACATTATCCTTAATGTTATCCTTACTATTACAGTTGTGTCATCAGCAAAGAGGACTAAAGCCTTTTCATTCTCCACACAAACCACCAAATCATTTATATAAAGTATAAACAACCCTAGGATAGAACCCTGTGGAATTTCCATTTCAATGTTGTTCGACTTTGATTTGTGTTCGTTACATTCTAATATTTGCTATCTGTTTTCTAAGTAGGACGATATAATAGATAGTTCCCTTTCCCGAACACCGTACTACTCCAGCTTTCGCAGAAGAATCTTATGGGAAACACAATCAAAAGCCTTTGACAGGTCACAAAAAAGGCCATTTATCCAAGCTATCCAAGTCCCATAATACTCTTTCTAATAGAGAAGCTATTGCGTTACTAGTGCTCTTATGTCTTTGGAAACCAAACTGTCTACAATTTAGGATTTTGTAAGATTTTATGAAAGAATAAATTTCATTGGCAATATATTTCTCAAAGATTTTACTAAAGACAGGCAGAAAAGATTTGAGTCGGAATGAGAGCCTTTCTTGTTCAAGGGAATTATTTTTGCTAATTTAAGCACGTCAGGGAAGCTACAACTATTTATACAGTTATTTAAAACTAGTGCTAAGGGTGAAGCTATAACGTCCCTTAGTTTTTTTTATTAGCAACATTGAAACATCCCACAGATTGCATGAGTTTTTACATTTTAATTGGTCAATTATTTTTACAATACAAGTTGGTGTAATACCCTTAAGCACAAACGTATTTGTAGTTGATGGTGTAAATGTATTAACATAATTTCATAGTCTCAATTTCTGAACTCATGAGATCTCTTGTTAGTTTCATTGCTATTTGAGTGAAAAAGTCATTAAAATTACAGGCAATGTCAGTGGGAGAGGAAAGTATTTAATGAATAAAACTTGCTTAATTTATATACACTTGCTATTTGTTGAACTTTTCCAGTTTCACTTTTTACTATATTCCATGTTGTTTTAATTACATTATTCAAAGTCAAAATTGTATTACGAATGTCAGTTCTTTTAGCCACTAGACATTTTTTTAAAGATTGTACAGTAAAGTCTAATATAAATTCTCAAACTTTCATCGTTAAGTTATTGATAAAAGATAGAACAGATGTTCCATATAGCTTTGAGATGTTCTTAAGTTTACTGTTGCTCAATCATTGAAAGACTTCCTCTCTTTTACAAATAGTTTTCACTGGCATAACACTATTTAATACCCTTAAAAACGACGAAAAGAAATCGCCGAAACTCGTTATTTCACAATTTAGGAACTCATTGTTAATAGCAGATTTGAAAAGTTCCATAGAATTATTATTAACTAGTTGCGCCCCGCGCTTCCCCCGCGTGAATAATGATGTAAATTTATGATGATGATGATGATGAAAAGTAGCCTATGTATTAATCCAAGGCGAAAAGTATCTCCATTCCAAATTTCACTCAAATCCATTAAGTAGTTTTTACTTGAAAGAGTAACAAACATCCATACTCACAAACTTTCGCGTTTATAATATTAGTAGGATTATTCTCCTTTTGACTTACACATTACAATATAAAATACTAGGTTATAGAAGGATTATAAAGTTAAGCTTAACTATATTGTAGCCCACTGCATTATCCACAAATTAGCTAACAGAATTAGACAAAACAAAAACCCCACTAGAGGCTTTTAAGTGATAAAAATATTTTAAATTTTAAACAGTAATATATTGTATCATACAAAAGAAGCTATTTATAAATACGTTAATTATACGTTAACATAATTAACATACACAGATTACCATTAACATTGTGTAACATACATTAAGGTTTTGAGCATTTATAGTTTATACATTGCGCAAAATGATCGGTTTGTGTATCATTAAGTACTTCTGCATGTAGTAGGTACATCTATGTTTGTAAATACATTGTCAATACACGACTGAGTATGTTTAGTCAATCTCGTAATATCGTAGATTTTCCTTTTAAGACCATAAGATTCTATTAAGTCTTCGAGTTATCACTTTGGTAATTATCACTTTTACTTTCATTTGAGATTGCTAAGTGAATATTAAAGTCCCCACATATTACAATATCTTTAGGTAGTATATTTGTTTTATCGGTAAGTACCTATGTCTAAGCACATTTCAAGTTTGCCCAAAAACACGCATAGATCAGCACATGGTATACAACAGTAACAATTACTTTTTTCGTTTCAATGCAACTAATTTTGAAATCTTTTCTAATGCTGTGCTTATAAATATCTGACCTAAATTTAGCTTTTACACTTTTCTTGGCTATAATAGCACAGTGCTTCCACGTTGAAACACTTTCCTACAGTAAGAACTAACAATCACGTATTTGTCGGTTAGGATTAAAAATGTAGATTACTAACGAACAAACTAGATAGTTTGTCGGTTAAGAAAAATAATACTAACCGTCCAACTAGGTGGACAGCGTGGTTGGTCGGTTGGTAATAGACGCTGTTATCCAAGACATATCCTCTGATCTCCTCATCCCTGAGCCAAGTTTCCGAAACGCAAAATATGTCATGTTCTAAAAATAAATTTAATAATAGTTTTGTTCCATTCATGCCTTGGACATGTTAATGGCATATTTTGAGTTCTATGTTATTATAGGATTTACTTATTTTAGGACTTTTACGGACTCCAGTTTTTCAAAATCCATATATCCAAATGGCGTTGATTCTCGACGACATTTTCCTAAAATTCCAACTACTATTATAGCATAAATTATTCCTAAAGTTTATTTTTATTCCTCTTTCTTGGGAGATAATATTTAGAGAAATTGTCCCGAATTTGTAAAATTAAAATATAAACTTCAGGATCAATGCTGACGAAACGAACTACCATGTCCCGATGTAGCAAACAAATGCTGTCCGTTTACAATGTAAGATAGACCTAAAAGTGATTAAGTTGGTCTAGTTATCTTAATTGAAGTTATACATGTAATAATTAATGTTTCACTTAATTGATTTCAATTGTTTTTTTTTTCTGCTTATACAAGGCGAATACGTGGATTATTTTGTTATTATTGTATGTTAGAAAATAATCGTTACCAGGTATGTGGTCATACCCTTATTAGGAAGGCCGAGAGTCCAGGAATGAGGACATCCCTGTAACAGGGTGGCCGACTGTTAGCGATCTCAAAAATACTCCTGAATTTTATTAATGCAAAATCGTACTTATGACATTTTCAAAACTATCGACGAGTATTATTGGGTCCTAAATTGATATTAGCAATAGCCGGCCATTCTGACTCGAGCCGTAGCACTGAGTAGTCGCGTAAGCATAATAAACTGATGATACCTAGTAAAGTAAACAGTATGTATAAAGTATTTGGCGTATTATTTATTGAATTCCGTAGAAGGAACAATTATTTAACACTTACAACCCCTTTAAACCCGAAAAACAGCTAATCAAGCCCATTTAACCTATATTTTAGGCTGGTATTGAACGACGTAGGTATTGATATTTTCTTTCGAAACAGGTTTTTTTTTATAGGTTTGATTTCGTTTTTTCGGCCTGAAAACTCCCTATCCTGTTAATTTCATAAAAATCGTTGCAGCCTCTTTCGTTCATTCATTCGTTCGTTGTTTTCACATCACTTGTCCCCGTACCAAGAAATTTCGTATCGTTATTTCTGTCGTATGCTTGCACTAAGAAAATATATTTTAAGGTGAAATTAATGGCCTAATTGTGTTGTCAATTACTTAAATGTGATAAGAAAATCCATATATTGTTAAATTTGATGTTTCCGGCCGCCATTTACACGAAACCACAGCACAACCAACCATTTTTAGGAGCTCCGTATAGCGACAGGTATGAACGCAGAATGGCGAACGATCGTGGCTAAACTAGTTTTTATAAACTGACACGAACGACCGTTCATGTACTTCGGCAGAGGGGAAAGCGTATGCTTGCCATCTCCCTACTATAAATTCTCTAAGGCTAGTCCTTATTCTGAGGAATGAACATAGTGTAGTTTAGTTTATCTATGGTCGGGTCTAGAGGCGAATCGCACTAGGTCAATTTCATACTTTGTCCACCAAATCCGTTCGAATACTTGATCTCAATACCTAGTCCACCTGGTATTTAATGGATAGAGCTTGGACGAATTATCACAATGGACGTAGTCATAAGACGTTGCCGCTCTTACATCTGTGTATCGTATTAGTGATCATATGTTTTTGTCCATCTCACGGAACCTAGCTAAGAGTAAAAGAGAAAGTAGATATAAGTTTGGCAACGCCTTACTTCTTTGTAAATCGTGTCAGTTGATGACCGGCTAGTCGGTCAAAACATTGCGGTGAAGTTTTTAAAAACAGCAAAAATCGTATGAAATTACAGTGTTTCATCAAAATAAATTTGAAAACGTGAAAATATGTCCTGTTCTGCTGTGTGTTGAACAACAAAAGAATGAGTAAAAGACCCGGATTGTCATTTGATTCGTAAGTTTTGGTTTAATGTATTTGATCTTTTTACTTGCTAAAAGAGCGAGTTTTTTTAACCGGAAAAACTGTAGTAATTACATTTTATTAGTACTAAGTCATTTATTCCTGAGTCATAATCATGAAAGTTAAGTGTAAAACCATTCATTATTGTAAAATAAAATGCATTGTTTTATGCATCTGTGCTAGTGATGTAACTACACCAACCAATTTAGCTATATCGATAATATTTTAGTTTCCGTTTTTGATGTACACACAACACATGCTTTGCGTATGTGTTTGCTGCGGGACAAATGCTTGTATGATCTGCAAATATTTGTTCTGGGTCTGGGTGTTATGGTATCATGGTACTCGTAGTTACTGATACCCACGACAAGGGAATCTTAGTGTGGGATCATGACTACGTATGTGATGGTGAGGTTTTATGTTATGTTTGTATGTTAATCTGTTTGTTTAGGTCTTGAATCTTGAAACTGAAATTTGAACCAGTTCCATTCACCCAACCGATTGAGCTGAAATTTTGCATTATCAAGTTCCGATGATAATACGTACATGTAACAAATTAAAGAGTTGATATCTTATAAAGCCTTTTTCATTAATTTCGCTATTATTCATCGATAGGTTAGTCAATGAAGTCACTTCTCTAGTCACTCACACTAATACATATCTACAACTGCACACTGACAAAAAACGGACATGCTTTGAACCAAAATGCTCTGTCCCTTGTGATAATTCGTCTAAGGGATAGAGTCTGCTGGCTTTCTAAGTACCAAGTAAAATACCGTTGCGTATTTTATTGAGTAAGTACATAATGACCTAATTATGAGTTATCTGGTACGAGTTGCGTTTGCGTGTGTATGATAACATATCATATTTTTAAATACCAACTACATTGCCAATTACATTGCCCTAACCTATGATTATAAATGATTAAAGTATTTTGTTGAATTAAACTAGATGAAACACGCTTGTCATGGATGTTGCTTGGCTTGTCATGGATAGTGAATTGAAAACATTTCTTCATACTTAGACAGGCTTAGGAATGTCAACGTATGAATTAACCTGACGCTGGCGTATGAGAGGTGATGACTGGGATAGATGACCACCTCTCGAACCGAAAACCCGCCTTGCAAGACTGCTTTCTTAAATAAATACTAGGTGGATTAGTTGTTGTTTGATTGAACAAGATACTACCTAGTATCAAAGTGTATAATATGGTGATCTCTGTCGGCACCTGTTCAAGTAAATACGTCTCACCTCTAGTTGAGTTACACACACAGGTGATGCAGTGTTGGATTTCTTACTATAATAATGTATAAACTATAATTTAATGTTTCGTACTATATACTATTCATATCTAAAAATACTTATGTATATCTTTTTACACAGTTTAACATTATAATCTTCTTAAATCTACTATAATTTAATAACTTACATACATATGACCAAAATAAGTAACATTCATTGCCAATCCAACTTTAGAAAAAGTTAATTATACCAAGGAATTAATAAGTAAGTAGGTAAGTACTGTTGGACCATAGAACAACATTACACACGAGGTGTTGGATGGTAATGTAGTACTTATTAATTATATGGTTGCCTCTGAGGGTTACTAAGCTGTCAAACAATACAGAGTCAATATCAACACTTGTCAATGTCATTGTTTATTGTTCATCTAAGGATTTATGCTAATAAGATTAAATAATTAGGATGAAACTAATATTCAAGAACGATTCAAAGTACCGACAGAAATAAACCAGTTTTTAATAATTATGGTTGTAATTATGTAGTTTACAACGTTAGTTCCCAATTTGACCACAACGGCTCTCTTTCTGAACAGACTCTAACCATACCATATCATTTTCTAATTTTCTATGAAACTAACGCACCATGATGGGTCTAGGTTTAGTATACATACACTGATCATTTCTACACTACAACAATAGTTATGTTGTAACCACAATGGGTGTTAGCTAGCGATGCGCGACTATAACTAAATTTTACTATCGAATAATATGCCACTACTGAATTTCTCAGTCGACTTGAAAAATAGTGCTAAACTAGAAAAGTTATTCGAATAAACGAATACTATTTTCAGTAATACTTGTACGATCCGCAGCGGAAAACCCCGAATGGATATGGGAATTCACGACTGGTGCGGACGATGCGCGACACGGCTTCCGATAGGTGGCGGAACATTGTGATTGGTGATCAAAGTACTTACTCAGGCCAATAACCAGACTTGGATGGATGAATGAATTCATTCGGTGTTCACGACTTCAGTCGCACTAGTTGGATGAATAGTTCGAATACTTTTATTCATAGTCGCGCATCGTTGGTGTTAGCAAGCGCCCTACCCGTACGTGACCTCCTCTTAATTATTGACTATTTTGTTTTTATATACTTAGGTACTTACTTTTTATTTTGCCTGAATTCAAAATAGTAAGGCTACTATAATTTTATTACAAATACTTACTATACTTAAAAAAAAATGTGCTATAATTTTCAACAGTTCTCATACCTAAATCCAACCCTGCACACAACACACACATACATTAACACATCACACAACTAAAATAAGAATCGTACGAATCGAATGTGTATAGTATTGCAAAGTAGAGCTAAAATAGTTTACCTGTCCGTACCAAAAACGATTTTTATGACCTAAAGTTATCACAGTCCCTGAGGATGACGTCGTAGTGTATATCGTAGTGAGGAGTGTGTTCGCGCTGGCCCGCCCGCGCCTCAACCATGGGCTACGACATCGGCTGGATCATCCCTCGCATGCGGAGCCCTGGGCGACTGTGGTCCTGCGCCAGCTCCATCACGGTGGCCGTCGTCGGCCTGTTCAGCAAGATCATCATCGGTGCGTACCTAACAGGGGAACCTGGCGAAACCAGCTGAGCGAAACAATAACATAGTAAGTACGCAGCAAGTGAGCGATTGAAACAGGTTTCCTTGTTTCAGCGCTACTTGAGCCACTTACTAGGCATGTCACGGTGGCGCGTGCTTGGAACGAAAGTTACCTATGTTCAGAAGTTGATAATTGTTTAATTTGTAGCCAGTTGATAAAGAGGGTACCACATTGAAATTTGAAGATATTCATAATTAGATTCCTAAAAGTCCAGACAAATAAAAAATTCAGGCCACCAAGACTTTTTGGCCTTCCAATCGGACTTGTCTGGTCTTTTGGTTTTCCTTATGTGGACAGAACTTGAATGATCATAAGAAACCAGGTCATTGACATTTGATAAACATTGCATCCAAGGATATCCTGCTTTTTGCACTAAATTCAAGCTAAACAAAAACAGTGTTTGTTTTCATTTTAATGTAAGTATCTGTGACAAATCTTTTTCAAGTCAACCCAAAAAACTCATAGAAGGACCAAGGTAGTTCCAAACAACAAAATCACTATAAGTGATTAATATTGTTGTAATGTTGGCCACTACTAGCACTTATTTAAGTTCCACCCATTACATAACAAAATAGATTTATTACATAAAGTCTCAGTAAGCTCGGCAATCATTGTAAAAATACAGTCTTGAAGACAGCTTTAAGTTGCATTTTGTATCATTTATACTGATACCAATCAGTTTGGTATTAAATCAGGCCAAGCATAAAGGTAATAATTATGTTCATAGTGTTGTATTAGCAGCTGTATAAGCTTAGCTCGGAGTAGCGGCTCGAGCACCAAATGTCAAAATTTTCTACCAAAATGGGCAACTGTAGTGGCCCTTGGCGCCTGAGCGCGTAGCCAATAGCTTATTCTGCATATCCCATTAGCATGTCCATATTTCACATGCAAACAAATAGTAAGAAAAACTTTTAAATTTTCACTTTTACTCTCTTATCTTTTTTTCTTCTTGTAGTTATTATAAAATACAATTAAAGAGGAAATATACATAATTTGCTTTTATTAACTCTTAAAGGTTAACAAACAGAACTCAATAGATGCCTTTACTTTATTGTAAACGCAGTTAATCTTTTTAATAATAATATATTGATTTCTTTATTTCAGGCTTATTGAGAAATGTACATAATCAATAAGGCCATAGAAATGTATAACATATGGACTAATATACATTTGAGGAGGGTCGGAACAGAAACCGACTAACGACATGGACGTTTTTTTTATTTTTTTGATGCGAATCTGTAGTCTATGTTTGTATCTACCGAAACGACTCATTCAACCTGTACACGAACCGTCAAATCCACTACAAATCCATTAAAAAAATTGATGTCCAAACTGAAACCGACAAATCCTTTATAAAGGTGATGTCCAATAGTGGTTTTTTAATGAAGAATGATGGCAGTTTGGTTACCACAAACAATGTCAATATACTCCTTAAAAAAAACAATAAAACTGACCGATCAAAATTGACAGCACCTTAGTTAAATCCTATTTGATTTGACCAAAATCCGATAAATCCTAAATGATTTTTTCAAAAACCTATAAATCCAATTGGTCTGATCAAAAACAGATATATCCATTTTGTTTTTTTTTATGTCTCTTATGGAACTTTACACACAAATTATGTGAATTAGGTGTCCAATTAGTGTTGCTATTACCGATAAATTGGCATACTCCATTCTCGTTTACCTAGACTGACCATCGATAAAATAGTTTATTCAATTTATCGAAAATCTGTCAAAGTGTATTTATCGGTTTTTGTTCCGAAGCTCCTCATTTATCAATATGACTTATCTAATGATTACACAGGTTGACGTACAACTTGTCATCCCTCATAGTGAGCCCAGTCTTCTGCTTGAGGACCCCCTTTGGGCTTACAGTGTAGTGGACCTGCAACATGTACAGTACAGTGGAGTGGTGAATACCTCTGCACGCAGCTAGTAATGCTGGCTCATTGCGGTCAGCTTGGGGCTGTTCCACAATGATTTCTGCAAGTGGGATTTTGGAAACCAATAATATTTTAGCACCCTATTATCACTATTTTATTTAGTGAACTGTACAATACATGTTTTCTGATTGATTGACTTGTTTGTTTAACTTTTTTAGGTAGGCGCGATTTTTATATGATTTTTTTATATTTTTTTTTATTACATGTACTTTCATAAGCTTCTCTTAGACCTCAGCTATAAATTATGTACATGTTTAATAAACAATTAAACAATTGAAAAAAACCTACCCCCCTGCCCCCCTGGACCCTGACCACTGATGGTGATAAGAGCACCATGCCCTTTTTATTATGCTTATGATGATCTGTTTCTTATAATGATTATTGAACATGCATAACCTCCGCATAACCTTATAATGACATTGATAGTAATGATGAACCATGGCCACCTGCCACATGTTTTGGAATATATTTTGCTAAAGGTGTTTACTAAGTGGCAATTATGTAGGCCAAATTCAAATTTATATATTATTGTATGCTAGGAAAAGTCGAATTCTACATAGTTGTGATAAATATATAATAATTAAATCACAATACCAGTATTATTACATACTTAAATCATCAGCTAGAGCTTCGTCAATGTTATAGATCGTAAAATTTGAATAGTAAACATTTTTTTTATTTTAACGAGTCAAAATCCTTAAAATTTAAATTTCTAATGTCCAAAGGCAAAATAATTATTAAGATTAATGCGTATAAAAAGCTATTAGCTAGTTTGTGCTTAACAACTATAATTGTGTGTATTGCAAGTGTCACTTTTTAATTGAAAATCGACAAAATGTAATTTAGTACATATTTAAATAAGATTTTGAAAAATATATTCGCCGGTAAATTTCATGATATCTAATTCTTTAAACCTTAGTCTACACGATTCTAATTGTAATTGCCATGTGTACAGTAACTCAGTGGAACTTATTTTGTTTAGCATATTCATATTATACAAAAATGTTTTTAAACATTGTCTTAATGAATATGTAATTTCATGAATAGTAAACGTTGATTTCAAATGTTGGTTCAAAAAATTTAACAATTTGCACTGTGTCATGAATGAAATTGGCTTGTTGTTTTCCTTCAAACGTAACTTTGAATGAAAGTTCTGACATTAGTACCCACCCTCATACATTGCGTTCCTCTGAGACCTTGCAACTTAAAACACCTGAGCAAACTTCCACTCTCTACGAATATTCCGTTACTTGCTTTATTATTTTCCTTTACTTTACTTTATAGTTTATTTTATTTCCTTCTCGGTGTGATCAGAACCTCCAAATCTCTTCCTATCTTCTTTAACTATTGCTCAATACGTCTTGCAAATTCATTTTGTAAAACGGGAAATTTTCATGTACCGATATGTTGGTGGAAACACCAACAAGTTTCGACCCTAATCGAGGGTCTTCATCAGGGTGGGTATAGGATCCACGCTACACTCCCTCCGCGTCCCTCCTCGCACTCCACGTCTTGCTAAGCTTGACAACACAAAATATACCTACTTATATATTTTGTGGTCACACTTTCAGAGTTTATCTTATGCCTAAAAGCGAAGATGGTATTCTTCGTCTCACTCGCACCGGTCTATCGGTGGCTATCTGGACACAGTGTTTCTATTAACTCTGTAATTACCGTAGATACACGGTTATCAAACCTAATCTGGAGTCTACGGTAAACATACATTACCGTAATTTTGCTTACGAATCACCAACTAGCTTTTTTTAATTTTTATTGCGAATCGCAGTTTCGCAGCATCCTTAAAACTCGTGACGTTGGCTGACTAGCCACGCGCACACTTGAAAATATAAAGTGAATAAAAAATTAAAGAAACTACCACTTCACCAGGGCGATTCTAAAACGTCGGAAACGTTTCCGATCGGATTCGTTAGTTTTTCATTTCGATGTGGTAAGTAACTAAAACAATTTTCTCTAGTAAAACACAGATATATACAATATTTATTGTTTTTTACTGTGTTTACTAGAGAAAATTGTTTTAGTTACCACGTCGAAATGAAAAACTAACGAATCCGATCGGAAACGTTTCCGACGTTTTAGAATCGCCCTGCTGGAGTAAGGTACAGCTAAGGCTGTGCCTAGTCACTGTGACTGAGTCAGCCAGTCACCAGCACCACCAATTCAAGTCAAAAAGCAATAACATTCGTATATTGTTGACCTCCCAGTTAGTAGGCATTTGAATTTAATTGATACATTTAACATTAAAATGTTGCCTATAGTTTTCCTGCAACGCTGCTGGCATGATCACTTGCTAGAATATTTTAGACTAGTTGCGCCCCGCGGTTTCACCCGCGTGAATAATGATGAAAATTGATGATGAAAAGTAGCCTATGTGTTAATCCAGGGCGTAAAGTATCTCCATTCCAAATTTCACTCAAATCCATTTAGTAGTTTTTACGTAAAAGAGTAACAAACATCCATCCATACTCACAAACTTTCGCGTTTATAATATTAGTAGGATGTTGACAGACTTCATGAAAGGAGGTTTTCAATTAATTCGTCAGCAATGTGCCTACCTACTTTTAAGGTACCCATAATGTAGCGTTTACGCCCTGGCGGTGTTAGTTGTATTGCAATTCAGTGATATGAACTGCTCTGCTTTGCAGACTTCCTGAACAAGACGACCATATACAACCGCGAGGCGCTGACGCGCGCGGTGAAGCAGCGCCCGCCTGGCGTGCCCCTGCTCACCGTGTCCAATCACCACTCTTGCTTCGACGACCCGGGCCTCTGGGGTGAGTCCATTTCCTTGTATGCCCATATGCCCGTCATCTTCCGAGCGAAAGAGCGACGCACTAAGCATTGGCTGCCGTCTAATCAATACTGCAAATGCTTGAGACAATTGTTCGCTTGCTAGCGCATGTTATGATGTATGACTGGAATGGAGTAGCTGTAATCGATCAAACGCACCACTAACATAATCTACATCCTCAGGAGATATTGCCCGCCAGCGATTCCTACTCGCGTGGAATCATTACGGCGCGCGGGCGATAAAATACACACCCTCTTTACGAGACTCATGGCTAGCTATAAAAATGTAGGAGTGTAGGACGGACAGCCCCTGTTATGTGAAGCGATAGCTGTACAGGTATAGTCACTTAATAAGCCATGGATGAATAAGCTGTGAATCTAGTAAATAACTTCGAAGTGGACGCACATAAGGCTATGACATAAAGATAGAGCGGTGGTTGCGGGTTCGATTCCCGCTACAGGACAAATAATAATAATAATAACCGGAGAGTCCCTCAGGCATGTACTTTCGGGTTGTTCGCATCTTGCTAACTCGGAGTATTTGCACAGAGTTTTCGTTCGTATCTAGGTCCGAATCTGGATGATGTCCTAGAGAGCAATTTGCAAACAAACGAAACGACACTCACGCCTACATCTTGCCTGCAATTTGTGAAATGACGATGACCTCAAAACTTTACTGATAGTGGCACACGTATGCTACAATGTTCAGTCTTAATCAAAATTATTTTCAATCATTCCGACTAGCCTAGTCACAATACAATTTTTGTTATTAATTAGCTCTACTTCACGTACGTTTGGATTTCGAGAAATGACCTCCATTTCAATAAAAGCTTTTTGTAGCCCAGTCCGGGACTGATTGGAACAATCAATCGAAATTGGTGTTGTTTTCTTGGACGTTGTGCTGTGAAGCTGTGATAGAGAAGGCTGCTTATTAGCGTGGTAAAGATGACGTAAGATTGTGTTCTACTGCTGGCGACTGGCGTTCAATATGCGTCAGGCAGGTGCGGTAATCGTTCACGTGTTCAGCTATATTCAAATTAGTTCATTTGTCAAGTAGCTGTAGAAATTCATAGCTTCGTAAACACCGCTGTTTTTATAAATGAGTAAGATACCTTAATCTAGCGATCCGTTATCAGTCGTTGCAGTGAGTTCTTCATATTGATAACGTATTTTAGATTTGTTAGCCGTTTATAACAGATAGGACTTCCAGATATGCTTTAAATTATGTTACGGTCAATAAGTAGATGTTAAACGTATGGTTGACAATTCTCTAATTAATTACAGATTGTTTGTGAATCTGAAAGTTGAAAACGGAAATGGCGGAAAAAATATATGATAGATTATACCTATCGCAACTCAACCCATGTACCTACCTACGATACCGTACGCGCGGCTTAGACGTGGGGGTTAAACTGAGAGATAGTTTAGGATAAACCATGTTCATTCCTAGAATTTACTTTATGCTAAATGATGGTAAACGCTGCTAACTGCTATCTACTACCTAAACATAATTTTAATGAGGCGAGTGAATTATCTACAAGTTTGTCATGCTGGCTGGCGGAAACACGCAACTTCGTACTGTGTGTACCTAGTAATAACTAGAATAGAGTACATAGTGCATAGGTACCTAGATGCACACTTGGTGATCAATTCTAAAAAGGTGTCAGCATCACCATCAGCCTGTAGAAGTCGACAACTGGACATAGGCCATCCCCATACAATGTCACGACGAACTGTTTAGAAAAAGGTGTACCTAGATGCAGTCTATAGTTTTTGTTTTATGTACTTATGTGTTTTTTTTTCTTCGCCAGTTTCAAGTATTCATATTTATGAATACTTGAAACTGGCGAAGAAAAAAAAACATTGCATGCGTGACAATTCATTTGAATTGTAATTTTTGCAACGTTACACTCGTTCCAAGTCTTCAAAGACTCAGTCAAGTCATGTTTAGTAAAGCGGTGGCAGTTTTACTAAAACTTTGGTGGACAATTTTCACCAATTCGAAATGTCACGCAATACACTTCCATTTTATTTCACTACACTTGTGCACTTTATAAAAGCTACATTGGCTAAAATACCACCAAAATTAACAAAATAACATAAAAGAACACTAGAAAATGAAATAAAATAAAAGTAGGCGACGTCTCTTCGAAAATTGCGGGAAGAGTCTTATGTATTCATAGCTTAAATAAATAACTATCTAGCTATAGCTGCGATACAAATAAACGATATTTTATTTGAAAATTTCCGTAAGTATCATTCATTATGTACAAACACCGGTTCAACTTACAGATAACTGGTTTTCTTTTGTTTTATTTATTTATTATTTATTAATTTATTGCGAAACTGGGTACAAATATAGATGTCAAATTAGATTAAGTCCGCCACAATCCGCTTCACAGCATGCAATAATTGATACACAATAGAATTAAAATAATCAAAACAAAACAAAAACAAGTGAATAAAATAATAGTTAGTTCAGAGGTACTTACTCAATCAACTAGCACAGTCAATAATTATACACCCTCATAACAATAATGCGACAATATTAAATGTCATTGAATTAATAATATTAAATGGTCATGTCATATAATTATGTTCTAACTTGTCATTCAAATAGTCCTCAACACTATAAAACACTTTTACAAGAAGCAACCTTTTCACTTTAGATTTAAAGATATTATATGAGGTGGTCTCAAGTATAGACCTCGGCAGGTGATTGTAAATTTTTTCTTGGAGTTTAATTGTCATGTCCGTATGACAATTAAATTCTTAACATCATAATTTACACACAGTGCGTGTTTTTGTTTCGATGAAAAACTGGTGTTTGTGAAGAACGTAAAAGAGCGGTGTCGTTCTGTGGCAGGCGTGCTGGACTGCGTGGCGCTGGTGCGCGGCTCGCGCATGCGCTGGTCGCTGGCGGCGCACGACATCTGTTTCACGAACGCGCTGCACGCCGCGTTCTTCGCGCTGGGCAAGTGCGTGCCCGTGGTGCGCGGCGCCGGCGTCTACCAGCCCGCCATGGACTTCTGCGTGGAGCGACTCGCGAGAGGCGACTGGGTGCACATATTCCCTGAAGGGCGGGTCAACGTCGATAAGGAGCTGCTCAGATTCAAGGTAATATCTACTACCACGTTTCGTGACACAGGTTCTGCGAGACGCATGATGGCTCCGGCAAGGGCCATCATGCGTCAGGATCAGTTATCGTGTTACATTACATCAAATTCTGGCGCAAAACTTGGTTAATTTAGTCCAAATTAAAAAGAGCAATTAACGAGCTTTACCTAAGACGTGGGCAATGGGCATACAACTTGAAAATCAAGATAAATGCCAGAGAATGCTACGTAAAGCCAAATAGGTGTCAATCATCTGATAGGTAAGAAGCATTAGGGTCAAAGTGATTTTTTGTAATTTTACAGGACAGCCAAAAAACTTTTTATTTATTTCATTTCTTATTATCTCGAGTTTATTGGCATTATACATTTTGTTATAATACCATTGTAAAACTGCATTATCTGGGCTACGTTTTGTAAATTTTAAACCATTGTAGCTATAAAATACTATTATATTTAATATTTTAATGAAAGTTGTACTACTTAGAGCCAAATACCGCTAACAATGTGGCCCCATATCCAGATAGTCCCTTATGCCACTACGATTTCAAGATGGTTTTCTATTAAAAATTATGTCTAACCAAACATAGGTCGTTATGCTGGGCATAAAATTAAAGAGCCTTGGTGCCAACATTCTACGTAGATCGAAATGCCTCTTAGCTAATTTAAATCTTAGCGCATCGTGTGTGTTAGCTCTGTATGCTTCCAAGTCATAGATTAAATTACTGAAAAAAACTGGTTCTATGAACAGTTAGACCTAGTTTTATTTTTAACTTTCAGATATTAAGCAAATTTCAAAAGACCTAAGTGTTTATATCCCTAAATAGTTGGTTGTGGATGTACTAAAAGAAACACCGTTTTTTTCTAAGATAAAAACATGTACCTATTCATTAAATAAATAACTCTTCAACTAGAAAACTGACTTCGCGAATGTATTCGGCTAACTAGTTGATGTATACATTTTTAGAAAATATTTTTTTAAGTGCTACTCGATTTCGCCCCGAGATCATTCATATTCATTTATTTTATATATGAATTTGAATTCGTTGAATTCATCGGAGCAAAAAAAAAACTACCCAAATCGGACAAGCCATCACGGAAAAATAAGGTGTGCCTAAAAAACAAATAGCGGCTGAATTTAAAACTCTTCCTTTACAGGATCTTTTAGTAACATCAATCAGTAACTCCTGTTAAGCCAAAACTTTGCAAAAGGGCAAATATGCGTCGCGCCTAAGTCGTAAGTTTGGAAGGCATAGTTTTATCAGATTTGGGCGCCAACAAATTATTAAATCGATGATACAGATCATTGATGGAATAAGAAGGCTACGAAATCTGTGTTCAGTCAATCAAAGCCACATATATTATAAGATACGACTCAAGTAGCGTAATTTGAAAGCGGGATATTACCATTAAAATCATTCGTAGCCAGAGTGCATCTCATGGCAATTCCAATAAGCCCAAACACAGTTAGGATACATTGTTTTATGAAGGAGTTCCGGTGCCTTCCTTCCGGCTTCATCTTCAGATCACGGGTTAAATTATAACCATTAAAATCATTTACAGCCAGAGTGCATCTCATGACAATTCCAATGAACCCAAACACGGCTAGGATACATTGATTTATGACGGAGTTCCAGTGCCTACCTTCCAGTTCGATGGTACCATTTTCATCAGAAATATTTAGTTAAATTTCCTTCATAGTCGCTTGAGATATGTTATGGCCACCCGTTTAATACTTATCATAGGTAGAGCAGTTCTGATGAATATTTGTGGTCTTCTTCATAAGTTTCATTTCACCAAATGATACTTTCTGAATTCAAATGCTTAACTTGTTGCTGAAAATACCTAAATCGCATATGTATGAATATAACATTTGAAGAGTTCCCACAATTTCTCATGGATCCCATCATCAAAACTGGATTTTGATAAAAATGAGACAAATTTGAAATGAATATTTAGTTAAATTTCCTTCATAGTCGCTTGAGATATGTTATGGCCACCCGTTTAATACTTATCATAGGTAGAGCAGTTCTGATGAATATTTGTGGTCTTCTTCATAAGTTTCATTTCACCAAATGATACTTTCTGAATTCAAATGCTTAACTTGTTGCTGAAAATACCTAAATCGCATATGTATGAATATAACATTTGAAGAGTTCCCACAATTTCTCATGGATCCCATCATCAAAACTGGATTTTGATAAAAATGAGACAAATTTGAAATATATCTATTCGAATAAAAGTGTTTTCCAAATTGGTTTATAAAAATAAAGAAGATAATAATATGAGTACAACTGAATTGAGAACCTCCTCCTCCTCTTTTTGAAGTCAGTTAAAAAATAATCCCAATGTCACTGAAACAGGCGACTGTGGTTCGACAATATCTAAAAGATTCAGTTGTTCCAGGTAGGTAGGCTAAGATCTGTGCACTTGAAGGTATCGGTGTTTCTGGCTTTGAGGGCTGTGGTTGCATGTTGTTCAATTTGTTTTGTGGGAAACTGATATAATTTTTGATTGGACGTGCCTCTGATTACCCCCTTTAATAAACTACAAGAATCTGAATGATGTCTAGTCTACCTTGCCTTACAGTTGTGAGTCTGTTTGTTTTTTGAAACTCACTTTAGCCTATAACAAACTTTGAGAAGGTACCTAGGGTAAAGTGATTCTATATCAACCTATATTATATTTGGATTCTTGAATATCCGTTTTGTCCTATTTTTAATTTTATTTAACTTTTATTTGTAACAAACAAAATGAATCGAACACTCGCCGAATAACTGCAACAACAAACAAACTGACGACTTCTTCCTTGTCTTGCCGCGCGAAACTGGAGGGAAAAAGTATCATTTGGCTCCAAAATACGAGTTGTTTGAAATGTTTTTAGTAGCCTAAAGAACTAAGACGTCATAGACTGCGAAACTTTCTAACACACACAAAATGGGTTGAGAGCATAAGGAACTAAGTAACATAAGAGCCAAATGCAATTATTGCTTATAAAAACCTGGCATACCTTAGACCTATATGCAACACTGTAACTATTTAATTATTAAATGTATTGTCACGTAAAATAAACAGATCGATGCGTCTAAGAAAATTATAAACTAAGCTGCAATAAAAAAAAAAAATGCGTGTAGTAGGAATAATGTTAACGCAGTTGTGGGTGTCCGCAGTGGGGCGTGGGCCGGCTGATCGCGGACTGCCCCGCGCCGCCGGTGGTGCTGCCGGTGTGGCACGAGGGCATGGACCGCGTGCTGCCCAACACAGAGCCGTACCTGCTCAAGTTCCGCAAGCGCGTGTTCCTGTGCGTCGGAGAGCCCATCCCGATACACCCCATCCTGGACAGGTACCCTCATCATATCACCAGAAATTACTTTATAATTCACCTGTATCTAGTAGAGATCTTTGAGCAAGCATTCGCCCGGGGAAGTACCACCACCTGAGTCTGTCGCCGAGCAGCAATTGTGAGCATTTTGTGTTCCTTTTGTTTAGCGGGCAATACAATAGCGCGTCTGTTCCGTTTTTGTTACAATTTCTTTAGTTAATTCAAAATACCGACAGAAAGAAACCAGCTCCTAAATATGGTTTAATAATGTAGTTCACCATGTTAGTTCACAATTTGGCGACGACGGCTCTCTTTCTGAACAGACTCTATTGAATTTGTAATGGGCTGAGGTTGAATTTTTGTACTTAAAAATATGCGCAGGTTAAAAGAGTCGAACGCGACGGAGGAGGAGACTCGCCGCGCCATCACGGAGCGCGTGCAGGAGGAGCTGCTGCGCCTGCGCGACTCTGCGCACACGCTCATCCGCCGCGCGGCCGGCCTGCACGCCGACTGCCTGCTCGGCCGCGCGGACTGCGCCGACCGCGCGGACGACAACGCCAACACGCAAACGCACGCACACACCAACGGCGTCGGCAAACACAAGGAGAAAGAGAAAGATACGTAAATGTTTGTAAACGTGTCCCCCGGGGTCACGCACGAGTCTGCTCGTGTTTTCATAGGATCGGAAAGACGCCATTTTGTGTAAGCCTCTCTCGCTCTAACTTTACGAAATGGGGAGGTTTCAGGGAGGCAATTAAAAAGAAAAAATAGTTCTTAAAATTCCGGTAGATGGCGGTGACTCGCAATGGTTGTGTTTTCTGAAGATTTTGCAAAAGCACCACAGAGAACAAATTCTCTTTGTTTTATCTTTTTTTCCTCGCAAGTTTCCGAAGCTCGTTTTTCAAGTCTACAATAATAGGCCGGTCTACTTGGTCCGGCTTCAAAAATCACAACAAAAAATTATAACAATAACGTAACACTAACAAATATATCAGAATTTCAACAAAAACTTTACGTAGATACTTACTTTACTTCACCAACAAACAGCATGAGCAAATGAAGTTAGTGACTCTGACAGTTGGTGGCTGACCGACAAAATTTAGACAACCAAATCGGACTGCGCCATCTATGAATGGATTTAGAACTATTTTCTTTCAGCTGTCAGAAAACTCCCCATTATAAGAGAGGGCGACAGATTTTTCAGGTTCATCAACATCAGCTTAGATTCGTTCGTGTACCTCACAGTCAAAGATATTCAGCAGCGTTAGAGATTTAGCTATTGGAATCAACTATTGAGAGAAAAACTGTCGAGTTTAACCGTCAGTGATCGATGTTTAGTTATAAGTAGCAACTAATTAGTAGTGGGTTCTTGTGACGCGCTCCGCTCGGTGTATCGCGTCATCTTAGACCGCTCCGTTCGGTTTGATGCGTCATATTAGATCGTAGATCGCTCCGTTCGGTTTAACGCATCATTTTAGATCGCTTTGTTCGGTTTGACGCGTTATGTTAGATCGCTCCGCTCGGTGTGTCGCGTCATGTTAGATCGCTCAAATGTCAAAAGACAGTCACGGAACAGGGAAAACAGGTGGGTCGTGACTGGTGTGGTGAAAGTGTAATTTATTACCCTTGTTTTCTGTATTCCGTGATCGATTGATCTACCGAACCTATGGTTCTTCAGATTCCAAACTAGTTCGCACAAAGTGTGCATGTGTCGGTAACAGGAATAATACATTTATATTCGCCATATCAAGGGTGGAGGAGTAGAAAATAATTAGTAAATTTTGATACATGTGGCGTTGTATTTAATATACCTAGTACTAAAGCACGACGTGCGTGTCGGCAGCACATTGTGAAAGTGGCGTGTAGTGTTGTTGGTATTATTTAGGTGGCGATAGTTAAGCAATATTTTGTAAACCCTGTAAAATAATTAAAATTAAGTAAATGAAAGTTAAATGGTTTTGGATACAAAGCAATAAAAATAATCTAGTTGATAAATAATGCAAAATGAGTCTGATAGGACAGGTTAAACTAAAAATACTAGTCTAAAAGTTTACGAAAATTGACATAGAACTTTTATAAATATTTACCATGTCACGAGTCATGTCGTGTCAATGCAAGTCTGCGGCCACCAGGCGAAACAAATTTTATAATTTACATGTTTTGGGTAAAGATATTTTGTTGCGATGTGCGTTACCAGTCCGCTTCCACCTCTAGTTACATTATTTATTGTATATTAAATAGATATATTCATTTAATATTCATTATGTGCCCGCGCTTTATGCGAAGAGACTGGCTCGAGTTTTTCCGAACGTTTGCAGACTATGCTCAACATAAAGGCGAGTGCCTCGTCGTGTCACGGCACGCAACACGATCTATCCGTTATTTTTATAAGTGTAATGTATTGTATCTAGTGATATACCTACGTATCGGGAACTTCTATTTAGTACATTTCCTAAAAAATATTTTTTATAACGAATTAGAATATTTTTTACACATATTTACCTAGTTGGTGTCGTTTACATCCGTAGTCGCGCTCGCGACCAGATTCCCTTCAATCACGACCCGAACTGTCGACAGAGGGATGCAGGGGGCAGGGAGGGTGTCCGATCAGATAGTCACAAGTCGCGCTGGTACAGAACTCATCGAGCTACATCTGCAACTTCTAAGCAAACATTAATTCTGCAGCATCTGCAAAGTTCTATAAATCGAACTTCAGAGAATCCAGATTCGTAATCTCTTGATTTCAATCTGGAGCTAACTTCATGGATCCAAGGCACTTGGACGAAGTGACCATGCGCTAACATAATCCATGAATTTATAATAGAAGGACAGCTCACTGGCCACAGGCTTGCACCCAAATTAGGACATTTACTCGCGGTTACTTATTTATCGGTTGTGTTTTGGTTTTTTATAAGAGAGACTAATTACACACCCTCCCCCCTCACCCCGACCGCCATTAAATGTTCTAATTTGGGTGCAAGCCTGTGGCCAGTGAGCTATTCAGTTAATTCCATGGTTAGAACACAGCCTCGTTATAATTATAGGAGACTGTGGTCAGATGATTGTGTAAATAGACGTTATTTAGCACGTACTTATGCTAAGCATTGTCCCTGTCACTCTCTAGCACGCGTTTTTTAACATTTGTGTGACAGTGACAAGGACAGTTGTAGCATTAGTACGGACTAAGTAACGTCTATTTATCTCGACCTCAAATTACCCTTCATGCTCCAAAAAATACTATCTACTACAACCAAAGACTGTTGCATTCTAAGCACTTGACTATCGAGCTAGAGCTCGAGCTATCTTATATATTTTTACTAAAATAAAATATATATATATATACCGTTGATTCATAATATAATTTATAGACAATCATTAAATTAAAAAAAAAGTTACATTAACTGAAAAGTAGCAATAGTAAGACTGCCCAAGGCGTTAATCAGTCCCGAAGTAGCTTCAAACCTCAGTCATCAGAGTTCTTATTTATATTATTTTATATTCCATTAATTTAGTTTGCGACTTCCAGGACATGGGTTACATTATTAAGATACCGATGAGGAATGTTGTACGGCTCGCGTCATCACTAAAATGTTTTTAACTTTATCAAGCAACTAAGCCCTTCCCGAGTTGTGTCAGATTGTTACCAAGGGCCAAGGGGAGCTGTTAGTTTAGTTTAACTTCTAAGTATTTATTGGTGTGTATGGGGTGTGTGAGGCCAGTCTGTATTTTGCAGCGCTGCTTTCACTCAATACATTCTCGTTGTCCACGTGTTGATAACAAAGTTACACTGTCCTCCAACCCACTGCGGACCAACCCACTGGGGGACCAAATCCGTAAAACACACTGAGTGTGAGCGAACGCTGCGGTGCAAAACTCAGACTAGGGCTTCTAGCATCTCGGAAGTCTTCCTAGTTTCATGTTGTTTTGTAATTAGTAGGTATACAGTGCGAGTCTTCATAATGTGCACAAATTAAAATGACGGAAACTAGCTTTATTTTATCGACGGAGAACAATATTTTTTGATTATTATTTTATGGCGTTTTTTATATTTTTATTTGCTACAACCACCCCATCTAAACAATTACACTGTTTTGTTTAGATGGGGGTCGGTTATGATCTATTACGATGAAACAAACTCAATAATTATTGGAAATAACAGGAGTTTCCGTCATTTTAATTTGTGCACATTATGAAGACTCACCACACTGTATGTATATTGCACCGCTCAACGCTTTCAATGCTCTGTCAGGAACGCACACATTTTAGGATTCCGTAACATCGGAACCAAATATAGGATTACTTTGTGTACCTGGGCTGGACCCTTTTTCCCAGGAACGGCGAAATATCGAGTTGAAATGAATTACTTATACAAAAGTCCAAATCCCTGTAAAAAATCATACTCTCAAACTCATCAAAACCCAAGAAATCATTAATTTATAAATATACAGGGTGGAAAGTAGAGATGTAGCAAGCAGGGCAGCTACCAGAACCGATGTAGCTAAAAGAAAACGTTCCAGAAGACTAATAACTTAAAAGAGTAATTTATATCAGCATTCAAAAGTCATAGTTAAAAATGCAAAATTTCACCAAAAAAAAAGTCGATACTGTGCAATTGTATCAAATTCCAAAGCTCGCGGCTTCCCGTGCGCGGAACAGCCCATGTTTCGGGGCCCTAACACGTCTGACGTTTACGTCGCCAATGTCCTATAGGTTCCCGAGGCCGTAGTTCGAGTTTTGCAGCAACCTAGACGATCGGTTACGATGGTTGCTGCAAAACTGGTTCGCATGGCAACGCGCCGCGTTGGCGCGACTCACTAATATTATCCAAAGTTGGCATTCTTGTTGTTGCCAGAGCAATTGAAACTAAACGAGAGAACATGCGTCTTAAATGTTTTCAAATGTGAGAATGTCTTCTATGGGAATTGATGCGTTCTCCTTTTTAGGTAATGTGTGTACTGTGTATTACCGACAGACGCCGGCTTGTATAAAATTGACTATATTAGTTGTATCGTTATGTAAGTCATAAAATAATCATGTTCTGTTGTACCTACTAACTAACTATGTGAAATGTGCTTTTTGAGAATCTACTATTTTGAAATAAATTGATGGACTATTTATTTATTCGTTTTATTTCTTTACATTCTTCTGACGCACTTATAAAATACATATGTGACATATTTTTATTACAACAATATTTCAATTTAATCGAAACACATATCAAATGTATCGTACCCTAGAGTTCAAATTTGTTCTACCTGCATTAAGGATTTCAATCATGAAGTAGGTACGTAAGGTGGGTACATGGGTTAAGGTGGGTACATGGGTCCTTCATTAATCTCTCCTGCTTCACGGTCAAACACTTTCAATGTTTTGTGTATAGGAGTTCACTTCTTTTCGATAAGGTAGAGCGAGGGTCGTACTCAAAACAATAATAAATAAATAATGAAGACAAAGTAGGATATCACTTAATTTTATCAAACGTTAGTTAAATCAATAATTGAATTCCCCACCGGTCGTGGGCTCTGCGAGCAACACGCGGCATGTCCGTTGCCGATTCAGATTTTATTTTGTAGTGAAACTCCGAGCATAGCTCTCTTTAAATAGTGACTACGCATTTTATTTAGTTATGTACAGAGTATTTTATAAAAGTTTATACATATAACGATTAAAACTAATGAAAATGGACGAGATGTTCCTCGTCTCTGTCAGAGATATCGTCGGTATTCAATATTATATACAAAATAACTTCATAATTTATACTAATACATACAAATAATAAATAATTCATTTTAACGGCACATTGCGAAAACATGCATTCATTGGACGCTTGCGTGTCTAAAGATTTGCAACAAAAAACATTCAGTCAAATTGAATTCACATTTGCCAAATGAGTATTGTACCCGAGAGCTGACTGTGTCCAATGCTCTTGTAAATATCAACTGTTACATTTTTATGATGTACATACTAATATTTTGTAAAATTAATAAATTTCTTTTACAAACAATAGCACTGAGTTGCACAGTGAATAAACACAAATAAAAAGAAAATGTAACATATTAACAATTACTACGTAATGCTATCACAATAGAAAATAGTCATTCATTATGTTTCATTTGGACGAATAATGACAATTAGAAGAAAAAACCCGGTCAAGTGCGAGTCGGAGCCGCTTGGATCCATACAAGTAGGCCGTAAAGTAACCACTAGACCAATTAACTTATTAATCAATCAACACAATTTTATGCGCATTTTCTCATTACACTATCACATCGAATCGCTTTATTATCTATTAGCAAATATTTTTAGAGGAAGCGAAATTATTTTAGCGCTTATGTGAATATACGAATGTCGGTTTTTACGCATTCGCGATTAACGATACGATACCGTCTACTTATAAAACGTTTTCGCCGTATTATTGGACAGTAAACAATAGATTTTGATGTCAGATAAGCAAGTACATTAGATACCTAATAAACTAAGAAAAAAATGTCCTGAGAATATTCGCACAACATTCACATGATTGTTATAGAACGCAAATCTGAATAAACATGCCGTTACATCTTAAATAACTTAGTAAAAGGGGAAATTTTATTTATTTAATTTCGATCAGGGTCGAAGCCTGTTGGTGCTTCCACCGACATATCGGTTCGTGAAAATTTCCCGTTTTACAAAATGAATGATGAGTAACTATGCAGTTGTATGTTATACGTATTTGTGTTTGCGTCATAACATTTGCACAAAACATACTTAGTGAATGTAAATGTTCGGAACACAACGAACGAACGAAGTCTAGCGAAGTGTCCATGATAAGCACCTATAATGACATTTTCTTATCAAAAATTGCTATGAACTATTGATACTTGATTGATGGTATAGACCAGTTGGTATCAATCAATTGATGGATGATGAAATGTCATGTCATTCATGGTTCGGGTGCAGCGCCAGCACGGGCGCGGCGCCGAAGGGCGGGCGGTAGGCGAGGCGGCGCTCCGCGAAGAGGCGCGCGGGCGGCGCCACGTCGGCGAGGTACACGCGACCCAGCGCCGGCGCCAGCGCCACGGCCGCAACGCCCAGCACGCAGGCGCGCGCCGCCACGCCGGCCCAGCCGCCGCCCGCCGGCTCCACCACCACGATGCACGCGCGGCATCCGCGCGCCCACGCGCACAGCGGCCTGTGGAAATCATCACTCGTCATCACAATGTGCGCCTGGTGCACGTTCTGTTGTAGGTGCGGGTAGGTAGTTACTCACTCGTAGTGCTCCAGTGAGTTGTCAGTGAGCGGGTCGTACAGCGACACCAGCACGAGGTCGGGCGCGGGTGGCAGCGCGTCCGTCGTCGAGTGCAGCGGCACATTGTCCAGCGCCAGCGCGGCCAGCTCCCGCTGCAGAGGCGCGCACGCGAGCGCCGCGCCCCCTCCCGGCGCCACCAACGCCGCCACGCGCGCGCCTCGCGACGCCAGCAGGCGTGCCGCCGCCAGCCCCGCCGCGCCGCCGCCGTGCGCGCCGCACAGCGCCACCACACCCGGCGCCTGGTGCGCGTTGCGCGCCTGCAACGATCAAGCTATGCTACAAGTACGCTCGGTGCTCAGGTGGATGCTGCTGCCATCCTGCCATTTTATGGCTACTTTTAAACCAAAGTATTAACCCACACTAAGTCGCGGGTTCGTTCCCCACCCGGTCGTTAATTTTTAGGACAATTTAAACTAGTGGTTCGCACCGAACTGCGATCGGCGATGTAGATTATCAACCTACATTGATTACTCTGTTAGCCAAACAAAAAAATCCAGACCTTGTGATCGTTCCCTCAATAAACAAATCTCCAAGTCCATGCAACACGATTTGAGCAAAATAAAGGCTCCAAAGAAAATCAGCCGCTATACCTAGGGTATGTGGCCTACGAGAAAGACTTTGATTCAGTAGAGACCTGCAGGGCTATTTTAAAACAAATGAAAAACTAACGAATCCGGTCGGAAACCCTTCCGAACGTTTTAAAATAGCCCTGCTGGGCAAAGTTACAGTCTTAAAAGCCGTGCCAGATTGACTACCGGTATATTGAAGTGTACCCTCGAGGATAAAGGAATAAAATAGCTTCTGAAGGACTTCAAGTACCGTTGTACTACCCGCGTTCAGAAGCTCTGCCATTATTCTGTCCTCCCCCGGTGCCTTGTTTCTGTTCTTAAGCTGTTTGAGAGTCGTTTGTATCTCGTATTAGGCTGACTTCCAGGATATCCTCGGTGTAGTGGCGGGTCAACCGGGCTCTTGCATCGCTAGTCAACGTTGTGGGGCGACCCGAGCGAGGGTCATCTTTGGTGAATGTTCATCCATGAGGATGTGATTCCACGTTTAAATTCGGCGCACCAACGTGCAACTGTAGAATAGGGTGGAAGTATTTGCTCCTAATGTAGGGTACATTTTACGAGTGTAAGTCTTGATTAACTCGTTCTGTAGTCAAATTTTTCAAGCACAGATATACACACACATAACATAAATTTAGTATACGTACCTCGAGTCTCCTCCCCCCACCCACCAGACGTAGCGCGACGTCGCACGTGGCTCGCGCCACCATGGTGAGCGCGAAGTCAACAAGCCCGTGGCGCTGCAGGCCCTCCCACAGCTGCTTGCGCAGCGCGGGCGCGACGGCGGGCACCGTGACCCCCTCGTCAGTCACGTAGTCCATGGACCCGCGCAGCTCGTCGGGCACGCGCACGCCGCGCCGCACCGCCACGGGCCCCAGCACGTTTTCGTCGTGCCGGAACTTGCTGTCGTCGGCTGTCCGGACCAGGTCCGGCTGAAACCATACTACTATGATACCTATCTGTGCTACTCAACTCATACTTGATTGAGGCATCACAAAATATCGATATACCATATGATGATACCTTGGAATGACGCATGCTGGCCCAGATGGCGCGCTTATCGAACAACGCTAGATTCCCCTCGAAGTCGAAGTTATCATCGAGCGCCGGCTCGGCCGCGTCTCCGAAGCAAGCCTCGTTCCGCCGGCGTGCCTTCTCGTGCCCCCCGCCTAACGCGGGGCCGCTTCCCTCGCCAGGCGCGCTCGGGATGCCAGTGGACTCGCCACGCGCGCTGAACACATTGCCGCGACTCTTGGGCGTGGAGCCCGAGCCGTAGCTGCCTAAAAGAACATGTTT
This sequence comes from Epirrita christyi, assembly GCA_951392215.1. NCBI lineage: Eukaryota > Metazoa > Arthropoda > Insecta > Lepidoptera > Geometridae > Epirrita > Epirrita christyi. Next base: position 15,144,035 of record OX595851.1, read on the forward strand.
ATAAAAATCCACAGATGTTTACTGATGCTTTGGTATCGATCTCCAAGATTATGTTTAGTCTAGGTTTTAGCATCTTCACACATGTGCATAATATCATACTTACCTAGTTGTCTTAATATTTTTTCATGCCTGTGGTCTAAATCGGTACTCATAGATTTGGAAACAAATATTTAGGACATGTCAACCTTTACATATTCAATAGCATCGGGATGAGTTGGGCATGCCAGTGTACTCAGCTGGATGCTATGCGGAGGGAGTACAAACCAGAGTGATTATTGTTATTCTTGTTGCGCGGGGCTTGTATGTCCACAGGCTTCGTGCGCGTCGCCGGCGCCGGGGGGGCCTGCTGGGTGTTACGGTTGTTTGGAGCCTTGCCATTGTTGTTTAGGTTATTAGAGAGAATCTGGCTGCCTAAAAGATAACACAAGTACATCTCTTACACTATGAAAATAAAATTTAAACAGAAGAGAATTACAAAAAAATATAAAACCTAAACGAGTTTCATGGTCTGAAAAGTTTGAAGTCAAATGGCGGAAACAGAACCTTTTTATTTACTGGCTTTTTTAAAGTTTTAACATGTAAAGCTATCTGTTAAGAATTTATTACTTTTTGGTTCCTTTTTTGAGCAACCTTAGCACATTTATTAAATGAATTTCAAAGTACATACTTTATTACTAGGAAGTACTTAGGCCGAAATGTCAAAAGTCGTAGAACTAATTTATTTGACTCATTCGGGATTGCATACATTACATTTACTGGGACCCCTTGTAAATGGAAATTTGGGGCCAACGTTTTTAATCTGACAGACATGATCATCGAACAGGTCTATGCACAATTTTAAACCATTAGAAAAGTTACTTGTAGGCTTGTGTCTAAAGGTGGAAACTCAATTATTTTACTGTATTTTTAATATAATATAAAATAACATTTAAATTTAACAAATAACGACGCCTCTATACACGCGAAATTAAATGGTATGTTTATAGTGGGTGGGGATTTTTATATTAATTTTAATTTTTATGACTTATTATAAATTTTATGTGATACTTTTATTTATGCTTATGTACCTATTTTCTGGAATTGACAAGTCGTAGTACGTAGCACTTAATTTAGTACTTATTATTTCATAATAATCTTGTTAATGTGTTACTACTGTGCCAATAAATGATTCTATTCTATTCTATTCTAACTGAAACTAAACGGGACTGGGACTTAGAAAAAAGCTCTCAAAATAAATTGTTTCAACAGACTTGTAATGATAAGAACTCCAACATGAAGGAATACTGGTTGGAGTGTCAATAAGGGGGCACTGAGGAAAAAAGAGAGACAAATTTTGAGTGCCCCTTATCTACACCCCAACCGGAATACTATAACGTAATGTACCTAATGACCATTTGCGGTTTACTTAGGTAGGTACTGACCAGTGTTGGTGGGGTTGGCTTGGAGGGTCTCGCACACGGTGGCCCGGCTCTTGCGGCCCGCCGCCACCGCTGCTACCGTGCTGTGCGTTTCCGCGCGCTCTGATTTAACCTCTATGATTCGCAGGTCCATAACATCGGCCGCACTGCAAACCACAACACAAGCCATACATAAGTATGCACATACAAACGCACCCTTACAATAAACGCAGTAAGATCATTAGGGACTAAAGGTAGGCATGCTTACTTGAGCGTAACCTGTGATTTTGGATAGGGAAAGCCGTTTCTAAACGCTTTCGTGAGTGTTATTGTCGTGCCATCGGTCTCCAATATGGTTCCTTGGTAGCTTCCGAGGGTCTCGCCGCAGTTTACTGACACAGCGTATCCGACCCATTTGGACATTGTAATAATATTTAGTGCACCTGTTTTACACAAAAAAATAAAAACTTTCTAGACAATGTTCGCGAGTCGTATACTACGAGCGAAACAAAAGCATGTAAATAAAAATGTTCGCCTGCACAGTGCACAGATTTATAAGCAAAGATCTTTGTTTATAAGTATTGACCACACGACCATAGATTTTTAAGTATAGTACTTTAGTACTTGGACGAATTATCCAAGAATGTCCTACTACTACTGACTGATTGTTTGTAATAGTTTGATTGTGTAATAACAATGACAATGACTGTTGCTCCAAGCTGTTGACTGAAGATATTCGCCACCTCAGAATAAGGAGTTGCCACCAACACCATAGAGAAAATAAAAGAATTATTATACTTTATCGTAGGGAGATGGCAAGCATACGCTTTCCCCTCTGCCGAAGTACATGAACTGTCGTTCGTGTCAGTTTATAAAAACTAGTTTAGCCACGATCGTTCGCCATTCTGCGTTCATACCTGTCGCTATACGGAGCTCCTAAAAATGGTTGGTTGTGCTGTGGTTTCGTGTAAATGGCGGTCGGAAACATCAAATTTAACAAAATATGGAGTTTCTTATCACATTTTAAGTAATTGACAACACAATTAGGCCATTAATTTCACCGTAAAATATATTTTCTTAGTGCAAGCATACGACAGAAATAACGATACGTAATTTCTTGGTACGGGGACAAGTGATGTGAAATGAAAACAACGAACGAATGAATGAACTAAAGAGGCTGCAACGATTTTTATGAAATAAACAGGATAGGGAGTTTTCAGGCCGAAAAAACGAACCTGTAAAAAAAACCTGTTTCCAAAGAAAATATCAATACCTACGTCGTTCAATACCAGCCTAAAATATAGGTTAAATGGGCTTGATTAGCTGTTGTTCGGGTTGTAAGGTTATTTTAGAGGTTTGTATTTCCGATTTTTTTACGGTTTTAGGGTTATTTCGTCAATCTCAATATGAAATTAGGAAGGTATGCAAAAGTATACTATATATGGATATTCGAATCTCGTTTCGTATGAAAAAAGCAGATCCACGAAAATACATTTTCTTTACAATAAATTGATCCATTTTAAAACCAATAAGCTTATAATTATTTTCATTTAAAAAATACAATATAAAATGTAATCCCAGCTTATAATTGTTAAATCCATGTGTGGCACAGAATCATAGACTTTCTTATAATCAATACAAGCAGCCGAGAGGTTTCCCTTGCTCCTCCTGACCTTCTGTCTGATGGCCATGTCAATGAGGAGGAGCTCCTTAATACCACGGGACCCAACCTTACATCCATTCCGAGCAGGAGCCAAAATATTGTTTTTTTAACACTCAACAGTCACATACGTAGTTTTGATCACACACTAGGATTTCCTGTATCGTAGGTACCTATCAGGAACTACGAGTACCTGGTACCATAACACCCAGACCCGGAACAAATAGTTGCAGATCATACATGCCTGATGCGTGTGATTTGGAAACCATATAATTTTATAAGAAACCAACGCACCACGGGTCTATATATATTAGTGTACAAATCATTAATACAAAATTTGAAGAAATAATAGCCAAAATAGAAGCAAACTTCGTTCGCGTGCAAAAGGACGTACGCGTCCTACCGGTGAGCTCTTAATCCCACAGACTAACTTAATCCTAAAACAATTTGTAACTGACTATGTTTTTTTTATATGTTAGTTACAGCTTGACCAAAAAGTTTAGAAATGGAACTAATTTGACAGGCAGATGTTTTGCATAGGTGCGAGCAAGACAGTGTCAAAAATGCATAGAAAGTGGCGCCCCTATTATTTTCAAGACTTTTTTGCCAAACTGTACGCGATTACTTTTGATCAACATGAATCAATTCACCCATTCAAACATACACCCATAGACTAGATCCATAGACAATTAATAATCTTAATTTCATTCAATATTTCACACCCCATCACTAGTTTTTGCGCTAGTGTGCAACTAACCAATAGTGTAAATACAGAAATTATTTATTTGTGTGCTTGTTTTATGTTTGTGTGACAGCTTTTATTTCCGTGTGCATTTATAGATACGCCTCAACGTTCTGCATGAGTGTCCTCCTCAAAAACCTCGCCTCCCGCAAAAAGTGGCAGAAATAATTTAGTGCTAGAAGCATGTGCTAGCTAGTGCATTAGAGGTGGGTCCTCAACTCACGTGCCAGCACGATTGTATCTACACACATTCTCAAAAGAGGCCCTCGCACAATTTTTCAAATCGTGCTACCACAATTTTGATGTGCTGCTTGATGTGTATTGTGCATTGTGTAAAATCGAGGCGAGTGGGAAGGCAGCCTCCCTCACTCACTGTGTTGTCAGTCAAATCGTGCTACCACAATTTTGATGTGCTGCTTGATGTGTATTGTGCATTGTGTAAAATTGAGGCGAGTGGGAAGGCAGCCTCCCTCACTCACTGTGTTGTCAGTCGGTGTCGTGCTTGATGTCTGTGTCATTCTCATTCGTGTTGTGGCTTGACTTCACTGACTGGCTTGGCTGGTTGGTCTTGGACTTGGAGCATGTGGTTGACTGATTGATGGTTGTGGTGGTGTTTAAAATTTTTATTTCCTAATTATAATATTTATAGTCTTAAATTTACAAAACACACTAGATTTCAATTTTATTTTTTACTTAAATGTCCCGCTAACGGAAGTGATGGAGCGATAGGTACCTATTAATAAGGTCATAGAACTTACTTTTTGAAAATCAACCCGAATAAAACAGCCTAGATAAATTTTAATTACCAGTATATAAACACTACAAAATAAAGTCTTATTTGTAATAATATCTAAACAAGTACATCTACAATTTAAATTTCTTGAACTTGAGTTTCTGCAAAAAATTTCCGACGAAACACGAATGAAGCGATGGCGACCTTGTGCGTTCGTGCGAGGGAGTCGGTCGCCGCAGAGAAAGAACACACGAGCGAGTTATACTCGCGAGGCTCGCGAGGCTCGTGAGCATAGACACCTCGCGAGGCTCGCCTCAATTGTGGTAGCACAATGTGCTGCCACACTTGTCACAATGAGTGCCTCGCACGATCCTCGCGAAAAAGGTGCGTGCTACCCAAGACTATAGTGCATGCCATCTCCCCACATAAATTCTCTAAGACTTTATCCATGGTAGGCATCACCTTGCTCCAAGGGCATAGGCTCGGCCTCGGCATAGGTACCACACCACAGACTAAGGAAGGAAAGGAGGTAACGTAGACATTGTTCTCTGCTACGTGAGGCACACAGATAAACAGTATAACAAATCTGTGGTAGGCACCTTAGAATAAGGACTGAAGCAAGGAATAGGCATGGAAGTAATAAGTACTACGTACAACCGTAGTACTTATTACTTCCATGGGAATAGGTACTTCTAAATAAGGACTGAAGCGTAGACAGAGAACTACGGACTGAAGCTACGTTAGGTACTACCCTTAGAATAAGGACTTATTCTGAGGTACTACCTTAGAATAAGGTTGCTTCAGTCTTTATTTAGGGTACTACTATCACACCACAGAGGACTTTTTTATATATTTAGGTACCTACCTACCTTGGCTTGGACGAATAAAACAAAAGTATTGAAACGTGTATTAGTCTTGGTATTAGTACGTGAAGTTGGCAAAAATGTTCCACAATCTCGTGAAGTGGAACCAGTTTCCATTTAAAAAAAAAAATACATTAGTATTAGTTACTTAATACTTTAGTACTATACTTATTGTGGTATTAGCGTGGTATTAGTATCACAGATTTATAAGTATAGAACTAAAGTTAGTATTTTGATGTTTAGTTTAAAATATAGTACGGTATAATAGGTTAGAAGATAGTTCCTGAGTGCACGACGATAGGAATAATACAATATATACGTTTCCTTCCTACTTCCAAGGGATATAACAAGGAAGGAACTGATTCCTTGGGTCTTGACTCTTGGGTTAGACAGACAGTTCAATTGGCTTGGCCCTTGGATACACTTTGTTTGGAGCACTACTAGCGATGGTAAGTCATACTTACCTACTAATAATTTAAAAATGGGAATAACTTTAGAATCAATGGTACGGTCGGAGTGTCGATAAGGGGGCGCTGAGGAAAAAAGACGTTGGAGTGTAGATAAGGGGGCAAAATTTGAGCGAGATTCTTCTAAGTCTTTTTTTTTTTGCGATATTTTGTCAGTCTTTTTTCCTCGGCGCCCCCTTATCTACACCCCAACCTCCCATAGTTTTTAAGAAAAGCCAAATCTAAAAGTAACTAAGTTAAATTTATGCGGCATGAATTACTCAAGTGGAGCTTGCTTGCTCCGTGTCGGACTCCGGGTGGGCTCCCACACTTATTATGTATACACTTTAGGGGACGGGCTCTACGCACAAGACCACATGGGGTCCGTAGTGGTGCTACGCGTTGATTCTGTCACTCATTTTGAACCTAACCTACTCAAGTCTAAATGTTGTGTGTTGGTCAGCCACTCATTATAATCCTAACCTACTTAAACCTGGTGCTCCATGTCGGTTCTGCCTATTATTCCTCCCTATTTGGTCCACCACCTCGTTTACCCCTCATCTCATCGAAATTCGTAGGTACTGCACAATTTATAAAACAATCTTAAATCATGTGTTATGGGTATTTTCTATGTATAATAAAAATATCTATCTATGTAATGTATTATATTACGTATATCAGTTATCTAGTTGCCATAACACAAGCTCTGCTTAGCTTGGGGCTAGATAATGTTGTGTGAAATGTCCAGCATTATTTATTTATTTATTTATTTATTTATGTGCAAAGTTCAACCATGTACGCCTCGCCGTTAATGGTTTGTTTTGACGCGTATTGCAATAAAACTGTTTTTTTCTGTCTGCCTGTCTGTCTGTCAAGACCCTATTTCTCAGGAACGCATGCAGGTATCAAGTTGAAATGAATATCAAATAACTTGACTTGAGGTCTGCAATCCCTCGGAGCTGTGAGAATCAACGCAATCAAAAGATAAAATAACATAGATAACGGCTAAAGATATACAAATGAAATTCATACCAAATATAAAAATATATAATTTATAGTACCTAATTTATTCATAATTTATAATTATACGTCAAAAGAAAAAAGAATACAATATATAGGTACTATGTACAATAATTTGTAGATAAGTACATAAATATATATATACTGCAATACATTAATTATAAAACACACATTACCATAGTTAACCACTTATTAGGGTTCCGTACCCAAAGGGTAAAACGGACCCTATTACTGAGACTCCGCTGTCTGTTCGTCTGTCACCAGGCTGTAACTCATGAACCGTGATAGTTAGACAGTTGAAATTTTCACAAATGATGTATTTCTGTTGCCGCTATAACAACAAATAAAAAAAATAATAATAAAATAAATATTTAAGGGGGCTCCCAGATAACAAACGTGAACGTTTTGCCGTTTTTATAGATAATGGTAGGTACGGAACCCTTCGCGTGCAAGTCTGACTCGCACTCGCCGGTTTTTTTATGACTATGAAGTCAGTCGTTGTATCTATAAATTGTATGTGATCTCATAGTGCTGTATAAAAATGAAGCTTCTAACTCAATGCATTAAAAAATATGCTAATTAATATCTAATTTTCGTATGGAAGTCGCGAAAATGAGTAACCTCACACTTCTTAAATTTGGAATGCTGCCATGCTGGGAGTCTTTTGGCACAAAATTGAGGAATTTCAACTTTTATACCCCTTAAATGGGATGGTGAAGTTTGTAGAGAAAAGTGGCTGTAATTCAAAAAGGTCCATTTCGAAATAATTTACCCTCAAGAGTGTGAGTCTTGCACTTGTCCGTTTTGTTATGTTCATACCATAACCATGATAGTTTCAAATGTTATAGAATTTGTAGTTGTATTTACGTAAGTAGGTATATGTGATGTGGGATGAGATTCTCAACTACAAGTTCGTCGGAACTTCGTTTGAATTATATTCGTTTCCTAAAGCTTAGCTATTTACCCTACTGTACCCTCGATGCTGGAATCAAACCGGTGTTATGTTGTTGTAGAACTCCAACAAGTACTATATAAAGGAGAATGTTGTCCGGCGTCCACCGGTGTCGCTCGGCTGGCTGCTGGCCGCGCTGGGCGCGGCTGCGGCGGCGCTGGGCGCGGCGATGCTTGTCGAGCTGGCGCTGCCCGCGCCACTGACGAGGGACGCGGCGCCGCCCGACCGCTTCATAGCGCAGATAGCGCATGAACATCTTGTTAACCTCACCTCCATTGGACCTAGGGTAAGGGTATACCTATTATGCATCCATTCAGAATCTGAACACTACAACCAACAACCACACTGCCTACTAGACGCCTGACAGGGTCAAGTATTAGAGTTAGCCTGATTGTGCAGTACTTCAAAGTTACGGAGCACATCAAATGGATTAACTTCAGTCAGAAAGTTGATGGTGTTTTTATTTACATGGTAACAATTCTGTGCACCATATCGCGGTCTCTTTTATTTCAGTCTATTAGAAAGAGCGCGCTATAATTTTAGCGCATTTTTAATTTAGGTAGTAGTGCACACAATTAATTTCGCTAAAAGTACATTACTAGCGCCTATCCTACAGAGAGCGCTGGGAAACTTGAAAATTTACATGAAAATGGTCACTGAATCAAGTTGATTAATTCAATAGATGAGGAAGAATTCAAATGTCTGCTTTGCCGGTTTTCTGATTGCAGAAACGTTCTACATAATATTGCTATATATTATTATGTGTAATATAAGGTTTTTTAATGAATCAAAATATATAAGTCATAGATAAAAAATATGCAGCTAGAACTTTAAAATACAAGTGTAGCTATTTAATTTGTTAAAAAAATTGTGTACAAACGGCAACAGTTCAAAATGAAGAGCATTTGAATGCCAAAGCTTTTTAGAGTGATCATTTGTGCAATGTTTATTTGCAAAACCAGACTTTTTTCAAAATTATGTTAAAATACTACTCGCCTAAGTGCCATCATCTTGCCACGTTCTGCATTGTATTGTATACTTTATGCACAGCCTGCTAGAGTGTACACTGTAACTGAAGTTAAAAGAATTGCAGGTGGCCGGTAGCTACGAGAACGAGGTGCTAGCAGTGGGCGTGATCGTGGAGGCCGTGAAGCGGATCGCGCGCGAGGCGGCGCCGCACGTGCGCGTTGAACTGGACGTGCAGACGGCTTCCGGAGCCTTCCCGCTCTCCTTCATGGATGGTAACATCTTTTTCATCCCATCTATTCGAAAAGGACGACTTGGTTCGCCCAAGATCTGTATGAAGCTTCTATAAGTGCGCCGCAAATATCTTTGCCGCGGACTTTTTAAATTTGGAATATCTTGAAAAGAATCAAACACAAATAAGTGCGCCGCAATTATCTTTGCCGCGCCCTTTTTAAACTTTGAACATCTTAGTGATCAGCGCCCAAGAAGTCGAACGCAAATATTGTTTAAATAAATACTGGCTGGTACGACGGCCCATAGTCGCGCCACCGGCTGAATAAAAAAAAACAAATTAGAAACGCGCGAACCCGCGATTTCGTCATTTTTAACCGACTTTACAAAAAGGAGGAGGTTCTCAATTCGGTTGTATTTTTTTTTAATGTTGTTACCTCATATCTCCGGCGTTTATGAACCGATTTGGAAAATTCTTTTTTTATTTGAATAGAAATACTTCCAGATTGGTCCCATTTTTTTCAGAATCCAGTTCTGATGATGGAATCCATGAGGAATTGAGGGAACTCCTCAAATATTGTAGGCATACATATGGCGATTTTGATATTTTCAGCAACAAACCAAGCATTTGCATTCAGAAAGTATCATAATCCTTTCACCACTATGGTTCTTTCATAATTTTTTTTTTCATCCAAATATTTAGTCGAATACAATGGCGGAAGTCTGTTTTTTAAATGAAAAGTTATTCACGGATTGTTAGAAATTCATGGTTTTGTTTTGAATTAAAATATGAGGCGCCTTTTATTTTCTCATAGTGGTGATAAAAGTAGAGTGTAACACTCGGGCGCAAAATATATTTTTGGCTCGGGCGACGTACTTTCAATCCCTCGCTACGTTCGGGATTCTACTAAAGAATCCCTCGCTATGCTCGGGATTCTACTCTAGAATCTCTCCCTTCGCTCTGGATTCAAAAAAGCGCCCTCGCCGTAAAAATATTATTTTGCTCCCTTATGATACAATCTACTATTACAATGTCCTACTCTGAGGTTGCCGGCTGTAAACTGCGTTAGTATAATTCTGGGCGCCATTTCTTTGCGATCTCGCATCATCACCATCCCATTCCCAGCTGACCCCGTATGTTTCGCTTATCAACCGGCTACTTGCACGCCGCGCCACGAAAAAACCTAGTAGTACATGAACATACCTACCTTTCTCATTTTAGTAATTAGATTAACCAGATGTTCATACTTCCAGGTATGAACCACGTGTACAGCGACGTATCGAACGTGGTGGCGCGCGTGTCGGCGGCGGGCGGCAGCACGCGCCCGGCGCGACGCAACGCATTGCTGCTCAACTGCCACATCGACACGGTGCCCGATAGCCCGGGTGAGTTGCCGCAGGTATGAACCACGTGCGACCAATTCCACTTCAAAGAACATAAAATACCTAGGTAACATTTTTCGAGGTCACTAATCAATGGTGAAACCGGACCCCTCTTATAAAGGTAGCAGGTTCTATCTAGGCTAGGCTATTCTTTTAATGAACGGTTTGTCAATCTTCTGGTACTTGTTACTGCCTAAGACATTATAAAGGTCGCTGGAAGTCAGCATGGAGGAGGTTTAAGACCGTTCGTCGTGGCATTATGTGGGGAGACCTATGCCCAGCAGTGGTCTTCTACACGCTGATAATGATGAATCAACGGTGCGTAAAAATACATACCTAACTATTTAGATTGTCTCTGTAGATGTAGACATGCCTTGTGAATGAGTCCGATTGCAGGTGCGAGTGACGACGGCGCCGGCTGCGCAGTGCTGCTGGAGACGATGCGCGCGCTGGCCGCGACGCGCAGTCCGCCGCGGCACGACGCCGTCTTCCTCTTCAACGCGGCCGAGGAGAACGTGCTGCAGGGCTCGCACGGGTTCATCACGCAGCACAAGTATGCACTGTTCTTTGCTCGTACTCTGCAACCTACCTTCTACTTACTTCATGCTCTTGCCAAGACAAATGACAGCGAGACGTTACGCCCCGCACAATTTGTGTAATGCGTAGAAACGCTAATCTTTTAATTTGCAAGTAAAATTTACTTAGTCAACAACTGTGCGTAAGGACTACTTGTGTAGGTATATAATAAATGCGAACCCACATTAAATAGTAGATTGTATCATAAGGGAGCAAAATAATATTTTTACGGCGAGGGCGCTTTTTTGAATCCAGAGCGAAGTGAGAGATTCTAGATTAGAATCCCGAGCGAAGCGAGGGATTCTTTAGTAGCGAGGGATTCAAAGTACGTCGCCCGAGCCAAAAATATATTTTGCGCCCGAGTGTTACACTCTACTTTTCATCACCCTCTATGAGAAAATAAAAGGCGCCTCATATTTTATTTCAAAACAAAACCATGAATTTCTAATAATCCGTGAATAATTTATCATTTAAAAAACAGACTTTCGCCATTGTATTCGACTAAATATTTGGATGAAAAAAAAATTATGAAAGTACCATAGTGGTGAAAGGATTATGATACTTTCTGAATGCAAATGCTTGGTTTGTTGCTGAAAATATCAAAATCGCCATATGTATGCCTACAATATTTGAGGAGTTCCCTCAATTCCTCATGGATTCCATCATCAGAACCGGATTCTGAAAAAAATGGGACCAATCTGGAAGTATATCTATTCAAATAAAAAAAGAATTTTCCAAATCGGTTCATAAACGCCGGAGATATGAGGTAACAAACATTAAAAAAAAAATACAACCGAATTGAGAACCTCCTCCTTTTTGTAAAGTCGGTTAAAAATAACGAAATCGCGGGCCGTAGTTTGCGCGTTTCTAATTTGTTTTTTTTTATTCAGCCGGTGGCGCGACTATGGGCCGTCGTACCAGCCCGTATTTATTTAAACAATATTTGCGTTCGCCTTCTTTGGCGCTAAACACTAAGATGATCCAAATTTAAAAAGTGCGCGGCAAAGATAATTGCGGCGCACTTATAGAAGCTTCATACAGAAAACACCACCTTTGGGTGCACTTAAAGGCGAACCAAGTCGTCCTTTTCGAATAGATGGGATGAAAACATTCTTGAAGTATTGTCTATTATTCACACTTTATGTAACTTATTGTCAAAGGCAGTTATGTATAAGTTATTTAAAAAAAAGATGTTTGAATTTTTCAATATACACCATACAATTTGCTTGATTTCACAGATGGGCCAAATCAGTGCGCGCTTTCATCAATATTGAAGCGTGCGGCGCGGGCGGGCGCGAGGTGCTGTTCCAGGCCGGTCCGAACGACCCCTGGATCGTCGAGGTAAGCTGCTGTGCAAGTTCATTTTGTGTTGTCAGCTAAGCCTTAGCTGTATACAGTCATGCTACGATGGACGGTCGTTTGCAGATATACGCGGGTGCGGTGCCGCATCCGTTCGCGTCCTCGCTGGCTCAGGAGCTGTTTGAGAGCGGACTCATTCCGGCCGACACAGATTTTAGAATATTCCGGGATTTCGGCAAGCTGTCCGGTAAGTTCCCTGACCAGTACTACAGTACACATATCTCACAAATGATTACCAGAGTGATGAAGATTTATTTACAATGGTTCCATGATCACATGGACCCTCGGATGTATTATTAGAAAGCAATTGGTCCTGTAAAATAGTAGTAAATGGTGCCCACTTTTTTAAATTGTGACGACTGATTTGTGTTCTCTATTACAGGGGTGCCATTTTTTTAGTCATCTAGTGACTAAACTCGCATACATCTGAACCTCATTGATGACTAACATTCTTATGCCTATGACTATGACTTTGATGAACGTGTATTCTTCATCAAAGGCCTATGATATCATTGCAAATGCCTCCTCCAGGCTCCAGTACCAGTATTTCCTGAAAAACGGTGAATTGCGGCCTTTTTGATGATATTTAGTCCCTCAATGACCTTCAAAAGTCGCACCCCAGATAGATAATTCTTTCTTGCACATAAAAGAAGTGCAAAGATGAACTTAAAAGCATTCTCTTCCAGATAACCTTGGTGTATTGCGGAAAGAAGATGTAACGATAGTGCACATGCATAAACAATATTTGTCTTGTTGTACCAGTTGAACGTAGATATTTGTTTATGTGTACATATAAAGTACTTGCCCTCCATTGTGGCATAGGCGCGTGCGACGCCCTGTATATGTGTGCAGCAGTGGCTTTATATCTTTCCCATATAATGCGGTGATCCACTGACTTGCAGTGAGCAGACAATCGATGCTACGATAATGTTGCAGGAGTGGACTTGGCGTGGAGCGCCAACGGCTATGTGTACCACACGGCGCTGGACACGGCACAGCGCGTGTCGCGCGCCGTGCTGCAGCGCACTGGCGACAACGTGCTCGCGCTCACTCACGGTACCTACTGAAGGCTACATTCTCGTAACACAGACCAGTGGGATGGCTTCATTTTTAATTAATCAATTCGTTTGTGCAGGCATGCTGGCCAGCGAGAGTCTCGAGTCTGAAGTGGACGGCGCAGTGCGCCAGCCCGTATTCTTCGACGTAATGGGGCTGCTGGTGCTGAGCGCGCGCGCCCCGGCGGCCTTGCTGGCAGCGGCGGCCGCGCTGGTACTTGTCGTGCTCGACGTGCATTTGACGGCGAAGAGAGCTGCTAAAGAACGTGAGTATACCTGCTGGCGCTGAGCGCGCTGACGCTCGAACCTATCGACCTGACGGTCACACGGTTCGTTCCATTTGAGTTTTGTTGGGATGGGTAGCACCCTAGACTTGGACCGTTCATTTCCGTTCCAGTGTTCATATCTCACGGCGCGTGGTGGGCGTGCGTGGGGCGCGGCGCGGCTTGCTGGTTGGCGGCACAGGGCGCGGGACTGGGCGTGGCGGCGGCGCTGGCGCTGTTGCTGCACGCGGCGCACGCGCGAATCACGTTCTACTCGCGCGCCTGGTTGCTGGCGCCGCTGTACGCTATGCCAGGTAACACTAGTGCTGGCGGTGCCGCTGTACGCTCTGCCGGGTTGCAGTTTCAGAAGTACATTGTGTGTTTCAGCGATAGCAGCTGCGTGGATGGTAGCGCTCGCGCTGTCTCGGCGCTGGCTGCGTGTGGGCGGCAGAGGCGGCTGGTGGGCAGCGCACGCGCTGCAGCTGGGCGGCGTGGCGTGCGCGTCGGCGGCGCTGGTCGGCTGCGTGCTTTGTGGGCTGCGCTCTGGGTTTCTGCCGTGGCTGTGGGCGGCGCTGCCGGCGGCAGCGGGCTGTGCGCACGCGCTGGCTGGCGGGCGGCGTGTGCCGGCGGGCTGGTGGGCAGTCGGCGCGGTGCTGCCCGCGCTGCAGACGTGGTACCTGGCGCTGGGCTCGCTGCGCATGCTGGTGCCGATGATGGGCCGCGCCGGCGAGGGCCTTGTGCCTCCCGACGTGAGTGCACCACACACATATTTCAGATTTTTTGATGAGTCTCGATCTAATTAGATTCGTCCCTTCACGTAGGTAATAATAGCGGTGCTGACGGCGGCGCTGGCGCTGGGCGCGTGCTGCTGGCTGCTGCCGCTCGTGGTGTCCGCGGAGAGTCCCTGGAAGCCGGTCAGTATGTGTAAGGATGCACAAGGAGTGCATGATCAGTGATCATGAACGTTTCTCTCACGAAGATGTGTGCGATCATAGTTATGCGTCCATGTTCAGATAGCGGCGCTCAGTGTGGCGTGCATGTGCGCCTGCGCGCTGGCGCTGAGCGGCGACGCGAGCGCGCCGTACGCGCTGGACTCGCCGCAGCGCCTCATGGTGTTCCACACGCGCCGCACGCTGCATGACGTCAGCACCGGTCGTGACGTCACGGAATCCTTCTACTGGGTGCCAAAGGTGGACGTCAACACGCCGCACTCCGTCGATATGTATGGTATAGTCATAAGTCATCTGGTAATCCAAATACCTATAGTACAATTTATTTGTTGAATGACGTATTGACTTGGTACACCGCAAGCTCTATTCAATTCCAGCCGAGGAGATACGTCTGGCCAGGCGCGTGTCGCCCGCTGAATGTGCGCAGTGGCTGTACTGCGGCATGCCCTACTACCTGCCCGTGCTGAGCTTGGTGCCGGCGTCGCACCGCGGGCCGGCGCGCGAGCCACCGCGCACGCGGCTGCACGCCACGCTGGCCACCACAAACGTCAACGAGACGCACGCACACCTGCAGATCCACATGACAGGTGAGTGCATAATTATTATTGTCTGTGATCATTTCCAAATTACTTTGAATTGTCATTTAGAGTCACGTCGCGTGTGCTCCAACCTATGTTAATTGTAAGTTGCAGGTAGGAACGTATAAGCATCACTGAAAACTGAGTATAAGTACAAAAACTACAATATTCATTATTTTCATTTTATTTTTTACTTATTTGGAAAACAAACAGCGTATGAACAAGAATGGTAACAGTCAATATAGAAACGCATTTGCTAAACAGTTTTCACTTATAGTTCTAAAGTAACAAAAAAAGAAAACATTCTGTAGTACAAAAACTCATACATAACGAGCAATAAACAAATAAACCATAACAACCCAAGTTATTTAAAGATTTTTTTTGCTACTAGTCTTTTAAAAAAGTCATGCCTTGCCACGAATAGATCAACATCCATAGAGTAGGTAGTGTTAAGAGCCGGTAAACAAAATCACGCTCGGAAAGATTCGCCGATCGGTGGTACCTACTTCATATTCTGTAGCAATAGTTACTTGGAACATTGATACGCGATGTATTACGGCGCGCCAGTTTCGGACTAATTACTTTGATACTTTTTCCTGAGATTAATTTATTCTGAGCAAACGGCAATTATTTCACTAATAGAAAGATACACTATCTCTTACGGACATAAGCAATGTTTTGTTAGCATTCGCCCGCGGGTACGCTCGCGTTATGTTGAGTTTCACTCTACTCCGTTACGGCTGAGGTGTTTTTGATAATATTTTTGGGTGTGTTGATGGATGCTGGGGAGCAACGGCGGGAGGAGGGAGGAACGGGGAGGAGGACTGCTTTTTATGAACAAGTCCAAAGTATCTAAAGGCGGCGCGCCGTTTTCTGTGTCCTGACTGACTGCCTGACATATAGATAACGCGCAGCCTATACTATATTTGTTTATGTTTATATATTGTTTAGCTATACTTATAGGTATCCTGAAAAAAATAAGTTTGACGATTTGAGAAGTTTGTGAAATGTAAGAAATTCGTGTACCTATGCCTTTTCTCATTAAAATTCTAGGGTCTCTATAAAAACAATTTTAATATGCGAACTATTTTGAAATTACCCTAAAAATGGGGAAAAATATTTTGACCAGGCAGTATTTTGGGATACTCGAAATGGTTCTATATAATAAAAATGTTGATTTTGCAACTTTTTGGAAATTACCCTAAAAATGGGGAAAAATATGTTGTCCATACGACACCTCTGGGTACTGGAAACGCTTCTGTGTAATCAAAATTTTGATTTTCCAACTTTTTGGAAATTACCCTAAAAATGGGGAAATTTATAATGACCAAGCAACACCTCGCGGTACTCAAAACAGTTCTTTAGCATTAGAATTTTGATTTTTCAACTTTTTTGAATTCTTATTTTTTATTTATTTATTACTCTAAAAATGGGGAAAATCATTTTGACCATAGGTATCAGTTAGTAAGTAAAACCCATAAAAACCAAATAACCTATAAAAAAATTGTGGAAAGATTGGAATAAACGAAAAATAGGTAGAAGTAGGTAACAACTAAAAAATAAAATAATTAGGTACCTATTTGAAAGTATCAAATACGTGCGATCGTGCTATGAAATTCGTCACTCACAAGCTGTTAGCAGCGGGTGGCGAGAGCGAGAGGGACGGCATATGACGAGCGAAAGAGATAGAAGCTCGTGAACGCGTCGACACAGATCCTACCTCGATGGGCGCTCGCGCCGTACTAGAAGCTCGTGAACGCGTCGACACAGATCCTACCTCGATGGGCGCTCGCGCCGTTCTGAACGTGTCGCGCTTGTACATTTGCTTTTTATTGTAAATTTAGAGCAATGCTAAGTATTTTTTTGTGAATAATCAAATAAAGGGATTATCAATAAAAAAAACAGAATTTGACATATCAATGAACTAACTTTATTTTAATATAATATTTTGTTTAGAATTACGCTTTATTCAACACAATAAATCGTGGTAAACTTCCGGTATAATTCGTTTAAATTGGCGGAAGTTTTTTTTTTATTACTTTTAATGCGTTTTAATAATTGATATTGTAGTACATTGTGTGTCAACAAAGATTATTTTCCTGATATATAGGATTTTTTTTCAGTAAATTTGATGCATATTTATTAGAGAAATAGGAGGCTGAAGTTGACTCTTCTTCTAACTTTCAGTAAAACTAGGTGCGGGAGATTGGTTACTACAAAAAAAATTGAGTAGTATTTGTAAATGTTCTACATTATCAATCAACACAATAGATTTTTCTATATTTAGCACTTATTTAACTGTGTTAAACTCTTTCCTATCATGGTAAATTAGGCGCTTAAAATCCACATAAAAACGTGAACTGCCTCTTAAACAGATTAGTAGTTCGAGCGAAAAAGGAGTTCTTACGGTAATTAGCGGAACAGGTTGGGGTGTACAGTTTGAGGTAATTACGACGGATCACTGGTCGATTAGGAGTTACCAATTTAATGTCCGAAAGAAGAGAAGGACAATCAAGATCACCCAAAAGGAGATTGTGAAGAAATGTGAGGTCAGCCGCTTCCCTCCGCTTGACAAGGGGTAGATGGTGGTGATGCCTACAGCTTTGATGGTAATCTTTTATGCATATTTTATGTTTGAAATTTAGATACCGTAAGAATTTACACTGTAATCTTTCAATGCTATCTATGTACACCGCATACTGGGGGTTCCAAGCTTGGGACGCATATTCTAACTGACTTCTGACGAGGGAGCAGTATAGAATTTTAAGCGTTTTAATGGATTATATGAATTAAGTAATATCGCAAAAGATAATAAAATGAATTGGTTTTTCTGCATTTCCAGGACCTGCCCACATCGTGCTCATAGTATCTCCGGCCCCAGGCGCACGGGTCGTGTGGAGCAGTGCGGTGGAGGCCCCCCTGGCGGGCCCGACGGGCGGCCCCCGCGAAGTGTACTTCTTCGCCCTGCACAGCGCGCGCCCCCAGCCCGCCGGCGCCGCCCTCAAGTTGCTCATACAGAGAGACCGCGGTAGGTATGCTCACGTTGCTTAGTTACCGTTTGTTACTATCTCGTTGGCGTTACTGTAATACTTGTACCATGTCACGTGCCGTGCCGTTACTAGTGTGGCGTTGTCCACAGGTGAGCCCGGTGCGAGTGCAGTGTCGGGCACGCAGCTGTCGCTGGCGGGGCACTCCATGTTCGGCGCGGACAAGCTAACAGACGAGCACGCGCGCCTCTTGGGCAAGATGCCGCGCTGGGTGGCGCCCACCGGCTGGGGCGTCGACCTGCATCTGTACCAGCTGTAGTGTGCGTAAAGGTACGTATCACCTAGCGGATGCTGTGTCGCTGTTCTAGTCGCACCGTCAAAGGTTCATGCCGAATGTCATCCTGTCGATGCTCAATGATCCGCCGCGCGCCGCCCGTAGACCAAGGTCTTTGATTCGAATCCGATTGCGGTAGAGCAAGTATGGCTTTCAAAAATGTAGCAAGAAAAAAGAAAATTCATTTATGGCCCCTGTCTCAGCATAAGCTACACCAGACCTGGGTACGGTGCGGCGCTGGTTTTCAGACAGGGCCTAGGTAATGCCACGAACATCAACTAACAAGGGACAGTTAAACAATAAATAGGAAGGTAGTTATGTTACCATCGTCCACTCATCGGGCCATCTTTAATGCACAGTAAGCACTTCTTTACTTTTCTCAACTTTAAAAAGCTCTCCACGGTTTCCCCGTACAAGTCTAGGTAGGTAAAATAAATAAATAAGAAGTGCACATAATTATATTAGTAGCAGGTAGGCAATAGGCGGGAACATGATTTAGGGCAGGATGTTCTATCCTCTTGTAGCTCTAGGTGGTCTGTGGTATAAAAGGTATTCTACATGGTCTATGGCCTGCTTGAGTACTGAGTCACAGAATAAATATTAGTAAAAGTACAGAAGACTCACTTCGCTATTTTTTTAATTTAAATAGCGACTCTTACTAGGTCGCAACAAAGTGCAATTCAGCTCGCACAAGCGCTTTGTACCTAACGCAATATTCACCTAAACATTGCGGCTCTCTCCTAACGCGTAACTCTGTCGCTGTCTGGCGCGGAGTGTTGCAACTCGTAAGGCCGTTTGTCCACCACCGCCGTCACCGTCACGTCACCGAGAACGAGATTATTTTGGGTCGAGTTTAATATGAAATGACGCTCGGGTGACGGACTTGCGGTGGACACACGGCTATAGTAAATGTATGTATCGCTACTTCGGCGCCGTCATCTCGTTCTCGGTGACGTGACGGTGACGGCGGTGGTGGACAAACGGCCTAAGGGTTGTCGACTTGTACCTACGAATTACTTACCGTTTGTTATTATCAATATTGTTATTATGGAGAAATAAAGTAGATAAGTATTTAGGTCCTTATATAAGTAATTTAGAGCGATTCCGAAGTCAAATCAAATTGAATCAACGTGATGAATTTATCTCAAATACTAACACTGCTCATTAATTTTGATATGGAAGTCAGATTCTTTTTGGAAAGATTAGCGTGGAAAGACTCGCTTTTTTAAATGTAACGTTGGAGCACACATCTCTAGTATCTACATAATTAGAATGTAATTATTTTGTGGAGTTGTGACCCTTGATTAATGTCCAATAAATATTTTACCTGATCTATATCGTCGTATGTAACGTCTCATACTAATAAAAGAGGTACTTAGGTTCAAAGGTACATTAATGGGATTCCGTTAAATAAAAATAATATTGTAAAGTATATAGGGTACATTTAAATGCATATTAGAAAATTATTAACTTTTGAGAGGTGAGAAATTGAGCACCATTAAAAATGAGTTCATGTGGTCCGATCCGTAGGACGTAGCGGAATTACAATTCCTTGTAATCCGATTAATCGAACTAATAGGAAAAAAAAGTTCATGTGGTCCGATCGGTAGGACGAAGCGGAATCACAAATCCTTATAATCCGATTAATCGAACTAATAGGAAAAAAAAGTTCATGTGGTCCGATCGGTAGGACAAAGGCAGTAGGACCACGTGGCCAGAGGGCCTTGAGCGAGTGGCGGTGGCCTGACCGAGTTTCGTTTATTAATTAGCTATAACTCGAGTGCAGTTTAGTGAGATCAGGTTTCTAATCACAAACTCAACTGTGTTCAGAGGCCGTACCATGAGCTCTTTAGCGATTCAGTTCAAAAACTATTCAGTACAAAATATCGGTTTGATGTCCGAAGCTATATTTAAAGGCACAGTAGCAGAAGGTCTATAGACTTCTTTACTGCTGACGGATGTCAATGACGAACCGATGTTTTGTACTGAATAGTTTTTGAACTGAATCGCTATAAGAGCTCATGGTAAGGCCACAGGCTCTTGAACTCAAGATGTGTTTATTAATTAGAACGAAATCTCAAGGCTGAGCTTGAGATTAAGCTCAGATTTGAGTTTGGTTTATTAATACGGGCCTTAGAACGTAAGTAACTGTTTTTGAGACGTTGCGTAGTAAATATTGCATGTTATTTTGGGATTCGCGTGAAAATAATATTTGAAATAATCGAATGCCCTTTTTATTTTCCAGGCATGCTGTAAAGGTTAAAGATGTGACTCCGCGTCGCAACGTCGTCGACGAACACCGAAACTAAAACCGAGATACATGAACAAGTAATATAACTCTATTTAGAAACGGTTGCATATCGCATCGCCTGTGATCCTAGAATATAAATCCTGCGGTCAATCGTGGCCTCTGAACATCGGGCACGGGCGCTGGCTCCCCGTCGTCGTTTTCTAGAACAATGATGTCACTTGAGAAGTTGCAAGTCCATTAGTGAGTTTTAACATCGATCGAGTTATTTTACTAGAGTAACAGGTGTTATTCTTAGAAAATATTATTTTTGTGCACACCACTTAAAGTTTTGGTTGGCAAAACATTCCTTAGCTTGGTTTTATTGAAATTTATATTTGAAAATATTCTTTCCACACATGTACTCGAGTGAGGTTAAACCATAAGGCTGTGAATGAATTCGGTCAGGATTGGGAATGCCCAACTGTCTCCAAATTTTTCTTGTTCCTCTTCTAGCCAAAATTGATGTGAATTTTGTTCGTAGTACAGAACAGGTGTTCTATACTCATTATCTAATTAAAAGGTAGGTTACTAGAGGTTAAGGTTTTTTAGATGTGTTAAGTTTTATTTATAAATAATGTTCTTTTTATAAAATAAATAGAAAATAAAGAAATTGTTGCCACTTATCATCCCTTTTTTATACTTCTTGGTAAGCAAAGAAGCTTACGGCCCACCTGATGGAAAGTAGTTACCGTAGCCTATGGACGCCTGCAACTCCAGACGCATCACACGCGCTCTGCCGACCCTGACACATAAAGATGAAGTCTCATGTGCCTTTAATTTCACCGACATCCGTACCCTTCAAACCGAAACAGCAATGCGAGCACTACTGCTTGCCGGCAGAAATAGGTATGGTGGTAGTACTTCCCCGGACGAACTCTTTCACAAGAAGTTTACAACTAACACCTTGATCCCACCTTCTTGTTCTGTAGGTTCAGTCCTAGGATCTATCTCATTATAATTTTTAGGACTGGGTTGGAGACAGATAATCTCTTGTAGATTTGAGCAATGCCTTCAATAAAAATTTTAAATTCTTACCCTAAATGTATTTGCATCAGTGTCTGGTTAAGTGGTATTGAGTAATTAAATTAATCCTGAGACTTTAAGCATGTAAATATTTATATTGTTTATGGCTTCAATTTCTGAATGAGATAGATAGCTTTCTTCATGTAAAATTCTAATATTGTTTTGACGATTGTGGCCAACACTTTCTCTTAATTCATACACTTGACATTTGCTCGGGCTGCGTTATCTAATGGAACGCATCTTTTTTTCCTGTCAATTGAGTAGCTCTCCGCCAAGGCACTCCGGTGGCAGCCCTGTCTCTATTGCTCCGTGCGACACCACTGAAAATGTACATTGACTGTACACATGTTTTATATATAAAAAAATCACTGCTCGGCTGGTTCACTTACGTGTGTAGAAAAAGAGCAGTGTGCGCCGCGTAGATTGCGTGAGATGGTAATGTGTTGCGCGCCAACACACGTTAGCGGGGACCACTGTTGGTCGACCCGTTTTATGTCGGCAAGATAGGTACCACCAGAGACTAGTAAATAATATAGACTGACAATTAGCCTACAAGAAATCGTAACTCGACATTTAATTACCTGCTACGACGCGAGATGTCGCTACGTGTTTCAAATCGATTATTTAGAATCGTCACTTATCTATCTGAACCTCTAATAGCTTACTGCCATTCTTCGTGATACGAAAAAAATAGTTAGATGGCGCTATTTCAGATTGTGCTCAAATATAATGCTGCGTTGTCAGCTTGTTCTTTGCAGTTGCAGCAATGCTACGTTGCCGCTCTTCGTTCGCGACTTCACAATTAAACATTATTATATTTTTGCTTGTTTTGTAATTTTGAACAGTGTTGCCAGAACAAGTAAATTTCCGTCAAAATAGGATTTTTATAGGAAACGAAAAAACCTTTATTAATAATGCGCAATACCAAGGGTCAATTGATATTTATTCGTATTGTGATCAAATCATTATTACCTATACCTACGTAGATTCGCGAGTATGTTTGTTTGTCGGAAATTTGGGATGCAAATGCATAGGTACTACCTAGAAAAATAATTTCTTAGCCATGAGTTTCGAGCACAATAGGTAGGTAGTTAGATTGAATACCTGTATATTAAAGATAGTAAGTACCTGTTTGAAATATAACAAAGGATATTTGATTGTTTACCGTTGAATTTAAAATAGGTCGTTTTCAAATAACCTAGCCTTAAATTATTTTGAATTGAACGGCAAAAAATGAAAAAGTCTGAAAATTTTGCAGTTTTTCACGTATTACGCAGGTAGCACAACTTTTTTTGCTTGCAAAACGTAGTTCTATTGTCCCCTAAGGGGTCCCAATAACATACTTACATAGACATATACTATAAATCTATGCATAGGTACTTACCAAAAATTCAGATTTACTCCACGTTTTGCGTTTTTAGGCCATTTTTTTGTAAGATTTGACTGCATAATAGACGTGAGCCAATTTTCGCTAAAATCGGTTTAATTAGTGCCATTCTAAACTAACTCATGTACAAACAATTGAAACTGTGAATTTGAGATGCTAAACTTGTGGCATTATGCTCCTAAAGTCTAAAGAGCAAGGAACGAGGCAGGTAGATAACGATTTATTTTTCTTACCACTCGCAAGCGTCTTATTACTTTTATCTAAACTGTGACTTGAATACAATTCGGGCTGTTTCATGTACATTGCTGCACTCATACATTTGAGTAGAAATTACTGCCTGCCTAAGCATACGGTGTGTGCAGTACATTCATATCTTATCGCCGCCCGGCATAATTCACTCACACAATGAACGTTACGCGCTCACCAACAATATCGATTACAAGCGGTGGATCTCAGTCAGTTGCTAGTTAGACAAAATATTGATTTTTTAGGATTCCGTACCCAAAGGCTAAAACGGACCCAATTACTTAGGCTCCGCTGTCCGTCCGTCTGTCACCAAGCTGTATCTTATGAACCGTGATAGTTAGATCTTTGAAATTTATATCGGCATATTATATATTTATAGCTTTTAGGCATACTACACTCGAGAGCAATGAATCCGGGTCACTTAAAGAATCCTAAAAATCTCGGACACTAAAAATGCTAGGTTAATGCAATAAATTGTATTTAATAGACAATGTAATACTCCTTAAATGAAGGTATTAAAACTTCTTAGTTATTGTAAAGTTATATCATAAAAAAATCAAATTTGAAAAAGGGCCACTTTCGAAGATGGAACTACGAAATTACAGCATTTGGTTTTGCTTTTGTTTGTAATCTGTCATTTATGTGGGTACATAAACCATGTTGATAGTGCTCTATATTCATTATATGGAAGCACGAGGAGGCAATACGAAGTATTAAAATTCAAGAAAATCGTAATAAAGTTCAAAAATTTCATGTTTCCTATTTTTGTTTTAAGGAGAGATCAGCAGTTTTTTTCTTTATGTAATTTTGTGTTAATAAAATGTATGGTGACTCATATTTTTTTTACCTTCATTTAAGGAGTATTACATTGTCTATTAAATACAATTTATTGCATTAATCTATCATTTTTAGTTTCCGAGATTTTTAACATTCTTTAAGTGACCCGGATTCATTGCTCTCGAGTGTATATATTTATATTTTTTATTATTTGTTGTTATAGCGGCAACAGAAACACATCATCTGTGAAAATTTCAACTGCATGTCTAACTATCACGGTTCATGAGATACAGCCTGGTGACAGACGGACGGACGGACAGCGGAGCTTTAGTAATAGGGTCCGTCTTACCTTTTGGGTACGGAACCCTAAAAACAGAACAAAATAAATATTTAAGGGGACTCCCATACAACAAACGTGTTTTTTTGCCGTTTTTTTAGATAATGGAACGAAACCGTTCGTGCGCGAGTTTGACTCGCACTTAGCCGGCTTTTTCCTATAAACCCGCAATGGTATACTTATTAAAAAAACTGCTATTTACATTTGTTTTAAGCGCCACCTAGTAAAGAAACGATGCGTTTCTTTGTTGGCTACCTTGCATGCTATCACCACGCCATCTACCAATAAGCACATGCATGGTGGTAAATTATCGATGTGAAAGAAAAATCTTTAAAACAAATTTTGTGAACAATATTGCATATTTAAAAATACTAGATACTTTTTGAAGCATTTTACCGAGGAATTATCTTAAATTTATTGGTTTCATTTGCAGATATGAAATTTTTCAGGCTATGAGCCAGCGCCATCTACGCATATTACGGAATTTTGAGCTTCTTATGAGTTACGATTTTTTGTACTGCAAATGTCAGTCTATATTATTTACTAGTCTCTGGTACCACCGATACAAGTCTACAACACTCTCATAAAAAAGTTACCGATTGCACAATGTACGCCTGTTGCAGCCTGTTGCAAACCTGTCGCGAGCCACCTACCTAGGGCGAATAGTGGGTTTCTGATACCCACGACACAGGGAATCCTAGTGCGGGATCATGACTACGTATGTGACTGTTGGGTGTTATTTAATTTTACTATGTTACGTATTGTATTTCAATGGGCTTATTGTTTAGGTATAATTTTATACATTTCTCATGTAGCCTGAAATAAATCAATTATTATTATTATTAGGTAAGTACAACTCAAAAATAACCTAGCTTCACTGTGTGCAAATACCAGTTTGATTCTACATTTTTTTCTGTAATTTTAACCCTCCCGAAAAAAACCTAGTCACAGTTGTGTCTTTGGATGTATTATTATTATTATTAGGTAATGGTACTGCGAAGTGTCTTCCAATCCAAGATCGTGTGATTTAACACGATTAGACTAGGTATTTTTTAAGAGTTTTTGTCAGAGTTCGGTAAACAGTAACCGAGTGGCCGAGGAGATGTCAACAGCGCACCTACGTTATTCCAAAATACCTAAGGCACTGGTCCCACCGCCCCGGCGACGAGCGATAAACGAGTAGAACGTAGTACGTAAAACGAGTAGCCAGCGATGAACTATAAATATAATCTCTCTCTTTTATTTACACGGGAGCGATTATCTTTTGTTCGTTTCTTGGGCGAGAAAATCGCCGACAGCTCATCGCTTACTCGCCGGCGCTAGGACCAGTGCCTAAATCTGCTTAAACAACTTGTAAACGAAATGCGGCTTCCCTGTAAAGAGCATCACAAACTATGTAAACACCTAACCGAGGCTAAGTAATATTCCAGGCGTCATAACCCAACTCGATCCATCCGATAAAGTGAATGGGACCAACTGGGAATACGTCCAAATACAAAGTCATATTCAGCCCCGAGGTTGTTAAGTAAAGGTCCATCATCACCAGCATGTGTTTACGTCCACTACTGGACAAGTCCTCCCCCATTGAATACGAATTGTTCCCGGCATTCCGATTCCACGCTGCATCGACTTCTCGTTATAGCGAGCTCTATTACGTCGGACACCCCATAACATATGGAAGGATTTGCCATAATCACCACGCTCAGCAGGCAGATTGGTGTAAAGTACCTACTCAGGTGGATGCTGCTGCCCATCCCCTGGCGTAATCCCTTGGTTAGATGCTAAGGCGTTTACTACATCCAATCCCTAGGTACTACTTTTGAGTAACAACAAACATCTAATGAAAGAAAGGTTGTTCTCACGCAGTGTTCTAGATTTTTGAAACAATGACCCAGAACAAATTTAAGCCTGAATAAACTTACGCATTTATTACATTACCTAAATAATTAAATTAAAGATTCGCTTCATTTCACTTCTTAGTTTATGGCATCTGTGGCTAGTGGTCACAATTCTGCCAGCATCTGTGTCCGTGTCATGGTGGTGGGGGAAAATGGGAAAATATTGCGCACAGCGAATGCTCTGTTTGAAAATGGCTGCCGACAAAATTGCCGAATCGTCGTACGTGTGCAAATAGTACAGTCAAATTAGGTGATTTTTTGCAAAAGTGTGGAACTAATTAAATGTAGTCATGAAAACTTTTTTATTTGTTTTGTATGGCTTAAAAATCACCTCTAAATAAGCATCAGTAATTTCACCCTCCGGAACAGGGTGAAATAAGGTGAAAAACCTTAAAATATCCGTAACTTAATGGGGGAAATAGAAGTAGTCGGTGCAATTTGGCATAGACTTTGAACCGTTATGATCTACATTTGCACCAAGTATTTTTTAAATCCGACATACGGAACATACAAAAAAAGTTTTTGTGGTTATTACGGCTCCGGGAAAATTAAGGTAGTCGGTGCAAATTGATAGACTTATCAGAAAAATGCTCGAAATACATTACCAGGTTTTCACCATGGTGCGTCTCACGGAAGGCACTTTTCCATATTTTATTGTCGCTCTACTTCGGGGAAAATTAGTCTGGAAATTGACTTAAACTTATTCATTTAATTAGTACTACATCCGCCGGAAGTTTTATACTGTTTTTTTTTACGGAAGATGCATTTGTTCAACACTGTGTTCCCTACATGCACGTGGTTTTTATTAAAATCATAATGCACTAAAACAGTCTCTCTATACGTAATTTAACTTGCATCAAGTAATTTCTTCCTATTTTAAAATTTACGGCCTTTTTAAGTTTGTACATAATATTTAAAAGGGTTCCGTAAGCGCCAGAAACGGTGCAAACCTAGGATAAGCTTCTTTTCGTGTCATCTAACGTTTACATAAGTATCCATGACTACACAACTTAGGTCCACACTTTTTGCTAATTTGCCTGTACTACAAGGGTTATAAACCTTATTCGAGGATGGGATGGGATGATTTGACTTTGACAGACATCCAGTGTTCTATAACCATCTTAGATATAACCATTGTTGAATTGTGACAACTAGTCACAGATGCTAAATACTAATAGTGAAGTGAGGTGGTTGTTCAGTTAGAGTCACGTGTTGAAGAGTCTCTGAAGGGAACAACCATACACTCTACTCTGATTTTTAATCTTAGACATTTTTGTAAACTAAGGAATGTCAACATTACGCATAATGATACAAAGTATGATACACAAACATGACACATACACACAGTAAAAAAAAAACAAATAATAAGTGATTAAAAATCAGAGTATAGGTAATAAATATTATCTACTCTACCTATAGCTACATGATTTGGCAATGATCTAAAAGAACCGTATGGTATTTATTACATACATATTATAGCTAGGTACACGTATGTTTTGCTATTATAAAATTACTAGCATTAGCTCGCGGCTCCACCCGCATGGAACCTCTATTATAAATTATAGACTATATGTTATTTCTTAGAGAATTTATATAAATTATCTAAGTGTTAGTTTTTGCGTGAAATAGTAACAACATTCATCCATCTACACAAACTTTTACATTTATAATATTAGTAGGAAGTAGGATGATTTGATTCAACACAAGCGCAGAAGCCCCTCTGAGTGAATCAATCTTTAAATTGAGATCTCGTGCGTCGTTTGTAAGGGTTTCTATTGCTCTCGCTTAGTTTCCTGTCGCAGCACCCAAGCTACAAGTGCAGTTGCTAGTAGCAATTGCAAAATAAATAGTAACCCACTCACGATTTTTTGTACGAAACGAGTACAAAAAGGTTATAACAAAATTACAACTTAGTAGATGGGTGCATTTATGTATACAATTGTTCGATAATATAGAAACCTTTTCAACTTAACATGACCAAAATAATGCTTGCACAGCCTAGCAAAATATAAACGTGAGCATGTGCAATACCATTATAATATTTATTTCACCGCAGTCGCTCAAGAGGAGCCCTTTGTACGCGAACCAAGTTTGCTTCTTTTTTGCCTATTATTTCATCAAACTCGTCAAACTCCATGAAAATTTGTAATAATTTATTTGGTAACCATATAGTTTTACCGATTTTGTGTACAAAGTTTATGGAGTTTGAAGAAATAATAGCGAAATTAGAATTAAACTTCGACGCCCTTTTGCTAGCTACCGGTGACCTACCTACTCTTTTTAATTCATACAAATAGAAAAAAGATCAAATTGAAAGTGCCCCTTATTAACAGCTATCAACAATCATATCAATTTGAAGGAGAGTATTCAATTAGAGTATTTTTACATAAATACGTGTTACCTATCACTCTAAATAAGTATATCTACATCGAAAAAATATCAATAAATTCTCATAAAGAATTAGACAAGTTTCATTTTGATAACTAAGTACAGACAGTGGCCAGAGAACAGTAATGGTTTCGTACTGGTGCAAACTTTAATCAAGAACTATCTCAGATTCGACCTGCGATCCTAACCTACACTTGCTCGTCCGACACGGACTTGGGCTGTTTTTAATTATTTGTTTTCAAATGAAAACGTTTTTATGAGATTTCGTTGTTCCGGGAGGTAAACTATAAGCAATCCAGTTAACCACATGAGGGGACAGCAAGCAAGGTGCCGCCGGACGAGCGCAACACTAGAGGGCACTAAGCGTAGATGCGCACCAGCGTGTCCCACGAGGAGGCGGCGAGCGCGGTGCCGTCGGGCGAGCGCTGCACGCGCGACACGCGATGCTCGGCGCCGCACAGCACGAAGGCACGCTGGCCGCGCAGCGCGTCCCAGCCGCACAGAGTGTAGTCTCCGTAGCCGGCGAACAGCAGCCGGCCGCTGACGGACCAGTCCACGCTGGTCACGGCAAACAGCACGCTCTCCTTGGCGTAGCGCGCCACCTCGCGGTCGGCGCGCAGGTCGAACAGGCGGCAGGCGGAGTCGTCGGAGCCGGTCGCGAGCGAGTCGCCCGACGGGTGGAACTTGACGCTGTTCACGTCCGAGTCGTGCGCGTCGAAGGCCTGCACGGCGCGCCCGGTGCGCATGTCCCACACGAGCGCGGCGCGGTCGCAGGCCCCCGACACGAACGTGTCGCCCATGTCGGAGGGCGCCAGGTCGAGCGTCAGCACGTCGGCCGTATGCGCCTGGAAGCTCTGCAGCAGCTGGCCGGACTCCACGTCCCAGAGCGCGCACGTGCCGTCGCCGGAGCCCGTCAGCAGCTGGCGGTCCGTGTTGGGGAAGAGACAGCACGACATGTAGGAGGTGTGCGTGGCCACGGTGCGCTTGCGCGCGGCGGGCTCGTCGTCGCCCGCGCCGCCCGCGCCTGACAGCGCGAACACCGTTACCTTGTTGTCGAGCCCGCCTGCCGCTACCATGCTGCCGGAGGGTGCGTACGCGCACGCCATCACCCAGGTGCTCGGCATCGAGAAGGTGCTGTCCTTGGTGCCCGCGTACGCATCCCACACCGTCACTTTACCATCCTGCACCAAAACACAATAGTTTATAGCAGTTAAGTTACAAGACAGCTGGATCATAAAGGTGAGAAGACGGGGAGGGGAGGCGACCAACCTGTGCGGAGGTGACTATGTGGCGCTTGTCCGACGACCAGTCGAAGCAGAGCACTTTGGCGGTGTGCCCCTTCAGTATTTTGCGCACCTTCAGGTTGGGTAGAACGATGGGTTCAAATCTGTCAGCACTGCTAGTCACTGAAATAGAAACATATGTTTCGACAACATTATTTACCTAATACATACACTTGAGAGCAATAAAATCGCACATGTATGATTTTTGGAAAAAAAACAAAATATACTAGTGGTTCGCCCCGAACTGAGACCTCGCGATGACACCTTTATCAGCCCGACTAATTTAAGAGGGGAAGAAAGGGTTTTTATCGGCAAGGTTTAAGGTATTTAACGGCTATGTAAGTATGTTTGTATGGATGATCCATCAGAAATCTAAAACTATCGAGGCAATTTCTCTAATATGAAAGAGATTTTGTGAAGCAAGAAAAAAGTTTTTTTGAATTAAGCAGTTCCATCTAGTTGTAGTTTTGCTACCTAATTTTTAAAGATTTAAGTTTTCTACTCTAAAAATGGATGTTACAAAGAAAAAATCCTGAATTTTTGAATTCTCCCCGTAGATCAAAATATACTTAAATAATAAATTTCAGCATTACCAGACAACTTGAAATATCTTCGAGATATTTTTTTGCATATTTTACTTTCTTTACCCTTCTAACCGATTTGTAAAAAAAATAACTGAGAAAAAAAATTAACCACTATAGGTAATTTTTCTACACATCATCGAAATAGCCTTTAAATAGGACTTAGCAACAGGGCGTAAATACTACATACCTGTTAGTATTTAAAGTACTTGACGAATTAATTGATAACGTCCTTTTAACGAAAACATAGAACTCCAATGTCATTCAAATTCCTAGGAATGGGGGGTCAACAAAGAATGTTATATTGGTTATTGTTTTTTAAGTTTCAGGTTTCTAATTTCTTCAATTTCAGACTTTTCCCTATGGTTGTAACACAAAAGCCACAAGCATACCAAATTTCAGCATTGTGGGACTGCTGGAAGTACTCTAGAATTTTTGATTTTTGCGTTTTTTATTTTCCCTAATATCTCGGAAACTACTAAGTTTAAATACTTATTAAAAACAGTTTTGAAATGTCCAACTAAAGCGCTTTCATTAGACACCCCACTTGATCTGACTGTCTAACTTTTATTTTTTTTACCCCCTCTTGGACCCCAATATCTCAGCAACCCCCTGACCGATATAGCTCATAACCTTACCTACAAATTGTACCAATACTATCTACTCCCATACCAAATTTCATGAAGATCGGATTAACGGTTTGGAAGTTTTCATCGGACAAACATACATACATACATACACACATACATACAAACGCCGATTCTTCCAACTTGACTCAGAGAACTCGCTTCGCTCGTTCAATAAAGTTAAGTTACGTTTCTTTAACGCAGATTCAAAGTCTATTTCAATACCTATCCGATGGTATCTTATTTGTTTTTTAATCATGCCAAAAAAGTGCTTTTGGGGGTCAGAAACCAAAAAAAAGTGAAGTTTTGGTGAAAAAGATAGTAAATTAAAAGATAAAAGTCATTAAAAGTTATTTATTAATACGAAGTGTTTCCTCCCCTAGCCTGAATCACTGACTCCATCCGGGTGTTCATTGATTTTACAAGAGTTTTGATCAAATCTTGTGGTGTCGCCTCCCATTCCTCTGCGATCGCCTGTTGAAGCTCCTGTAGAGTCGATGGAGGAGCATTTCGGCCTCGAACTCTCCTCTTCAGCTCGTCCCATAAATGTTCGATGGGGTTGAGGTCCGGGCTTCGAGCTGGCCACTCCATAACGGACACATCAACCTCTTGAAGGTATTCGTACACTATGCCAGCAGTATGCGGTCTTGCATTATCCTGCATAAACAGGAAGTTTTCGCCAATATACCCAGCATAAGGCACGACCTGGCACTCGAGTACTTCCTCAATGTAGCGTCGAGAAGTCAATCCTCTCGATTGACGGCCAGTATTCGGTCCGGTGATGAACACAAACTCAGTCTTTGCTTCCATAGACATGCCTCCCCAGAACATGCACGATCCACCGCCATAGGAGACACGTTCTGCTATGCAACATTGGGCAAATCGCTCTCTTGATCTTCTGTACACCCTTCCTCGTCCGTCGTTGCCATGTAAGCACATTCTGCACTCGTCAGAGAACAGGACTGTCCTCCATTGCTCCTCGGTCCAATTCAAATGCTCCCGAGCGAACTGAAGGCGGGCTTGTCTGTGGGCTGGGGTTAGTTTCGGCCCGTTTGCTGGTCTGTGTGCAGTGAGGCCGCCTTCTCTCAATCGTCTTCTGACTGTCCACCGACTGACTTCGACTTCACGAGCTTCTTGGAGCCGCTGTCCCAGTTGGACTGCGTTCAAACGACGATTTCGTAAAAACATCGTCATTAGAAAGCGGTTATCACGCTCTGTTGTAGCACGAGGACGGCCAGATCCTTGTCGTCGTTGGTAGCCACCAGTCGCTTGGTATCTCTGGTACACACGACGAACGGAGTATTGGCTCAAATTCAGCTGTCGAGCCACTTGACTTTGGTTTAGGCCCGATTCAATAAGGGCAACCACTTGAGCGGCTACTTCTGGTGTGGTATCCATTTTCTTGTTCCGTTTGAAGTCTTAATCGATGGAGAAGCTTTCACACTGTACGTTGGTATGCAAATGATGACTATTCCGTCAAAACACACCCTTTTATACTGCGATAAGTCCCGCCGCCAGCCCTACTTGGATCGAGCGATTTCGGGGTGGTCTATTGTTTTGTTGTTATTGTATTGTTTTTGAAGGTCAACGTCAACCCCTTATCAGTCTTGCGAAAGCCTACATTATGCACTTTAATTTCATTTGATTTTCGTTTGCAGTAACCTCCAAATAAAACAAATATTAAACATTATATTGTTTTTTTTTTCAAAAATCATACATGTGCGATTTTATTGCTCTCAAGTGTAATAATAATAATAAGTTTTCAATTAGTTGCATTGGTAGGTAACTCACCGAGACTATGAACATCTGCGCATTATTGCAATTATGATTAAATATTGCATCCTTCATCAAAATCAATAGCCTGTAGAAGTCCACTGCTGGACATAGGCCTCCCCCATAGAATGCCACGACGAACGGTCTTGAGCCACCTACACCTCCACCGACTTCATGCTACCTATAAGGTGTCGTAGTCATCGTACTGCATTGCATAACTAATTGTAAATACTGACAAAGCATGGAGTGGAGTCACTAGAAAACATTTCTACTTCTACTATTCAAATTCAAGCATTAGGAAAACCAACAGCTAAACTGAATTTAGTTATTAACTAACAAACGCATCAGAGCCAACTACAGGTTGTCACTGATAGACCCACTTCACTTGCTTGATTGGTCACTAGGTACATAAAAGACATGCATGCTACTAAAGCTTCAATATAGTACCTACGAAATACATACAAAGAAAAATACCTAGCCAGATAAAGCTAAAGAACAAAAATATAAAAACCAGTCAAGTGCGAGTCGGACTCGCATGGAGAGGGTTCCATACAAGTAGGCTAACCATCTTTCATTATTATACTTAGGTAATTTTTATTACTCTGCGCACCGCTGTTTCGTAACTGCTTCGCTCGTTACTGGCCATCCAAAGGTTGCCTCGATAAGGCCACCCATTATACCGCTACTTTTAAATAAATCCTATTATGTATTCCTGGTGTGAACAATAAAGTGTTAATCTATCTATCACCTGCATCCCTATTCCAGCCTCTTTGAGTCTTCTTACGGTTTAAGTGCTAAATGTTACTTGCTAAACGCTCTGACTTCAGCACAAGTCAAAGTGCGATTTCTTAGAACACTGCTCAGCATAAATCGATTGTCCCTCGCTGATGGGTCTCTTGCAACCTTGGCCTGCACATCTCATGTACTCACCTGTCTGCCGGTATCGTCTAACGTCTGCAATGACGGACTTGGAAACTCTAAATGTTTGAGCCACTATGGCCACTTCATTGTAACTGTAACCATTTTCAATTAAGTTACAGCTTTAAAGACCTAAGCTATGCTGAGATCCCGCATTATCCCTCTTGTTATTCAATGATGTGTAAGCAACACAATCACAACATTTTTGTAAAAGAAAATTAATAAACAAACGGAATTTGATAAAATGCATGCCCAAGCAATTAAAATGATTGCAATACCTACTAATCACAGTTTTATAAGTATAGTACTTACTAATGAAACAAATACTTATACCAAATAAACAAAAAAAAAACAAAAGACGATTAAGTAATTCCTTTTTAAAAATTAAACAGTTTGGTACTTATCTATGGCCAGTGACAAAATAACTTTTTATAAAATGAAATATAAAAAAACTATCAATGAAGCGTTCCTCTAAATAAGTCCATGAGTGTAGTACCTAAGTACATTGGTGATGCTAGTGATGAGTGCTTGGATAAACATTAAAATATAATATGATGCCATTGGCATCATATCATAATAAATTAGATTATGTGCAATTGCGTGTCCAGCTTAAGAATAGACCTCGTGGATGTCTAGGGGCTGGGCAGCAGCATACACCTGAGTCCACTCAAATAATAGCATTTTTATTTTGCAAAAGAGAGCTGTTAGAGGTATTTATAGACTTGGACCGAGAGATAGCCTCAGGGACTTATTCAAGGAAATTAATATTTTGACCATGCCATCTCTGTACATTTATATAAATATATTACATGCTAGAAAACATTTAAGTAAGTACACTAGACACTGATGTTCACAGCTTTGACACACGAAGTAAACATAAGCTTATGTTGCCAAAGTCAAGACTATCAAAAGTCAATAAATCTTTTTTAATGAACTGTGTTAGATTTTACAATGTGTTACCAGCCAGTATTACTATTTTAAACGAGAAAAATTTCAAAAATACAATTAAAAAGCAACTGACATTAAAAGCATATTATGGCATAAATGAATTTATGTCTGACCACAAAGCGTGGGAAAGTATTAATTTATAAAATATATTATCATTATACTTGACATCAAAATTATTTAACATTTGAATTGAAAAGTACCTATCTATTATTTATTATTTGATATGTTATTATTGTAATTTTTTATTTTTTTGTGATATTATGTTTCGATTTTGTATGTTTATTCACTTGTCTATTATTGTAACCTGTAAACGACTTCTTGTACCTATTGACTTTCCTAAGTGCATGTAATGCGTGCCTATTGAGAAATAAATAATTTGAATTTTGAATACTGTGATCACCCATGCCAAGCATAATGATTATGGCAAAACCCT
Organism: Epirrita christyi; assembly: GCA_951392215.1. Taxonomy (NCBI): domain Eukaryota; kingdom Metazoa; phylum Arthropoda; class Insecta; order Lepidoptera; family Geometridae; genus Epirrita; species Epirrita christyi. The sequence goes on from OX595851.1 coordinate 15,179,438, forward strand.
CCATTGCATTCTATAGGGGAGGCCTCGTCTAGCAGAGGACGTTTATAGGTTCGGGTGTAGATAAAGGGGCACCGAGGAAAAAAAACTGACAGTCTCGCAGACAAAAAGAATTCTCGCTCAAAATTGGTCCCCTTATCTACACCCCAAGGGTTTAGGGAGCTGATGATGGTGTGTCAATATCTGGCTAATATAGGTACCTACAAAATTATTTTCTGTAAGAGACGTTGTCCACCATTTGTGCGTGTTGTACTACACATTAGTTGAGGACGGACGGAACTCACGCGACACATCGTTCAGTTTCTGGCGCTCCTCGTCCAGCTTCTGCTTCAGCGCCTCCACCTCGCGCAGCAGCGACTCGAGCGTCTCCTCAGGCGTCGCCGCCACCGCCGTGTCGGCCGCCATGCTCAGCGCCTACATCAATCAATATTCACCAGTTGGGCACTTGTGTTTATGTTATTCTCTTCACACTTCACAGACGTAGACTACTGAGCCAAGTAAGCTACACCACTTTAGACAAACCTGATTCGATTATTTATTTATACCAACCAGTCTCTTTCCCTTTCTTGTTTTGTGTTGGATTGGATTGGAAATTAATTGATATCATGGAACGTAAACTTAACTTACTCTCAGAATAAAAAAAATCCGGGAAGTTTTCTGACAGCTGAAAGAAAATAGTTCTAAATCCATGCATAGATGGCGCAGTCATAGATTGTGTCTCGTAAGCCGTCCGCACACTTGAGTTTACTAAAATTACGTTTTACATGCGTTTTATATGTTTTTTAACAGTAAAGATATTTTTAACGTTTAGAAATACATTTTAGAGTTATGTACTTATAACCGTATAGATATATCGATATCGATCGATATCGATAGATGATCGTATAGATTATATGCTTAATTTTTATAATATTTTTTATTACAAGTGGTAGAATCAAAAATGATTGTAATGGCTACACCGATCGCATAAAACGAGATTATTGTAATTCAATGGAGATACAATCACAAATTTAGCAGACTACCGTTTCTAATATGGTTTTTCTTTAAAAATAGTAGAATTGGCCCCCAGATATGGTTGTCTAAATTTTGTGGGCTAAACTAGTTTTTATAAACTGACACGAACGACCGTTCATGTACTTCGGCAGAGGGGAAAGCGTATGCTTGCTAGAGGTGGTCGTTTTTAAAACAACGATGTTACACAACGATGTCAGTATACGATGCAGGCATCCGTTGCTGAAATGATGAACAACGGATGCGAGCAACACCGACCCATCCGACCGACCAACATCGGTGCCGGACCGGCAACGGTGTTGACACCACATCGTTGCCCCGGTCCGGCACCGATCGGTCGGTGTCGTTAGCCAACGCGACGCACACAACGATGCGACCGGATGGCTATACTGGTGTGAGCGAGACAAACCAACAAATACGTATTATAGATAGTATTCCACCTTCCATCGTAAGAAGTCCCGCGGAAAATTATGGAACGTCATTTGAGTACGCAGCGTTAGTTTTGAATTTTTCATTACGTAAGTACGGTACGGTCAAAAACTTCAGAGTGCGTGAATTATAAAAATAATTGTTGTAGGTTGCAAGTGTTTTCAATAAATTTATATCGAAAAATAATTTATGCATAAATAAGTGTTTATTATACACTTATTTATTTACACAAAAAAATATCGATATTTAAGTGCGATATTTAATTAGTCATTTAGGTGTGGTTTGAGTGTACCTAAATAAAAAAACCAACTCAAAATTTAAAAAGTTTTTTTATGCATATGCATCCTTTTTAAACTAAATAAATGTTTATAAAAGTAGGTAAGTATAAAATATTTTTTTTTACATTGAGCTACTTTTTCTGTCTTTAACTATAAATAAAAATGTATTTTGTCTAAACAACCGAACTTCAACTTACGTTAGTACATACATTTAGTATCCATGGATATAAATTCCTTGTTAGTACCTCGGCACTGTGCATACTAAAACATCCGATGTTGGCATATAACTAACATACTACATCACACCTGTGCTAGTATAGTTGGATGCCGGCACCCTCGCTTCGGCACCGTTGTCGAATACAACGATGTTGAAAACAACGATGTTGACATCGGATGACGTTTGAGAAACAACGATGTGCATCGTCGTTGGTGAAAGAATGGTGGCGAAACGGGGAACATTGGTGTACCCAAAATTTGAAATAGAGCAGACCACTGGTCATCAGGTACTTAAGGGTTATTTTATTAATTATCCACCATCAGTTTTTGTACAAAAGTGGGAGAAAAAATTAAAGAATTTTTTGAAAAATCTATCTGGTTTGCAGAGTGCATTTCCATTCTATGCCACTTTTATAGTTTTCATGAGACCTTTTTTTTTTGCCCCTTTACCCAGGCTAAATACGTTCATTACATTCCACCTTATCTGCAATGGGCACCGTTTACGGCTTATTGCGGATTTGCAGCACTGCCGTAATCTGTGGTCCTAGTCGTAGGTGTTTCTAATCTGTGTATCGTGTGTTTTGGCGGCAAAAATAATTAAACTCAACCTAATTTTTGGTGGCGCTAATTACAAATTGTAAAATCTTTTATTTCGGTTTGGGTGCCGTTTATTCTCGGATCATGGCAGAATCACACGGCATTGTGTAAACTGTGAAATATGTTTGGATAACATGTGGAGAGGCCTTGTTTTAGAGGAAGATACAAGCTTAATCTCTTTTTGCTCAATGGGTTTCTCCTCAAATCGTAAGTACAATTTTTCAATATTATACACAATATCTTTAATTAGTTAGGTAGGTACGTTGTTATATATTCTTACTCCAATCTCAGAGGCGCGGTGGGCGAGTAGCCGGCTTAGATGCGAGAGGTGTGGGTTCGATTCCCGATAGAATGTCTACCTGTTTAACAGTATGTAAGTAACTATGTACGGTCCATCAAGCGGAGGCCTTCCTACACTGCGTCGTCCGGTTTGTGTTTGCCACTTGAGAACCTTAATTTTTATTTATTTATTGTTCATTGACAAACCACGGTGATACAAATAAATAAAATCTTAGAACCAGGACTTAAGGCTTCTAAAAGGATTGTATGTTTGAGCAAAGAATAGGAACGAAGAATAGGATGTTGGGAACAACAACAGCTGTTTGCCGACTATACAGTATATAGTAGTTAACCAACCTAGGCTAGCAGGTACCTACATATTGGTAGGCACCTAGGTAGGTACCTACCTGCTAACGTAAGTCAGTGGGTAGTAGGTAGGTATACCTACCCACCAGAGTACGTGTATAGCATTATGTGCCAGTGTGTATGTTTTAAAGTTGATATATGTATTATCCGCCTACCAAGCGTGGTGATTATGGAAAATCCCCCCCATTGTATTCAATGGGGGAGGCCTCGCCCAGTAGTGGACGTAAACAGGCTAGTGATGATGTATTTTTTATACTCGTTATGAAAGATTTTTTTGCTGATTTGCCGATGTCATCATGCTAGAAGACCTTGGCACAATGCTCAGGGACCTCACAATACTGTCTCTCAAAACGTGGGTCTTTAGGTATATGAGCATTGGTCGTCATCGTGTACCTACTCATCTCACATCTGCACCGGGCAGTAACCGGGTGTTGGCCCCTTACTGCGGTGTTCGTTCGCCGAAGACAAGAGGGTCCTCAGGTTTGGCCCTAGCGTCTTCGGTACTTCCTATGAACTGGGGCTCTCTTTCTCTGCTCTGGTCGGAATCAGAAAAAGATTTATTGTTCAACTGTTGTACAAAAGATGGTCTCTCTGGATCGTGGCATTACGTACGTAACTCGGCGAGTCGACGATTGTACGGAAGCATCGAGTCTGTTGGTCTTTCTGTTCTGTGGCTTTCATCCATCAGAGCATGCCACGCGAGGCAGCGTACCTATATACGTACCTACGTAAGACGCGGACCAAATGTAGGTTTTGTAGAAACCTAACTTGCAGCTTACTGCAAATGTTTGAATGAGTTCAAACATTCCATTAAGCTGCAAGTTAGGTCACCGGCCTCAGGATGTGTCTGGCTGCGCTGACCGAGTTTCTTGTGTGTTTAGGGCATGCTGTGCCATCGTTGGTAGATGGTTATCGATGGTCACCCCTAACTATTTGGCCGAATGGAACCACTCTATGGTTTGGCCCTGTTGATTCATTTTTTTGGGGAGATCGTGTTTCCTACCGTAGGAGACTGTCTGTGTTTTGACCATGTTGACAGAACCTTAGAATAAGGACTGAAGCTTCTAGAAGTAGCGCTAGAATAAAAATAAATACAAACTGAGTCACAAGTTAAAACGTCATTATTTACAAGTAAGGTTTCCGTAGTGATGTCATTTTTTATCGAAAAGTTCCTATTGATGACCAACCTATACATTTTTTTCAGATTCCCCAAAGATAATGCAGTTCAAAATAAATGGACATGACGTCAACCGTCACTGCTACATATTATTACGTCGGGCATGCTGCGACCTTGTTACCTGCTTCGCAAATTAATACAAGTGGTGGTAATACAGACGGCAGGTGCAAGTCGTTTGTTGCCTATGTGGAGTCTGTATTAAGAAGACCGAGCTTTGTCGTCCAACGTGGTAATCCCACGCAATTACTAAATGTAATACGTGATTTGATAAGACCACGAATGGAAACATTTACCTATTATGATTCTTACATAGAGCCTATATTCACCACCGTCCGTTACTGCTTGTCTGGAAGAAATTGTGTTCAGCGATAAGGCCACCCACTGTACTGCTAATTTTGATAAATCAATAAAGTGTTTATCTATCTATCGCACGATGTATTTTATCAGTGCGTTTCAAAAACGATCGAGTTACAAATTCTTTGAAATGAAAGGAAATTACCTTATACCAATGCGCGTCTGTTACGCGTTTGTATCTCTGGTAGAATACGCCGTGTGCATAGGCTCATAAATAGGTACTTACATAAGTATTCATAATTCACGCCTCTCACGATAAAAACGCATTAAAAAAAAGGATTCGGCTTGTTTGAGATTTTATTTCTTTATGCATCAATTAAGTACAAAATATAAAATTACATTATCATGGTGGAGCAAGTAATTCAAAATAGGTACTTTTTATACTACATTCAGTAATTAAAAAAACTTACATACTAGATAATGTTCATATCCTACGTTTGTCTACACGTATTTTATATAAGAATTGGAGTGTACCGCCATCAACAAACAAACGAAGTTAGCTCCTATTTTGGATAATATTATCTCATCAAAACTCCATTAAATTGGGTGCACATAATCAATACCTACACTAATATCTAGACTCTTGGTTTGTCAGTTTTTTATAAAATTATATGGTTTACAAATTACACTAACTTAAGGTGGAACGTTTCGTAAGTGGCGCGAAATTCAAATTGTATTGTGTTTTTTCTGATTACAGTTCACCAACACTTCTTAAGATAGCAAACACTGATTTTGCGGGAATCAGTAGACCTAACACACATGTTCTAATTGATAGTATCTCATAAATATCATTAGTTTAGCTACGAATGTCAATGAACAAAAACAACACTGTACAAATCATTCATTGACATTCGTAGCTAAACTAATGATATTTATTAGATAATATAAATTAAAACACGTGTGTGCCATCTCCTGATTCCCGCAAAATCAATGTTTGCTATCTCAAGAAGTGTTGATGAGCTGTATTCAGCAAAAAACAATAAAATTTAATTTCGCGCCACTTGTAAAACGTTGCACCTTAAAGATTTGCATGGAAATCTAGTTAACCCATGCTAGTTTGATTCTTTGTGTCCACATAATTTTACTTAGATTATTTGATACGACCTCTGTGGCGCGGCGCAGCGGGCGAGTAGCCGGCTGAGATGCGAGAAGTTGCGTGTTCGATTCCCGCTGAGGGACAAATGTTTGTATGGCCTGCAAATATTTTTTCCGGGTCTGGGTGTAATGGTACCATGGTACTTGTAGTTCCTGATACCCACGACACAGGGAATCCTAGTGTGGGATCAGCAGGTCTATTCTAAAACGTCGGAAACGTTTCCGATCGGATTCGTTAGTTTTTCATTTCGATGTCGTAAGTAACTAAAACAATTTTCTCTAGTAAAACACAGTAAAAAACAATAAATATTGTATATCTAGTAAAAAACAATAAATATTGTATATTACTGTGTTTTACTAGAGAAGATTGTTTTAGTTACTTACCACATGGAAATGAAAAACTAACGAATCCGATCGGAAACGTTTCCGACGTTTTAGAATAGCCCTGCAGGACTACGTTGACAGGACTGTTGGGTGGGACCGTTACAAAATACCGGTTAATTTCGGTTAAATACAGGTAAATAATTCCGGTTCTCACTAACCGGTTAATCGGAGGAACGAATTTTTCATGAACCGGAATCATTTCGGTTACCGGTTACTAATAATAACGATTGCAATAACAGTAAGAAACCGGTAAAAAAACCTAAATCTAACCGGTTAATTTCAGATTAGCGTGGGCTGATGGCGTATTTATTATAATTAAATCTTTTACCGCGTGCCTCGCCGCCCCGCCACGCCGCCGTGCCACGCGCCGTGTCGGCACCGGCCGGCGTTGATTGTAGTGTAGATTCATGTCAGGACATGTTTGTTTAGCTTTGCCAGTCGGCTCGTTTATTTCATATTTTTCTAAATTGTTAGTGTTGAGTTGGCGACGTGATTGGCTATTATACGATTCTTTTTTGTTTAAAATAAAATAGATACCATAGGTACCAAACTTACATAATACCTACCTATCCATGAGATGAAACACATACTTGGGAGGAGACCTATCCATGAGAGGATACCCATCCACGGGAGGAGGCTTATCCATGGAAAGAGACCCATTCATGAGAGGAAACTCATCCACTAGAGGATACTCATCCATGGGGGCTAATTTTCTCGTTACTTTTTTGGAAAGATATTTTTTTTACCATTACGATCCACTACTAATAGAAAAATGGATGAACGCAAAATACGGTGTCTCTCTCACTCTCTGACTGTTTGATTAACCAATAGCGGAGGCCGGAACTTCACTTTAACCGGTTAAAGTTTGCTCTCTTAACTGATAAGTCCGCTTAACCGGTTATGATTAATACTAATAGTAAATAATCCGGTTAGTACGTAACCGGTTACGTACTAACCCGAATCGAAATTCATTTCGGTTCAATGACCGTAACTGGTTAGGAATATTAGCCGGTTTCAGAGCCTTTATTTGTATTTAATTAAGTACTGTGGTGTGTCGGGCTTAAAAATAGACGTCTCCTCCCACGGATGTCGTAAAAGCCGACTTAGGGCCCGGCCCAAAGGATGGGTAGCAGCATCCACCTGAGTACTCGACACCAATAACTGCGAGCGCTAATCCGCCAGCCAATCGTGGTGATTATGCATTCTATGGAACCTCGTCCAGCAGTGCATGTCAAAAGGCTTCTGCTGATGATGATGATAATATCTAATTATGGAGGAACCTACTTAGCATCTATAACCTATTGTTATTATATAAATATTCAAACCTTATCCATATTCACAAACATTACAGTTATTGATGATACAAATGTTCTTCCTGGTGCTTCGACAAGAATACCTCCTTCTATTAACCTTGGGGTTGTATCAGCTTCTCCAAGCTTTCTCGTAGTAGATCGACTAGGCACCAGTCCAATATATCTATCTGCACCAGCCGCATTCCTCGACTAAGTTTTTATCAGACTGTAAAAGAAAAACACTGTTAATTTTTGTCTATCCGGCGGCGTCTTCATGAGGACCATAATTACTGGGAAGAAGTGTGTAAAATTCAACATTCAATAACACCAACAGAGAAGCAGTAATAACTATTGTAAATTATTTACTTTTTGTGTAAATGTTTGTTAATTCTGTCTGTAGGTACTTTTGGATCAAAGCTAAGTAGCAAGTAAGCAAAGGGCTGTAACCCATATTGTCAGTGAAACAATTAAATTATATTGAATTTTTTGTGAAACCATTTTTTTATTGTTTTCTTTTATTAGTAGTATCAGTAAGTATCTCCCCAACTACCTATCTGCTTAAGACTGTGTTGAATGTTGCATGAATGCAAGTACCTTACCTATATAATTAAATAAACATGGTTGAATACATAATATTATGTGTAATAAAATCTAACATCATCATCATCATGATTCAGACTAATAGAACTCTAGACTCGTAGAAGTCTACTGCAGGACATAGGCTTCCCCTCTAGAATGCCACGATGAGCGGTCTTAAGCCACCTCCATCTACCAACTTCCTGCACATCAAGTGGAGGGTCTTTCTCTACCGCATCGTCGGTCTATTTACTAGACAAAGTAAATTCCTTCAACCTGACCCCAAATACAGAATGAGTATATAAGTACACTCGGCTACTAGCATTAGGGCATCAGTGCAAACTGAGATGGAGTGACTAGGGAGCCAATTCAGAGATTGTCATGTTGAACTCTACATTTTCTTTATGTTTATATTATATTTCTGTGATCCTTCGATTAAATATTTCTTTTTCAAGCTCTTGTCAAATTGTCTTTCAATTATTCAGACTTATTAGAAGATAGCACTAGCCTGCCTCAGAGTATAAAAATGCAAACTTACATTCAATATGCTTAATACATATTTTCAGCAGAGTTTCAAGTGCAATCTGCGCAATTAGAAATTGGGGCCTGTCAGATTAGCAGATGGAGCGTTCATTCATAACATATCTGCAACACAGGAAAATGGATGATACAAGCTTGTGTATTTTATAAATAAATCATTTAATGATACATTCAGCGGCATGGATAATTAATCCACTACGAATATTCTCTGTGCACGGTGTGCGCATGGACCCGTGGCGTGACCAACCACATTGAGAACGAGCGACTTCATCACTTTGAGACTTAAAGGGTTGATTCAAGGAGTCATATCCATGGGGGTATATTAATATAACATACATGGTATATTAATATACTTACAATGGCCAAGTTTGTAAAGAGACAAAGACAGTAACCAGGCTGTAGATTTTAGATCTTAGCAAGATATATTCGCAAGGGGTAATCGGTTAGCGTTTCAAAAAAATACCATAGCTATATCACAGGAGCTATCCTATCAAGGCATTTGCTTTGAATTTAGTATCATAAATAATAAATACATACCTTAAAATCGCCAAGACTTCTATTAGGGACGGATTCGTTCCAATCCAATAGGTATTGATTTATTTTCTTTGTAGGTTAGAATGCGGTCGCATGCGTTGAGAGTTTTGAGTTTTGGGTTTTTCTTTGTATTGCAATGCAGTGTAAGAAAATGTCCGCACGCAAGGAATGTAATTTCGAACATTACAAACAATCTAATTTCCATGTTAAAATCATTGGAAAAACGACGACGAATCAAATCAACTTGATTATAAACAAAACAATCCTTCTTCTTCTTTATACAGGCAAAGTGTCTGACAGCACAAGGCATAGGTTGTCACTGTCAAATGCACCGACCGCCCCGCATCATGGCGAAATAGCTCATGTTTGCCATTGACGGGCTGTATAAAAAGGGGCCGATCGATATTTTCAAAAATTAATTTAATTTTTTCACCCACTTTTGTAGAAAATGTAATGATGGAAATTTATCAAGCTATTCTCGTACCATCTATGGGTATTCGATTTATGTCATGTCACAGGCGTAGTACGCGGTCGCCTAGACTCTTTAACGAAAACGCCCATGTCTAATGCTTGCCATCTCCCTACTATAAATTCTCTAAGGTTTTAATAGTGGTAACAATGGCGTCATAAATGGATCCAAGTACCTGGTACGATGCAAATAAAATAAGAACAGTTTTCTAAATGCTTTTCTCATTCCAAACATTCATCTAAAAGAATGAGACGGATTTAAATAACGCCTGCTTAAAATCTTCCTTCCATTGACATTCATTCTGCCGTGGCTCTACGAGGCAAAAAGACACTGTGCCAAAAAAAAATACAGCGGCCATAAACATTTATTTTCATTCGTTCTTTGAGTAATATACTTATAAATCTGTGGATTTGATTGACTTTCATTTTTTATCTATCAGTTCAGTTACTGCTAGAATCAGTTTCCATCCAAGCAAGGTTTCCATATTTGCGTGTGCAAGATCGATTTTTATCAAGAGATCTCTTCAGTGCTCGGCTCGGCCTTGTCGAGTGCTTTTATTGTATTGGAACTGCACAGCTGATCATCATGATGCGGTCGTACATCCTATCTCTGGCTCTGCTATTTATAGCCTTTACAGATCTCTCAATCGCACAAAGTAAGTAATCTATTATTATTCTAGGCTAGAATTCGGTAGGTTCCTATTCTTGAATACTGCTCTAACTCTACAGTCTACCATCTGCTCCAACTGTACCGCTGTACTGTACTGCTCCTACCTAATAATATTTAAGTTCTCCATTGTGTGCGAGTATGACAGACCCAGTATGCCATGACGTCATTGGTGATTTTATTCTTGGTCTTATGGTATTGATCGGTTCACATACACCTTGTCGAATCTATGGGCTGAATATATGCTTCAACAAAAAAGTAGGTACTCTAGCTTCTTATAAATTTATGCAGTACATTTTGTAGGTATAATCAGATAAGACTTATCAAGGTATGAGGTGTTCTAGATTTTCAAAACAATATAGGTACCTACCTACTTACTATAGTAAATTTGAGTGTAATTCAGCAGAGGTGTACATGGGAACCTCTAAAGTGACACAGTAGCCCAGCAGGAGTCTATACAATAGCTAAAGTAGGACACTGAATAGATTCAGCAAGTTTGTACCTACCTACCTATGTGTACCTAATCTGGGTGAATTGATATAAAGTACCTAATGAGTTGGTTTCTGATCAGATCTCTGATAATTGTTTAGCCAAGTACTTGCTGTTGCCATGAGCATTATCAATCTAAATTGCTTAGTGAACACATTTGTGACCTGGCATTTACTAAGCGTTAGTAGCTCACTTGGCACAGTAGGTATTGAGCCAGGTGTAAGTTAATTGTCTGCAGTAAAGTACCATTTGTTAAATCCTCTAAGTAAATAAGATAGTGTGATATGAGACTTGCCATTTATCTTGTTTAAACACTGTGTGAGTGAACAATATATTGCTGTATATTTCAACGAACCATCCACAGAGGAAACAAACATGTTTGTTGTTCAGGGTAATTTTCTGAATGTGAAACTGAAATTACTTGGGTAGGTACAGTCACAATCATTAGTATACTTACAGGATGCTAGGCAGATGGTTATCCAAAAGAAATAGGCGGCAAGGCAAAGTTATTGCCGACTTGTTCACTCCCAATAACCTGGACTTGGCGTGTTTCAGCGTTACCTGAAATTTTCCAAAATCATCCCTTTTTGAGTTTCAGCCACTTTTCCATAAACTTCACCATCCCATTTAATAGGGGTAAAAAAGTTGAAATGCCTCAATTTTAGACACTTTTTCATTGTGAGGTTACTGGAAGTACGCCAGAGGTTTCCCATTTTCGTGAATTCCATACAACTAGATATTAATTACCATATCTTTTTAATGCATTGAGTTTTATACTTGATTTTAACATTACAGATTTTTATACTTATTTGGTTTAAATTTCATGTGGATACCTCTATCCGTGCCTGAGAAAAAGGGTTTTGACAGTTTTGGTAATTACATGTATAGTCAAAGTCAAAAGTCAAAGTAAAACAAAAAATTATTCATTGAAATCACAAGGATCATTTTGAATCATCTTATATAAAATTAAATTACTCCTGTTTCCTGTTCTGTATAGGTTTTGATTCCCTTGCTAGTGTAAAAATATGCAGCATAAACGGTTGTATCTTTTGATTGCGTTGATTCTCACAGCTCCGAGGGATTGCAGACCTTATTGCAGAAGTTATTTGATATTAATTTCAACTTGACACCTGCACGCGTTCCTGAGAAAAGGGTCTTGACAGTCAGACAGACAGACGGACAACGAAGTGATCCTGTAAAGCTCCTGTTTTTTCCTGTTGAAGAACTCATGTGTTAGGGACGTAGGGGAATGGATGCATAACATAAAAAATCGTTGAAATTGATAATGAATAGTCTTGCTCATAGGTATTTGGGCTCAAATTTGATTGCTGATAATTGAACCTTGACAATTAAGTGTCATAAAAGGGCGTCGGTCTACCGAAATTCATTGATAGACGGCGGGCCCTATGAGCTGCTCGAAGGACCCGCCATCGATGTTCTACGATTTTGGATAGTTATACAGACAGACAAACATTGTGTTTTATAAAATTTGGTGATAAACGATTATGGCAAATCACCCCATTGCACGCTATGAGTTGTAGGTACGCTATGCATCATTTATAATAATTTTACATGTTGTCATAGAGACGTTTTGTATTTTGATACTAATAATTGTAGTAGGTAGTCATTTTTGTTTGACAAGATAATATTATACTGTGCCTCTGAGTAGACCTAGTTAACTGATAATGTAATGTAAACTGACGCATTTCACAGACGAGTCCGTAATTAGTACTAGTACTAATGAGGATATACAAGTAAGAGGGTCAGCTGACAATCATTTAAACTAATGGCCATTTATTTATTTATTTTTTGGCATGGCCTTAGTTTTGAAATGTCCAACCAAAGCGCTTTCATATGACAGCCCAATTGATCTGACTGTCTCACTTTTATTTTTTTTACCCCTCTTCTTATTTCAACAACCCCCCGAGCCCCCGACCGATATAGCTCATAACCTTCCCTCCAAATTATAGCAATACTATCTATCCCCCCTACCAAATTTCATGGAGATCGGATTAACGGTACGGAAGTTATCCTCGGACAAACATAAATACATACAAACGCCGATTCTTCCAAGTTGACACAATGAACTCGCTTCTCTCGTTCAATAAATAAATAGTAATTCGGGCCACGTTGCACGTTACAGAGGTAACACAAAGTACTGAGTATGTTATTAGTAAAAAAATAAAAGATTTGTGGTTAGTCATTCAAAATGTTCCCTCCTCATTTCAAAGTTCTAACTTCGTTAATTCTAATGTTGCGCCGTTTTATGAACAACAAGAACATGTTACAATTGTATACTTTATCCATTTTATAGCGAAACGAGGGTTCCGATTCTTAAATTATTTCGAAATCGTCAAGAGCCCTCTTTAAGTTTCACAAACTTCACCATCCCATTGTAGGGGTATAAAAGTACTTCTTCCTTTACTTACTTCAATTTGGATGATCTCATACCCTGCCAATGCGCGGTGGGATAAATGGAGCAAAAGATTTTTGGGAATGAACCACTAGGATTATGAGTGTCCAAAACGTCATGTTATGTGTCGTGTCATAATGGTGCCCATTGGAGAGCGACCACGCTCCGGGACTTGCCTCTCGACTTAGTCGGCTTGCGGTGCGCAGAGGAGGCGGAGGTGCGCGCGCTGGAGGGTGAGCCGCTCACCGTAGAGTGCTCGCTGCGCGTAGAGCAGCGCGCCGAGTGGCGCGTGGACGGCGCCGCGCCCGCGCCCGACATGCGCGCCGCGGGCGAGCTGCCCCTCGGCGCCGGTCGGCTGCTGGCGCGCCTGCACTCCGCCGCCGCACGCCTGCAGCACGCCGGCCTCTACTCGTGCCACCGCGACGCCGCCGCCGTGCGCGTGCTGGTGCTGCCCCAGCCCGCCGGTACCACACCACGACCATATATCACACCCATCACACCCAACCTAGAGGATATAAATCAGTTGAAAAGTAGAGAGAGAGCCAATTATTGCTTATGTAGCAGTGTATAATTCGGTAGATTGTAGCCACTACACAGAGGGTAGCGAGTTGTTGACATTGTATTGTAGTAGCTAGGCAGTAAATAAGGCCTTGTTGTATTAAGTTGTTATTTAGATATCGAAGAAACATTACTATTTATTTTTATTGTATGTATGTGTACCTACACTACACTCAGACGAAGAAATAACAAATAGACAGAATGTTCCGCGTTATTTTTATCTTATCTTTATTTTGTTCTCGAGGCACTACGCAGGTGCTTCCCACATAGTAAGTAGTAAGAAGGATCATCAAAAAATTGAACGAACAAGCGCGAGCGAGACTCGTGCCCTGAGGGTTCCGATTTGTAAATTATTTCTAAATCGTGGTCCTTCTAGTTTCAGCCACATTTTCATACAAACTTCACCATTCCACAAAAAAAGTCGATATTCCTCACTGTTTGTCTATTTCCTTTATTTGTGTCACAAAGCCTGAGGCCCAATTCTCTAATTTTAAAACAATATAATCTCGTGTCAGTCGCACTGTATCGTATAGTAACTACTACTTAATCTTCGAGTATGCATGCGAAGATTAAGTAATAGTTACTATATAGGTGACAGCTGACAGTGCGACTGAGACGAGATTATACTGCGAATTGAATGTTTTTAAATTAGAGAATTGGGCCTCTGCTAGCATTCCACATTTTAGAATTGTGAGATCGCTGGAAGTACCTAACCCTAGAAATTTTTCACTTTCGCGATTTCCATATAAAAATTATTAGTCATCATAACGTATGTGTATGTTTAGAGCATGAACTTTTAGCTTAATTTTTTTACGACACTATGAGCTCACATCACATACACCTTTATGTTTGGTAGATTCAAGTTGATACCTTCTGATTGCCGTTCCTGAGAAAAAGGGTCGTGTTTTTTCCTGTTGAGGTACCTACGGAACCCTGAAAAGCTAAGGCGTGTTTGTTGCCCTGATCTTCTAGGTATGGCCGCGTTGGAACAGCAGTATTTTAAAACGTTCGAAAAGGTTTCCGATCGGATTCCTTAGTTTTGTCGGATTTTATATTGAATCCGACGGAGCTCATAACTGCAACTCGGGAGATACCGATGCGCATGTGTAGATTGATAAAAAAATGTGGGTTCACAGAGAGTGGTTTGTAATAATAGATAAAAGCTTGGTATTCACGTAAAACACACGGCCGTGTCCGTGAACACGGGATGGTGAAACTTGTAGGAAATGGTAGCTGAAACTCGAAAAGGCCTCCGTCTGTTTCGAAATAATTTACGGATCGGACATCTCAGGGAGCGAGTCTCGCTCGCTCTTTTCCGTTTTATCATTGTTAACGGTGGCCTACACCTGTTTTAATATTTTGAAAATAGCCATTGATGTACATATGTTTCCCCTTTTTGAAATCCGAACCGATTTCTGCTGTGTGTCGTTGTAGTTTTGAGATGCTATAGGTTCAACGAAAATTTTTGTATGAAGGCGAGCGCCTTATAATAATGATATAAAAATTCCCTTTTAAAGTTTTGTTACATTTTGTTGATGAATTCACTAACCCAATTTATGTTCCAAAACTTAAAACGTGTTAGAAGTTAGTCTAAAATAAGATTTCAATTTAAAAAAAAAACGGAAGTATCTTTGTTTATATTTTTTATCGAGTGGAGTAATTCAAGTTGTGTACTGAATTTATGATTTCACTAGATAAAAAGCTTAAGAATACGATATCATTTTTCTTTTTGTAAACTATTAGAACTCGATCAAAAACTTAAATATTCTAAGACATTTTGTGAACCTATAACGTCTTAAAAACGAAACAAATCTTATAAATATATACCAAAAATTCTTTTCTGGTAATTAATACAATATTGGTAGGTAATTGGGTCACTGGTAAAATACTGGCAACATTATCCTCAGGCACGCATGCGCGTTTTTTATTCGTCTGAGTAATATATTATTATGTACGACTAGCTTTTGAGAACACTGTAATCGTAAACTATGGTCTTGCACACCTCGTCTTGCCGTGTACGCAACGCATGCGACTCTGCCCGCAGTCTGCAGGTACTTTTGTCTTTACTTTACCTTTGAACCAAAAGAAATGGCTTGCACATCATTTACTAACAATAAGTATATTGTGTTATTAATCGTGAGTTGTGTTGCAATAATATTTAGTACCTAGTGTTTGTCCCGCTCGTGACTTCGTCCGTGTGCTGATAGTAGGTAGTACTTACCCTTAGAGAATTTATAGTAGGGAGATGGCAAGCATACGCTTTCCCCTCTGCCGAAGTACATGAACGGTCGTTCGTGTCAGTTTATAAAAACTAGTTTAGCCACGATCGTTTGCCATTCTGCGTTCATACCTGTCGCTATACGGAGCTCCTAAAAATGGTTGGTTGTGCTGTGGTTTCGTGTAAATGGCCGTCGGAAACATAAAATTTAACAAAATATGGAGTTTCTTATCACATTTAAGTAATTGACAACACAATTAAGCCATTAATTTCACCGTAAAACATATTTTCTTAGTGCAAGCTTACGACAGAAATAACGATACGTAATTTCTTGGTACGGGGACAAGTGATGTGAAAACAACGAACGAATGAATGAACGAAAGAGGCTGCAACGATTTTTATGAATTAACAGGATAGGGAGTTTTCAGGCCGAAAAAACGATCTCAAAGCTGTAAAAAAAAAACCTGATTCCAAAGAAAATATCAATACCTACGTCGTTCAATACCAGCCTAAAATATAGGTTAAATGGGCTTGATTAGCTGTTTTTCGGGTTTAAAAGGGTTGTAAGGTTATTTTAGAGGTTTGTATTTCCGATTTTTACGGTTTTAGGGTTATTTCGTCAATCACAATATGAAATTAGGAAGGTATGCAAAAGTATACGGATATTCGAATCTCGTTTCGTATGAAATAAGCAGATCCACGAAAATACATTTTCTTAACAATAAATTGATCCATTTGAAAACCAATAGCTTATATTTTCATTTAAAAAATACAATATAAAATGTAATCCCAGCTTATAATTGTTAAATCCATGTATGTGGCACAGAATCATAGACTTTATTATAATCAATACAAGCAGCGGAGAGGTTTCCCTTGCTCCTCCTGACCGTCTGTCTGATGGCCATGTCACAGGAACAGGAGCCAAAATATTGTTTTTTTTAACACTCAACAGTCACATACGTAGTCTTGATCCCACACTAGGATTTCCTGTATCGTAGGTACCTATCAGGAACTACGAGTACCTGGTACCATAGCACCCAGACCCGGAACAAATAGTTGCAGATCATACATGCCTGATGCGTGTGATTTGGAAACCATATAATTTTGTAAGAACCACGGGTCTATATATTAGTGTACAGATCATGAATACAAAATTTGAAGAAATAATAGCCAAAAAAGAAGCAAACTTCGTTCGCGTGCAAAAGGACGTACGCGTCCTACCGGTGTCCTAAAACAATTTTTAACTGACTATGTTTTTTTATATGTTTGTTACGCGATTACTTTTGATCAACATTAATCAATTCACCCATTCAAACATAATAAACATACATCCATAGACTAGATCCATAGACAATTAATAATCTTAATTTCATTCAGTCTTTCACACCCCATCCCTAGTTTTTGCGCTAGTGTGCAACTAACCAATAGTGTAATTACAGAAGTTATTTATTTGTGTGCTTGTTTTATGTTTGTGTGACAGCTTTTATTTCCGTGTGCGTTTATAGAGACGCCTAAACTTTCTGCATGAGTGTGAGTGAGTAAGTAAATGTGTGCTGTACGTGTTTACCTCGCCTCCCGCAAAAAGTGGCAGAAATAATTTAGTACTAGAAGTTGAGCATGCCATCTCCCTACATAAATTCTCTAAGTACTTACCTGTCACTGCGGTGCTGTAGCCGTGGTCAGGTTGGCTTTGTTAGATTGATGTGACCGTGTGTCGATGTTCCAGATCGCTGCGAGAAGTGAAAAAAATAAACCCATGGTTGTCACTATTTTTGGCAGGTCCGCTGCGCCATGTTTTGGTGTTTTACAAACATAATTATAACATTGTTTACTAACAGAAAGGGGGCGTGGCCTAACTGTTTTGTGTTAGCAAAAATACAAGTCAACATGTTTGCCGCGACGAACGGAAAACATCCCCGCGTTCGCCTGCGGGGGGTGAAGTCATTAATTTCGTGTCAGTGCTCTCTAGAGTCTAGAGGAAGACGTCAGAACTCATAATTTGAAGAGGTTTTCTAAACAAACGCTGTCAACTCAAAAGTCGCAGTGAACTGGCTATTACTAGCTGTTACTAACATGTTTTATTAGAAAATTTGGCGCAGCGGACCCGGCTTTATACTTACGGACAATTTATTTCCGTGTTCAAAAAATTTTGCTGCGGCGTTATTTACCATAAGTGTCGTAAATAACTTTTCATTTAAAAAACCGACTTCCGCCATTGTTATACGACTAAAAATTTTTGGATGAATTTTTTTTTATGAAAGAACCATAGTGGTGAAAGGATTATGATACTTTCTGAATGCAAATGCTTGGTGTCTTGCTGAAAATATCAAAATCGCCATATGTATGCCTACAATATTTGAGGAGTTCCCTCAATTCCTCATGGATCCCATCATCAGAACTGGATTCTGAAAAAAATGGGACCAATCTGGAAGTATATCTAATCAAATAAAAAAAGAATTTTCCAAATCGGTTCATAAATGCCGGAGAAATGCGGTAACAAACATTAAAAAAAAAAAAAAAAAAAAAAAATACAACCGAATTGAGAACCTCCTCCTTTTTGGGAAGTCGGTTAAAAAGGGCAACGTCTGTACATTCCAAAACTATTAAAAATTTGTTCGACGATGTTTTTGAGAAAAAAATAATAAAAAACCTATACATATAATGTGAGCTTTGATTTGTTAGAGTTTCAACGACTTTGAGGTTTAGGTAAGATTGGGTAATGCTAGATAGCGCTGTGGATGCGATTTTCAAAGTTTATCAAAAAATTTAACAAGCAAGTTTTTGCTTGCGAGGTGTACTTTTCGCGAAACTATCTAGTCATAAAAAGTAGCCACTTCGTCGGCTTGTTTTGGATTTGTCGTGGAAAGCAGAATAATAAAGTTGTAAGACTTAGTAGAAATTGGAGGGTGCGCTAAGTAATGAATTTAACAAATTTGCTCTCTAAGGGCTCCAAAATTTTGTGTATTTGAAAAGCAGTTGGTAGTACACGCCTGAAATTTTACATCACAAACTCAGTTTCAGAAGGTCGATGTTTGGATAAAAATCAGAAGGTCCTTAATAGTTTTCGTTTTGCTATTGTACATTTATGGAGGTAGTCTTTGGTTCAACAAGCTTGTAGATAACGTACGTTTCACTATAACATGCATGCATTGTCTCATTTGAAGCATGCTTGAATGTGTAATCGCTTGCGCAAATATGATTTGTCAGATATGACCCAATCATATCTTACTTTATGGGTGACTTCAGTTTGATGCCTTTTTCGTTGCTAGTTTACAAAAGTTAAATTCTGAGGATGCTGATGATAATGAGTTGAGTGGGACAGACAATTAGGGGTAACTGTAACTAAATACGGTTAAAAATATTTATTTCTCTAAAAGAATTACAAATTCACTTACAGAGAAAACTTAAGATAATGTATAAAATAGAGTGCCGTACAGCGTTATAAAATAGTTAAATACAAAATTAAAGGCTAATAATAAACCAGCTAGGTAGAAAGCTAGGTAGAGTCAAGAGGGGTAGATATGGCTAAATTATAGCGGCGCTGCTGTCGCGATAATGTTGCCTAAGGCCTGTGCACACAGAATAAATAATTATGAAACTCGTGCGACGTGATGAGATTAAATAATGAGATGCAAAAAATAGTGTAGGTAGGTTACCTACACAATATACTAATAATAGTTTTAACCGAACAGAATTTTGAAAAAAGTCTAGTAATGACCACCCTGAAAAAGCTTTGGCATTCAAATGCTCTTAATTTTGAACGACAACAAAACAATTTTTTTTAGGAATTCAATAGCTACACTTGTATTTTAAAGTTCCAACCGCATATTTTCTCATCTTGTGATTTGTTTAATTCTATTATTCAAAAAACCCTCAAAATGAATACCTACTGTTAAATGAAGCTGTTGGGCTTGAGGGTCATACCACGCCTTAAAGTATAAAGTTTCGCCGCCTCTTTACGTAGTTTGTGCCAACATGGTCCAAGATTCGTGATTAAAACTTTTTAAATAAAAACTAACATTTAGTTAAAACAATTATGACAGCAGGTACAGTTCGCAATACCAATGCTGCGTTTGGAGAGGATACGATTAGTCGTAAAAAAAGTATGTAGCGAACATACTTTTTTTATTTAATCGCTTTCGTAGTGCTTTTCGCCTTGTACTTGAAGAATGAAAAGTAATGGTGCAAGCCGATCCTTATCAAACAACCAAGAAATTAACTGACGTGCATAGAAAACTCCCATTGCGTTAATTTTATAATGTTATAGTTTTTGTGTAAAAAACATTTAATCTCGAATCTTGTACCATGCGGGTTTAATTTTAATTCAAAGTGGCCTCAAAACGGCAACTTCATACTTAAATCATTATGAGGCATCTAACTTAGGTTAACTATTAATTAGCACATGGTTGGCTCGTGTCCGCGATGGGTATTAAAGAATAAGATAGCGCCTGTTTGCTAACTGATGTTTACGAATGTGAGTCGCGCTGCGCCGGCGCCTCGTGTGACGCAGACATGGGACTGCAGATAAACTAATCTACCGCTGAACCGTTTTTAGCTACTGATAACGCTGATACGTTATGCCAATTATATTAGGCACTTACGCTTTAGTAAATATAATGTTTGTGGCATTGAGTGACCGTGTGCGTTGCGTTCCCAGCAGGTGAGGTAGCGGGCGCGGCGCCGGCGCCGACTCCGGAGGCGGCCGCCGTGCCGGCCGACGGCGACGAGCCGCGCACCCTCGTCATGTTCGAGCTGTACCGCCAGCTGCAGTTCGACTGCACGCTGCCCGACCCGTCCGCCGGCGTCAGCGAGTTCGTGTGGTGAGTGCCCACCGCCTAACCCAGTCCGCCGCCCGCCGTCCGCGCCTTCAGCGAGCTCGAGCTTGTGCCCTGCCGCTAACTACTAATGCTGCTGTGACGTTGTGCGCCAAAGCGTGATGAGTGTATACAAAATCATCATCATCATCAACCTGTAGAAGTCCACTGCTAGAACGCCGCGATGAACGATCTTGAGCAGTTGCTCTCTTTTTGTCCGCAGGAGCAAGAACGACTCCGCGGTGGTGGTCGGCGAGCCCAAGGGCCCCGTGCTGGAGAAGGGCGGCGCCGTGCTGACGTTCGCACGCGCGCACGAGGACGACTTCGGCAACTACACGTGCCGCGTGGGCGGCGGCGTGGTGCGTGCCTGGCAGGCGCACGCCAAGCCCATCGCGCGCGTGCCCGCCAACACCAACGTGGTCGAAGGCCAAAAGTTCAGCATCACGTGCAAGCTGCTCGGCAAGCCGCACCCGCGCGTCTCGTGGACGTACGCGCCGGCCGAGGGCGAGAACGCGACTGACATCGACACGAGCACCCCCGGCTCGCGCTACAGCGTGCGCGACTCGGCGGCCGGCGTGCCCAGCGGCGTGCTCGAGGTGGCGGACGCGCTGCGCTCCGACGCTGGCGTGTACTCGTGCGTGCCGCCGCTCGGGCTCGCCGCCAGCTCCACGCTGCGCGTCAAGGACGTGTACGCGGCGCTGTGGCCCTTCCTCGGCATCTGCCTCGAGGTGTTCATCTTGTGCGCCATCATCCTGGTGTACGAGAAGCGCCGCACCAAGCCCGAGCTGGACGACTCGGACGCGGACGCGCACGACCAGTGAGTGCTACTCTCACGCGAGTTCGTTTTCAACCTTCGGCGATGTCGCCTTGGGATGTATTGTAGATTTGTAGATAATCTCTTTTAAAAGTTTATATTCATCTTTTCCTATTCTATTAGCTTCTAACGACTTATTAACGCTTACACCGTGTGAGTAGGTATGCCTAGATTTAGAGAGTGAAC
The DNA here is from genome assembly GCA_951392215.1 of Epirrita christyi. Classification (NCBI taxonomy): domain Eukaryota; kingdom Metazoa; phylum Arthropoda; class Insecta; order Lepidoptera; family Geometridae; genus Epirrita; species Epirrita christyi. The sequence continues at coordinate 15,201,190 of OX595851.1, forward strand.
TTACTAAAAAAGTGTAGGTCAGGTGCTTACGATATTTTATCTATTGTTCTCTGTGCTTGATAGGTGATTCGTATTATTCGGCCCGTATTCCTGAACTATGCATAAAAATCGAGACTATCGCACATTTGGTGACAGGTTCTCATTGAAATCTGTCGCCAATTGCTTTCGTTACAATGGGTAGAATAGGTACCGATTTCTGATGGCAATGTAGGTACCTTCCTATGTCGGCGAGACGACTCGATCTGTTTGTATAATACTATGTACAGCACCTATTTACATAGTTGAAATAGGTAGTGATAAAATGCTGTATTCGAGCTTGTTCACAATGTTCGTGTACTTGACCTACGCGCACCGCTCTCATCATGTAGGCCTATACCCATCGTCAACTTCAACCCAAGTATTTGGTCCTTTGAGCCGGATAGATTTGTACTCCGACCGAGTGTCTGAGTTTCATTAATTACTAGCTGTCTCGCTCGCGCGTACATACTGATACACTAGGCAATAGTAATGAGTAGTAAGTAGATAGGTACCTACCTACTACCTAGTGTACCTATCTACATGCTTACCTACCTAGTTATGGACCTGTGTCGGCGTTTTGTTAGATAGATCTGACCTGTGAACCACATTTAAATTGGCCTAGATGTAGGTACCTACCGTCAAGCAAGTTCATAGTGCAATCATACCTCTCTGGCACAATTGTCTGCAGTGTCCTTAGCTATTGCATACAGGCACTCTTATAAGAGCTTAGCGTGCGAGTGTTTCATTTTAAAAGCTCTTAATGTACAGATTCTAACCAAAATTGGAATTCAAACGTTTTTTAAAGCTTTTTTTATTAATTTCTGAACGTATATTTTAATTGAACAATAATAATTGTGATTGATACCAAATAAATTATTAACTTGAAAACTAGTTGTTTTATTTGTTCTTTCATGTCCTTGTGCTCCTTGGACAGTACAACTATGCTACTACACTGATCGGAAAGAGTTCCGAGTGACTCACGCCCTGGCTGACACGCACGCGACGTCTAGTTTGTAAACTTTGTGTTTTGATGTTAAAGTCAAAGTCAAAAAGAACTTTATTCATTGAAATCACAAGGATCATTTTTAATCGTCGTCTTATATAAAATTAAATTACTCCTGTCCAACGCGACCAAGCCTAGAAGAATCAGGCAATAAACTCTGCTTGGCTTACATAAATGGTCCGTCTTACCACTAGGTGAGAAGCGCCTGTGTGGTGCCTCGGAGCAAGGAGTTGCTGATACATAGTAAATGAGAACTTAAAAACCTTAGGAAGGTAGCCAAAAGTAAATAAACATCAGCAAAAATATGCAAGACAGCACACGCTACGCTTGTTATACTTATAAATAATAATATAATACAAACATGTAAATAGGTAAGTACAGATATTGCAAATTTCCATTTTAGCAGTCGAGGGGCAGAGCGACATCAGGCCACGCGGCTTTATCAATAATATAGTCATCAAGAGAGTAATAGATTCATCTTTATGTAGGATTTAAATCTTCGAATAGGAAGTTTAAATGCACCTTCTGGAAGTTTATTATAGAACCGTACAGAATTCCCCATAAAAGACCCACTTACTTTCTTTAATCGAAATTTTGGTATATTTAGTTTGTGTTTATTTCTCGTGTTAATACCATGCACGTCACTTTTTATCATAAAACTATCCAAGTGTTTATGTGTATGTAATAAGTAGGTAGTTAATGAGAGAGCTGGACCACTTCATTCGTATGATCTTCGATCATACTCATTCGTGGTCCAATCTCTCATTAACTTTGTTAGAACCCAATATAAAAACTGTGAGGCTTAACCATGGTTGGGTGAACCATAGCAAGGACTACCCTGAGAGCTCGAGGTAGGATCAGACCCACTTCATTCGGGTGATCTTTGAGCACTTATTCGTCTTCCAGTTCTCTCAATAACTTTGCTGAATAAACTCCTTGAGAGCTCTAGGTAAGATTATCTCTGGCTGACTGTGGTATCTAATGAGTCATATTTGACCAAAATATTTTTATCAGTTTATAAATGATAGTTATTGTATTTCTTAGATCATTCTACTGAAGACACTCTCACAATGAAGTTTGTAAAACAACCGGTATCGTTACAATTTGACAACATTATCAGTGACTCTGAAAAACACAGATTTCGCCATGGAAATCTTTTACCAAACTCGATACGCTGTATAATATGTGGTCCATCAAATTGTGGAAAAACTAATTTAATTATAGGTTTACTGTTACATAAAAATGGATTACAATTTAGAAATTTATATGTATATTCAAAAACCCTAAATCAACCAAAGTATATATTTTTAGAACAGGTTCTACGAATAGTTCCTAGTGTAAAATTTTATAAATATCGCGAAAATGAAGAAGTCCTTACTCCTGAGTCAGCAAAATGTAATTCCGTAATAATATTTGATGACGTAGCATGTGAAAATCAAAATAACATGCGTGATTATTTTGCGATGGGTAGACATAAACATATCGATTGTTTTTATTTGAATCAGACTTACAGCAAAATACCTAAACAGCTAGTAAGAGATAATACAAATTTAATAGTCGTTTTCAAGCAAGATGATACAAATATGAGACATATTTATGATGAACACGTCAACGCGGATATGACTTGGCAAGAATTTAGAAACATGTGTTCAATTATATGGAAAGAACCATACAGTTATCTTGTGATAAACAAAGACTGTGAAAAGAATAAGGGATGCTATCGAAAAAAATTTGATACATTTGTTGTATTTAATTAATAATATAAATAATGATTACGAATAATAATTTGATCCAGTTACTATTTCACGACTCAAAGACTCAAACGTGTTTATGGAAAAGGTCGTCATTACAGTAAGTTAAAACATGGAAAAAAAATTAAAGAGACAAATTGTGAATGCAGCAGCAGCTGTTAGAAAAAAAGTTCGAAAGATGCGGGATATTGAAACTGAGAAAAATGATGTTTTGGAAACTGTATTTAAACCAATTACAAATTCTCTCAATCAAATAATTGATAAGAAAAATAACAAAGAAGTGAACAGAAATGAAACATTTGAAACATCAAGTCCATTGGAGTTGAATAAAACTCTTAAAAAGAGAATTTCAGTCGATGGAATTCAAATTCAAAGTCATGAGTCAGATGAGTCAGATGATGATAATTCAGAAAGTTCTGAAGATGAAGACGGTATAAATGAGGAATCTTTCAAATCGGTTGATTCAGACTCAAGTAAACCGAGTGTTAACATTTCATCATGGTCTATGTCTTCTGAAGCTTTAGGTGATGTTCCGTTTGGTGTGAGAAATGAACGTGGTAAACTCATGATGGGATCGGCACGTGTGGTGGATTCTGGTGATTACATTCAAGTTGGTACAATTAAGTACAAAAAGACGATTGGAATAAACGAACTATTATTCAAAAAGTTGCCCGATTCAACTGTGATCACTGAAGAAGATTTGGGACACTATAAGTTAATGTTGCTAGAAACAAATGTTCATCGAAGAGACTATGAACCACATAAACCAATAAGAAGTAATAGGGGACGAAAGTACTTAAACATAATAAAGCCGCTGTTCAGGTTACGTAAAGAATCTGCAAGTACTGATAGTAGTCAGCCGAACTTACACCAAGGAGAAGGAATGCCTCTGTTAAAGAAATGGAAGAAAAATGTTGATTACGTCTACTGGGATGATCCTAACGAATTGATTGATAGATTAAAATTATTGATTGCTTCTCAGGATGCGGACTGGGTTATATAATGAAACTAGATTTTGCGTGCGGCGCGAGCTGCATGCAGCTCGCGTGTGGTTTTGTTGCTGTTGTAATTGTAACAAACCCCTACTTGTCCCTACTAACCCCTACAAACCCCTAAAAACCCCTACAAACCCCTACAAACCCCAACAAACCCCTACAACCCCTAAAAACCCCTACAAACCCCTACAAACCCCTACAAACCCCTACAAACCCCTACAACCCCTACAAACCCCTAAAAACCCCTACAAACCCCTACAAACCACTACAAACTCCTACAACCCCTAAAAACCCCTACAAACCCCTACAAACCCCTACAAACCCTACAAACCTACAAACCCCTACAACCCCTACAAACCCCTACAAACCCCTACAACCCCTACAAACCCCTACAAACCCCTACAAACCCCTACAACCCCTACAAACCCTACAAACCCCTACAAACCCCTACAAACCCCTACAAACCCCTACAAACCCCTACAAACCCCTACAACCCCTAAAACCCCTACAAACCCCTACAAACCCCTACAACCCCTAAAAACCCCTACAAACCCCTACAACCCCTAAAAACCCCTACATTCTCTACAAACCCCTACAACCCCTACAAACCCCTACAACCCCTACAAACCCCTACAACCCCTACAAACCCCTACAAACCCCTACAAACCCCTACAACCCCTAAAAACCCCTACAAACCCCTACAAACCCCTACAAACCCCTACAACCCCTACAACCCCTACAAACCCCTACAACCCCTACAAACCCCTACAAACCCCTACAAACCTCTAAAAACCCCTAAAAACCCCTACAAACCCCTACAAACCCCTAAAAACCCCTACAAACCCCTACAACCCCTAGAAACCCCTACAACCCCTACAAACCCCTACAATCCCCTACAACCCCTAAAAATCCCTACAAACCCCTACAAACCCCTAAAAACCCCTACAACCCCTAAAAACCCCTACAAACCCCTACAAACCCCTAAAAACCCCTACAACCCCTAAAAACCCCTACAAACCCCTACAAACCCCTACAAACCCCTACAACCCCTACAACCCCTAGAAACCCCTACAAACCCCTACAAACCCCTACAACCCCTAGAAACCCCTAAAAATCCCTACAAACCCCTACAAACCCCTACAACCCCTAAAAACCCCTAAAAACCCCTACAAATCCCAACAAACCCCTACAAACCCCTACAACCCCTACAAACCCCTACAAACCCCTACAACCCCTAAAAACCCCTACAAACCCCTACAAACCCCTACAAACCCCTACAACCCCTACAAACCCCTAGAAACCCCTAAAAACCCCTACAAACCCCTACAAACCCCTACAACCCCTAAAAACCCCTACAAACCCCTACAAACCCCTACAAACCCCTACAAACCCCTACAAACCCCTACAAACCCCTACAACCCCTACAACCCCTAGAAACCCCTACAAACCCCTACAAACCCCTACAACCCCTAGAAACCCCTAAAAACCCCTACAAACCCCTACAAACCCCTACAAACCCCTACAAACCCCTACAAACCCCTACAACCCCTACAACCCCTAAAAACCCCTACAAACCCCTACAAACCCCTACAAACCCCTACAAACCCCTACAAACCCCTACAACCCCTACAACCCCTAGAAACCCCTACAAACCCCTACAAACCCCTACAACCCCTAGAAACCCCTAAAAACCCCTACAAACCCCTACAAACCCCTAAAAACCCCTACAACCCCTAAAAACCCCTACAAACCCCTACAAACCCCTACAAACCCCTACAAACCCCTACAAACCCCTACAACCCCTACAACCCCTAGAAACCCCTACAAACCCCTACAAACCCCTACAACCCCTAGAAACCCCTACAAACCCCTACAAACCCCTACAACCCCTAAAAACCCCTAAAAACCCCTACAAATCCCAACAAACCCCTACAAACCCCTACAACCCCTACAAACCCCTACAAACCCCTACAACCCCTAAAAACCCCTACAAACCCCTACAAACCCCTACAAACCCCTACAACCCCTACAAACCCCTACAACCCCTACAAACCCCTACAAACCCCTAAAAACCCCTACAAACCCCTACAACCCCTACAAACCCCTACAAACCCCTACAAACCCCTACAACCCCTAAAAACCCCTACAAACCCCTACAAACCCCTACAACCCCCTACAAACCCCTACAAACCCCTACAACCCCTACAACCCCTAGAAACCCCTACAAACCCCTACAAACCCCTACAACCCCTAGAAACCCCTAAAAATCCCTACAAACCCCTACAAACCCCTACAACCCCTAAAAACCCCTAAAAACCCCTACAAACCCCAACAAACCCCTACAACCCCTACAAACCCCTACAACCCCTAAAAACCCCTACAAACCCCTACAAACCCCTACAAACCCCTACAACCCCTACAAACCCCTACAACCCCTACAAACCCCTACAAACCCCTACAAACCCCTAAAAACCCCTACAACCCCTACAAACCCCTACAAACCCCTAAAAACCACTACAACCCCTACAAACCCCTACAAACCTACAAACCCCTACAAACCTACAAACCCCTACAAACCCCTACAAACCCCTACAAACCCCTACAACCCCTACAAACCCCTACAAACCCCTACAAACCCCTACAACCCCTTAAAACCCCTACAAACCCCTACAACCCCTACAAACCCCTACAAACCCCTACAACCCCTACAAACCCCTACAAACCCCTACAAACCTCTACAAACCCCTACAACCCCTAAAACCCCTACAACCCCTACAAACCCCTACAACCCCTACAGACCCCTAAAAACCCCTACAACCCCTACAAACCCCTACAACCCCTACAAACCCCTACAAACCCCTACAACCCCTACAAACCCCTACAAACCCCTTTAAACCCCTACAACCTCTACATACTATGGCATTTGATTAGAAGTTTTTTTGCGTGCAAAATCTATGAAATAGTATAAAAAAAAAACCTAACAACCTACCGAGGACCTGTGTATACTATGGCATGTGATTAGATTTTTTTTTGTGTAGATAATTTGTTTGTTTTTTGTTCGATATTTTTCATTGAGGCGCGAGCTGCAAGCAGCTCGCGTGGTAATAAAACAAAAAAAAAATCTCAAAGTCAAATTTCTGAATTGAAATTCCAACTTTTTTTATATTGTTATTACTCAATAAATGGAGGAAATCGTTTTGACCGGGAAACAGCTCTTGATACTGGTAACGGTTCAGTATGGATTTCCTCTGCAATACCGCATCAAATTGTAATCCATACTGTCATAATTTATATTATTTTCATGTTTTTGCGGAAAATCTCGGAAAATACCCGGAAAATGGTGATTTTTCTTTCACCAGGCAACACTTTTTGTCATTCTAAACAACCGCCTCATACAAGTTGTCCGGCTCGGGAGTTGCCAACAGCCTCATTTTTCACTTGGAAAATTTGGAAAATTTCATATTTTTACAAAATGGCCGCCACAGCGACCGCCATCTTTTATTTTGAAAAAACGAATAGAATATTAAAGATGAAGCAGTGCACTGGCAACATTTCTGCATAAACAGAATTGCTATATGGCAACTTTGGTAGAAGGAAACTTGAACTCGTAGCCGAGTCGGACCCGAAAATTTCACTACTCGCATGCTCCCAGTGTTGCCAACTCACTGCAACCAAAATAGTCAAAAGTCACTCACATGGTCCTCTTCTTCAAGTCAACATCAAATTTTGATTCAAAATACCATTTTTTTTTTTTTTACATTTTATGGAAAATCTCGGAAAATACCCGAAAAATGGGGATTTTTTTTTAACCAGGCAACACTTTTCATCGTTTTACACAACGGCTCCATACAAGTTGTCCAGCTCGGGTGTTGCCAAAAGCCTCATTTTCCAGTTGTAAAATTCAGAAAATTTCATCTTTTTACAAAATGGCCGCCACAGCGTCCGCCATCTTTTATTTTGAAAAAACGAATAGAATGTCAAAGATTAAGCAGGGCACTGGCCACATTTCTGCATAAACAGAATTGCCATATGGCAACATTGGTAAAAGGAAACTTGAGCTCGTAGCCGAGTCGGACCCGAAAATTTCACTACTCGCATGCTCCCAGTGTTGCCAACTCAATGCAACCAAAATAGTCAAAAGTCACTCTCATGGTCCTCTCCTTCAAGTCTACATCAAATTTTGATTCAAAATACCATTTTTTTTTTTTTTTACATTTTATGGAAAATCTCGGAAAATACCCGGAAAATGGGGTTTTTTTTAAAACCAAGCAACACTTTTTATCGTTTTACACAATGGCCCCATACAAGTCATCCGGCTCGGGTGTTGCCAACAGCCTCATTTTTCACTTGGAAAATTTTGAAAATTTCGTCTTTTTACAAAATGGCCGCCACAGCGTCCGCCATTTTGAATTTCGAAAAACCAATAATTTTCCCATATGGAGCAGTTCAGTGGCAACACTTGTGCATACTCGGAATTTGCGTATGGCAACTTTCGTAGTGGAAAAATAAGGAAAGTAGCCAAGTCGGGCGCAAAAATAAAAAAAGTTCGCCTGATTCCAGTGTTGCTAGCTGACGGGGACAAAAATGGTCAAATGTCATTCGCATGGACCTTTTCAACGATACCACATCAAATTTTGATTCAAAATGTAAATATTTCTAATTTTCACATTTTTGGGGAAAATCTCGGAAATTACCCGAAAAATGGGGAAATTTTTCTCGCCAGGCAATACTCTTTACCGTTCTACACAACCGCCCCATACAAATTTTCAGGCTCGGGTGTTGCCAACAGCGTCATTTTCGGGTTGGAAAATTTGGAAAATTTTTGCTTTTTACAAAATGGCCGCCACAGCGTCCGCCATTTTGAATTTCGAAAAAATGAATAAAATACCTAATATGGAGCAGTTCAGTGGCAACACTTGTGCATACTCCGAATTCACGCATGGCAACTTTCGTAGTGGAAAAATATGGAAAGTAGCCGAGTCGGGCCCAAAACATAAAAAGTTTGCTTTTTCCCAGTGTTGCCAAATTGAAAGCGACAAAAATGGTCAAATGTCATTCGCATGGACCTTTTAAACGATACTGCATCAAATTTTGATTTAAAATGTCATTATTTCTACTTTTCACCTTTTTGGGGAAAATCTCGGAAATTACCCGAAAATTGGGGAAAATTTTCTCGCCAGGCTACACTCTTCACCGTTCTACACGACCGCCCTATACAAGTTGTCCGGCTCGGGTGTTGCCAACAGCGTCATTTTCGGGTTGGAAAATTTGGAAAATTTTTGCTTTTTACAAAATGGCCGCCACAGCGTCCGCCATTTTGAATTTCGAAAAAGCCGTACTAACACGTCATTCTACAGGATACTGGCAATTATTGAAGCAAAACAGATTCACCGTACGCCAATGTTGCCAGAACAAAGCACCCCGCCAAAGTGGAGTCTGAAAATGGCAAAATTTCAAAGAGCTATTCCCACGTCGCCATTATGTTTTTTTTTTTTTTTTTATTTTTTTTTTTAATTTTTCCTGCTCCTCTATAGGATGCACCACTTTTGAAAACCCTACCTAGCACCGCTTGGGAGCTGTCAAATCTGACAGCTGTCATTTCGAAAAATTCAAAATTCGAATCCGACACTTCTGTTCACTTTTACCCCCCCTAAACTTCCCCCATACAAACCCCCCCCCTAAACCGACTCCTTCTAGGAGAACAAACATGTCAATCAGTCACCGTTATTTAGCTTTATAATATATAGATAATATCCATTATAGAAGAATTGCGTGAGAATGGCATTATACCACATAATCATTATTAATAAGATTAAATCTGTCATTTAATTTCATTCATGTTTTATCTCTGGTCCTTATCAGTCCATCATACGGAAAATGGATAAATTTGGTCATCACATTCATAAACGATTACGATTACCAGAATTCTTTGAAATCTTTGACAAGGCATTGATGAAAACAGAAAACGAAGAATTTGATTTGCAGTCAACTAGATTGACAGGCGTTATAAGTCCTTTAAGAGCAAACGATGCTGCTAACAAAGAATACGTTGATAAGCAATCTGAATTATTTGCAAACAAGCAAGAAGTTTACAATACTCTAAACGCTTTAAAATCAGATATTGAAAAATATATTCAGAATTTTAAGGAAGATTACTACACAAAAGTTGAATTAGATAAGATTAATAAGTAAAAAAATGAGTAAGTTACAAGTTGCTAACAAAATTCATAAAACAGCTCGTAAAAATTTTATTCGACGGTCTGTAGTGTTAAAGGGAATTGATGACTTATGGCAAGCTGATCTAATAGATTTTCAAAATTTAAAAAGCTATAATCATGGCTTTAGTTTTATATTAGTAGTATTGGATATTGGATTGTTTCTCAAAGTTGTCTTGGACTATTCCAGTCAAAACCAAAACTAAATCTGAAATAGCAAATGCATTTAATAAAATTTTAGTCACAACCCATCGTAAACCTGCTAACTTACAAACGGACATGGGCACAGAATTTTATAATGATGAATTCAATAAAATAATAATGTCTTATAAAATTAACCATTACTCTACCTATTCCATAAAAAAAGCTTCCATTGTTGAACGGTTGATTAGAACCTTGAAAAACAAATTATATAAAGTTTTCAGTTTAAATGGGAGTTATAAGTGGGTTGGGGAGCCTTTAAAAAGTGTTGTAGCCACATACAATGATACAATACATCGGATTACAAATTATAAACCAAACGACGTTAGTCAATCAAATCAGAATATAGTTATGAGAAACATAAAAAGGTCGAAGCTGATAAATATGAAATCAAAGAAAAGGAAATTTTATGTAGGAGATTTTGTACGTATAAGCAAATATAAAAGTATCTTTCAAAAGGGTTACACACCAAACTGGTCTACCGAACTATTTTTAGTCAAAAAAGTGAATAATTCAAAACCTTTTACTTATGTCATTCATGATTTGCACAAACAACCGATATTAGGAACTTTTTATGAAGAAGAACTGCAGAAAACTAACTGTCCTAATATTTATCTGATTGAAAGAGTTCTAAGAAAAAAGGGAAGCAAACTGTTTGTTAAGTGGTTAGGTCTCCCCAATAGTGAAAATAGCTGGATTGAAAAACGTACAATTTTATGATCATATAAGAAATTCTATAAAATTATAAATGACTCGTGAAAATCAGTCATTAATAACTTAGCAATGCGAGGCGGAGGACTACTTAATAGTTTAATAAATAACTTACCATTCGAACTGCATTTACCTGGATATAATTATTGTGGACCTGGTACACGATTGAGTGAACGATTAAGAAGAGGTGATCAAGGAATTAATCAGTTGGATAGTGCTTGCATGCAACACGATATTGCATATAATAATTCTAACAATTTAGAAGATCGACACAGAGCTGATTTAGAATTGATAAACATGGCTAAACAACGGATGAAATCCAAGAATGCAGGAAAAAGAGAAAAATTAGCTTCGTGGCTAGTGAGCAAAGTCATGAAAACCAAAGTAAAGCATGGTGCAGGAACAAAATCATTCAAATCTATTGTATCTACTATACGTACTCGCTTAAATAAGCTGAAGCCAAAAAGTAGTTCCAAAGCCATAAAAGTAGCATACTCCGCTGCGAAAAAACTCATTAAAAGCAGTAAAGGAGTTCGTTTGCCACGCATCATAACGTTACCAAAAACGGGTGGTTTTCTTCCCTTGATACCAATATTTGCTGGATTGTCTGCACTAGGTGCATTGGCTGGAGGAGCTGCAGGTATAACTAAAGCTGTAAATGATCATAAATCAGCTAAAAAAAACTTTGAAGAAGCACAAAGGCACAATAAAGTTATGGAATCTATAGCCATAGGGAAAGGTTTATACATGAAACCCTACAAGAAAGGCAATGGACTTTTTGTAAAAAGTACAAAAAACTAAGGAAAAGGTTACCCAACCGTGCTCTCACTAATATAGACATATTAGAATATGCTTGTGAATTCATACCCTACTTTAGAGGTGTTTATATGAGAGATGAATTACCAAAAAAAACTAAAGACATCGAATGTGCTATCGTAAATTTAGATAGTTCAGAGAATGAAGGCACACACTGGGTAGCCTACGTAAAATATTTTGATTATTGTGAGTATTTTGATAGCTTTGGAGATTTGAAACCTCCATCAGAGATAGTAAGATATTTAAAATCGAATATAACATACAATTATTGTAGTTATCAAAGGTTTGATACATCAAATTGTGGGCATCTTTGTTTAAAATTCCTGCAAGAATTTTGGAAGTCAAAATTGTAAATGGACTATGTACCGATATTAATTAAATACATATATATTTAAGAACTGGTTTTATTTTATTCATTTGAAAAATGTCTTTCACTCTGTCTATAACTGGTAATACATCTACTCTATCAACTAACTATTATCCTGCTTTAGAATTTGATGGTGAATATGAATGTGCTCTGCTGTATTTATCCACATTTAATTCAATTCCTAACATTGACAGTAGAAACAATAAATTTCATTATGGTGAAAATGAAATCATTGAGATACCGGAAGGTGCCTACGAACTTCAAGACATAAGTGATTATTTAAAAGCTAAAGCCAAAAATTCAACCATTAGTTTATTTTGTAACAATAACACATTGAAAACGTTTCTGTGCTGCACAAACGACATACATTTTGAAAAAGACAATTCTCTTGGTACGCTACTTGGCTTTAGTAAACAAACTCTGAAAGCTAATATAATACATGAGTCACAGCTTCCAGTTAACATTTTATCAACGACTGTGGTTAGAATCGAATGTGATATAGTGAGCGGATCATATATTAATGGAAAATCAAGCCATATAATTTATGAATTTGCACCGAACGTACCACCAGGATATCGACTTATAGAAATACCTAAAAATATCATTTATTTTCCTGTTAATCAAAATAACGTTAGCTCAATAAACATCCGATTATTAGATATTAATAATAATTTGATAAATTTACGAGGTGAAGAAGTTCAATTATATTTGCATATAAAGAAAAGATGATTGACTATAATAAATATGGTAACATAGAAGTAAAACACATCAGTGCTAATCGATCAACCCGAAAAGGAACAGCTAAGAAAAAATACAAAATTACTGAAGAAAATAAAAGGTTTCTAAAATTTATTGGACTTCTAAAATGAGTATTTTAGACATATTATTATCAAGTTTACCTGCATACGATAACACGATAGACGGCATTGAATATCATTCATATAAACCATACGTAACAAGTTTTAACAAGAATGATGAAGTTCGTATACCGATCAATCAACAGGATTTATACATATTACCATCAGCCAGTACCCTTTATTTGGAAGGAACAGTGAACGTTATCAAAAAGGATACGAAACAAAAAGCTGTAAGCTTTGAATTTACAAACAACCCATTACTTTTTCTTTTCCAAGATATTAGATATGAACTTAATGGAGTAGAAATAGATAGAATTAAAAATGCTGGTATAACTACAACTATCAAAAGTTTATTATCTATGAATGAAAATGAAGCAAAAATATCGAAAGCTTGGGGTTGGGATGTAAATGGTACGAAAAACATTCATGGAGGAAGTTTTTCAGCTTCAATACCGCTAAGTAATATTTTAGGTTTTGCTGAAGATTATAAGAAAATCATTATGAACTGTAAACATGAACTGATATTATTGCGCAGTAATACTGATTTAAACGCTTTGAAAATTCCATCTGGTGAGTTAGTTGAAGACATAATAATAAATAAATTAGTTTGGCGCGTTCCACACGTTAAAGTGTCTGACAAGGAAAAAGTAAATTTACTGAAGATTTTAGAAAAAGATCGTCCAATCAATTTTGCATTTCGAAATTGGGATCTGTATGAGTACCCTTTGGTGCCGCAAACCACAAAGCATACATGGGCAATAAAAACCTCATCACAGATTGAAAAACCAAGATATGTAGTTATTGGTCTACAGACCAACAGAAAAAATCTAGCGGAGAAAGATATGTCACGGTTCGATCACTGTAATTTAAGAGATGTCAAAGTGTATCTTAACTCTACATACTTTCCTTACGAATGCCTTAATGTAAATTTTATGAATGAAAAATTTGTTTTATTATACGAACAATATGTAAAATTCCAACAGTCTTATTATGGACGCAGGAGTGAACCGTTGCTAAGTGCTTTTGAGTTTAAAGAAAAGGCACCGCTTTTTGTTATCGATTGTTCAAGACAAAGTGAAAATCTTAAGTCAGGCCCTGTAGTAAGCGTACGCGTGGAGCTTGAAAGCAACTCACAGATACCTGATCAAACGTCTGCATATTGTCTCATTTTAAACGACTGTGTAATAGAGTACAGACCTCTGAGCAATTTGGTAAAGAAAATAACATGAATCCTAATATTGTAATCGTTGACCTTCAAGGCTTTAAGGATTCGAAAAATGCTTTTATTATAAAAGAACTAGCCATTTTCATCAATGGAGCTACTCAAAATTTTCTTGTGAAGCCTCCCTACTCATTTAACAGTTTAACGAAGGATGAAAAAAAGCAAGTTCGGTGGTTAGAAAATAATCGTGGAATTTTTTGGAGTGAAGGTTTTATTGACTACAGGGAGTTAAAGAGGACTATTATACCATATTTAAATGAAAAAAAAATTGTGTGTAAGGGCATGGAGAAAATTAAATGGATTCGAGATTTGTGTCAGAACTGTAAAATTATAGATATAGGTGACAATGGCTGTCCTAATTTTTTAAAATTGTATAATGACTATGAGAAAATAAAATGTGTAAGTTTGAATTGTGTACATCATAAGAAAAAGTGTGCATTAAAAAATGTAATGTGTATTAAGATGTGGTGTGATGACAACAATATGAATGTGTTTCTACCTAAGCTAATTTTTATTTAATAAACGAATTTATAAGTAATTATGTTTTATTTACCTATTTTTTTAAATCAACGTCGCGGGGAGTTCGTGGATGGAGGCGGCTCAAGACCGTTCGTCGCGACATTTCAAGGGGAGGCCTATGTCCTACAGAGGACTTCTACAGGCTGATGATGATGATGATAATTTAAATCAAAACAAATAAGTAGGGTTTAATTATTTATTTTCACAAACTAAACTAAGTAGTAAGAATAAACATAAAAATTACTTACTTAACACAAAACTATGAACTATATAGTAAGAAATAAACATAAAGATTATTTACTTTATTTACTTACAAACTAGTTATTTATTTATTACACAACTTTACAAATTATTTAATTATTTATTTTCACAAACGTGAAAATGAACTATGTACTTGTAAGAATAAACATAAAAATTACTTACTTTACTTACTTGCAAACGAACTAATTATTAATTACACAACTTCACAAATCACCCGCAATGTTTTCAGATATTTCTCTAATTATTCTTTCAGTTTTATTCATAATTTCGTCCGTAAACTCTTTCACTACATATTGTGCCGATAACATAACATTATTTTCACTGTCACATGTGTCACTAATGTCCATAACTTTTATTTGTATTAACCTTCTCCCTGTGCATTGTTCTCGGTTTAGGACGTATGAAGTCCGACGCTGGCGCTTGTTTAGAACTTCGCAATTGAATGTTTTCTTCGGTTTTCGTTTTGTTCTCTTTGGTTTTTTGTTGGTCTTCAAATCGAACAACTGAAAATCCTCATTAGGATCTTGCGCACAGTGAAATAATAAATCCTGGGTGTTAATTCCGAAGAGTGCATCCTGGGTCTCACAATCCTTGGAGTCAGTCATATCTAAAAAAAAAGGAAGAAAAGTATTACTGATATAATGCTTAAGATTTGAAGCTGACCTTTAATAAATCATATTGAAAAGTGAAAACACTTACCGTAAGTAGGAAGTAGGTACGTTGTAAAATTAGTATGCGTTTGTAGCTAACGCTGTTTAGAAAGAGAATGAATAAAATAATTGCATTTTCTACAATTTCAATGTAAACATGTTGATACCTGTCCAAACTTATTAGCTGCATAAAGCTAGGTATCCACTATGTTCGCAAATCTATAGCGCTCCGCGCTCCTTCAACTGGGTATTTAATAGACAATGACTGCTCAGTATGGAGAAGCGCGGAGCGATATAGTTTTGTGAACATAGTGGATACCTGGCTTAAGTATAATTGGAACCTGACACTGCACCTGCTGATGTATGTAATGATTGGTATAAGTATTTACTATGGCTTCTCTTCATTTTACTTAAATCGATTAGATCAATTTTAAGTATGACTTCAAATTCACTTACAAATTGGGAAGTGGTTAATTAGGTAGTAATAAAACAACAACAACAACATTTTTAATTATGATATTTTATTTATTTTATGTATGGTACTAATGTACAATTCTTAGTAGCTAGGTTTATATTTAGATATGTAGGTAGGTACTTACAATTTAACACTGTTTATTTAATTTATTTTCTAAATACTCAGGTTTACGTTTTAGGCAGTGCCTAAAGCAAAATGCCAATCATAAATTAGATTCTTACCAAAATCAATCAAGTACAATATTCATATAATTTAAAACATACATCTATTCTACCTACATTATAACTCCAAGGGTCGGTAAACAAAAACCAATAGAATATTATTAGTTTCTATCTAAAGAAATCACAAAGTTTCTTATAATTTTCAGCTATATTAAATTTTTTTAAATGATGCTAGTTGATAAGTAAACATTATTGTATATACATTCGTTTACAATTGATTGAAGGGCTGATGATAATATTAAGTATAATTTTTGAATTAATGTTATTTTACAAGATATTTTAATAAAATTTCTTTGGAGCAATTCTTGTTGTATTTAGAATTATATATTTATATTGTTTATATAGCAGCTATATACACTGTTTTCAGGTAAAACGCCTGTTAGATAAACTCATATCCCGAGAATGGATACGTGTCCCCATGCCCTGCTTGATTTTTTATCATGGGAAATCAAACGCTTATCATCTTTATTAGAGAGTGCTATTTTGTTTACTGAACGAGTGAATATTTCATGTTTTATGCTCTTAAATAAAATATTTTTTCTTCGTAAAATGTCATCCGTTAGCAATGTGTTTTTATAGTTAGAAATATCAAGATTGCGTACAACACAAGCCTTTATTCCTTTAGCCTTTTTAATTTCAGTGAAAGTATTTTTAATACAGTATAGTTTTGAGCGTAACCCCACAAATTCTGTTATTATTTTCCCTCCCATTTCATCTTTAAAAAGACCTGGCACTTTTTTATTTATTATTGGTAATTCATGATAATTATCTGGAGAAAAATTACTAGTATCGAAATAATTCATAAAATTTATTTTTAACTCTTGATAAAATTGTTTGGTTTGAATATGATAAATGAAGCTATCCGTATCAGTGTAACACATCTGCAAGCGGTCTCCATAGAATGGTTGAAATACCGAGTAGTGAAAATCATACATATGTGCTTTTGACAATTCAAGTACTGTAAATCCTATATACAACGGCTTGTCTAAAACTATACGATCAGGCTTCAATTGAATTGCAACTAAACTTTCTGTAAATACGGAAGAACTATGAAAATTAGGCCTAGCAATTAGTTTTTCAGCATGACTTCGTTTTTTTGTTCTATTGCTCTGATCATTCAATTGATTTACCAGTTTTACGTTAACTTTCTTTTGGTTGTTTTCCAACGTTTTTCCAAAAACGCTATTATTAAGCAGTTTAAAAAAATCTTGTTCAAAAGTTGAAGTAGATTTTTGTCGCAAACTTGTATTAAGATCAATATATTGCTTTAAGTAGGCACTTTGTCGAAACGTAATGACACGATGTATTTTTCTCAATATTAAACCATGTCTGATGCATGTTTTTAAATGCACGTAATGAATCACATAATTAAATTTGTCATATAAATTCGGAATGAGCTTTGGATTTTTTCCCCCCGGTGGAATATCTTTTTCAGGGCAAAACGGTAAGTCGTTATGATTACAATGTAAATTTTTGGGATAAATTAGGTCTACTTCAAGAATGAAGCCAAACTCACTGTCATCTGAAACACTGTTTACATCCAATTTATCGATTTCGATTTGATTGAGAAATCTAAAGTTTGATAACGGTAATGTTTGACTCATACTATATCCATAGAGATTGTTGCAATCTATATATACAATGTATGATTCTGGCATCAACGGATCATAACCTTCGATAAATTCATTGTTGGCTTTTGCATATCTTTGAGAACACAAACAAACTCCACCTCTTATGCCTGATTGAATCATATTCACCATCGCAAAGTCATCAATGAGTTCCAATTCTATGCTAGTTTTAAAAAGCATTGCATCAAATGATAAACTGGGTGCAGTTACATAGAAAGCAGGATCTAAGTGATAATGACGTTTACAAGTTTTCCGAAAATTTTCAAAAATATCTGTCAATAATAACACGTCAGTTTTTAAATACAAGTCAGTATATTGTCCTAAGTCACAAATACTAAATTCGTTCCAAACCGATTTTGCATGTGTGTAATCTTCATCTGAAATGTGTTCATTGTTCAGAGAGCTGTAAAAAGCGTCTTTGTATGGAAGAGATTGATCGTTATAGCGTTCCCATGAATTCATATATTCGTAAGGGTAGACCCCCTTACGTGTAAGAAGAGAAAACTGCGATTCATCTGGAAACCATTGATGTAAATGATTGAACTCATGGGTTTTCATAGTTTTAGCCAATTTTTCTAAACTGGTTCCTAAAAACTTGAAAGAATCAACAAACCGCAATTGAATAAATTCATCTCTGGATATAGGGATAAACTTAGTAAATGAGATGTAATTTTCTTTTGTTTTTGGAATAATTTTTATTGGTCCAGGTGCTTCCCCCAGCTTCCTAATGAATAAGTGGCAGCCGTAACCCGCTAAATTATGAAAAAAAATCGGCACAAACTTTGGGATTTTATACCGCAAATTGCATAAACTGTGGGCAGCTCCACGATATTGACCTGTAATATGACAGTGATCTCTAACTTTGTCGCCGAATAAAAAGTTCTGGCAAATATGACATCGAATTGCATTTTTATAATCTATAGCTTCAATTGTACTTAATTGTATAGATACATTTTGTGACTAAACTTCATGAATATTCCGAAGGTCATTGTAAAGAGATAAGACAAACTTGTCAACGCAATCAAATCCACGATATGACACAAATTTGTTGTAAGAAGGGTCAACAGAACAGACAATATTGTATGCAAACGCTACTGGCACATGTTTTTGTATGGTACGCGTATGTGGGCCTTCTGTCTGTAATATTCTGCTATCCTCTACATCTGCCAACATAGTTTCAAAGTCTGCATAAATTATAAAAGGTATGTCTTGCTTCCGATCAAAATTTTTAAATTTAATTACTGAACCTTTTTCTGGCAATACTGTGACAACACCGTTACAAGTATGATTTTCCACATCGTCAGCCGTTGTGAAAAATAATAAGCATGTATCACAAAAGTATATTTTTCCATTATGTTTGGTTATTTGAAGTCTTACTAGTCGCGATAAGTTTTTTATGAGGCAAAAATGCGATGTTGAATCCTTTTCTATATACAGTAGGTGTATAATTTTTTTGTTGACAGAATGCTCTGATTTGTAGAGTGGTCCTATAACAGTTTTATTTCTTTCCAAGCCGTAAATAATAAAACTTAATTGCGGATTATTTTTTTCAAAAACATTGATGTCAGAGAATGTCACTGGAAATGACATGTTATGAATATTCAATACCTCACTAAAATGTGGGTATGAAGTAACTCTGTCTTGGTGAGTCTTAGCAGGATAAAGAGCTGCCACTACACTCCACAAAAAGCAATACTCATCTGAGTTACGAATATTTATGCAAGCTTTTTTTTGCCTTATTACTCCAGGTAGCTGGATAAAAGTGCTGCCACCAAGTGGTTGATATTTATTTACATTGACCTCTAAATATACACAATTTAAAAAGACCCATCCTGAATCGCGGTCTTGAAATTCATCAGTTTTTGTTTGTAATGTATCCCTTATCGATACAAACAAAGACTCGAAATCATAATTACTATAGACAGGCCTATTTTTCGTACCAAATGATTTAATTTCAGTTTCATCATTTTTGAACATCAAAAACTTTGAGAAAAGCTCAAAGTTAACTTTAATACATATATGTTTTTGTAAACATTCGTCTAAAATAAGTTTTATTTTGTCTCGGATTGAGTTTAAAAAGACATCAATTTTGTGTTGGTCTGTATCTCGTGAGGCTATTCTATAAGAAATAATTCTACACCGAAACGCTGACGCTACAATTTCAACTCCATCAATATGTGGCTGAATCGAATTTTTTTGTCTGTGTTTGTTACTACGTAGATGTCCTATCCAAAACCTATTACAAACTGTTATTTTGCAAACTTCACAGAATGGCATTTCTATAATTTGCTTACGTCTACTTAACGTAAAAATCCTTTGGATAAATGTTTGAAAGAACTCCTCGAGAGTTTTATCGCTCTGCCCTGTGCTATGTTTACCTAAACAGATTATTTTATTTTATAATTATTGCTGTTAAGCATAAAAGTTTTACACCATAAAAATTTTAAGGTTTAATTTGTACCAGGATTGGTAAAAAATATTACTTGCAAGTATCTAACACCTACCTAGTTGATATCTAACCTTATTCAATGAAAGTATCAAATATAAAAAAAATATTTTGTTTAATTATAGTTGTATAAACATTTATTTATATGTAATTTTATTTGAATAAAATGTTGGCTCAGAGTTCTTGAACCTTTTAAATACGGTAGTGAAAAACTCTTGTAGAGTTTCCCACTCAGGACTGTTATCACCTAGACGTAATTTAACCGATGTCAGAGCCTTTTTGTATCGTTCCTCCGGACTGGTGTTTTCGATGTCCTCGACGCGGTAAAACTTAAGGTCGCAATAATAGTTACCGTCGGTGATGGTTACTGCGCGGCGGGACTGCCCATCGGAAACTCGAGTTGTGAACGATGACGTATTCACAGTACTGCCCCGGCCCTTGGTACTTGATGAGGAGCTGGTTTTTTCCTCCGCCTTTAAGATGGTGAAAATATTTTTTTTCAATTTCTTGTTCCTGTAAACAAAAAAGACACTGTTAGAATTGTTGTAAGCTAAACTTGGACTTCAGTGAAATCTCGAGAGTCGAAACTCACTTGCGTGGCAGGTGTTTTCAGGTTTAAGATTAGTCTCGAATGCTGGAGTTCGTTAATATTTTGTTTACTTACCAATGGAACTCCTCAATAGCATCAATAGCATTGCCATCAATAGCACTTGCACTGACGGGCGATATCTTGCGCTTCTGCACCTTAGCCTTTGAAGCCGTTGTTTTCTTGATTGGCTGTCGTACCGGCACCGATGCAACAGAGCTTTCGTACTCGCTATCGTAGTTAGACCTGGAAATAATGATGTAATGTTCAACTCTAGTTGAACTTTTTGATGAATCAAACATAGCAGCTTGACTAAAAAACTTACGTACATTTTCAGTGATTCTGTAGCTTGCAGAAGTTGCAGTGGGATGGCTGCGGAGCGGGCGCGGTGGTGGCAGAGCAGCGTCGTTGATTGCAGCTTCTTGGTTGTAGTCGGTGGGCGGCTGTCACAGCGGCGAGCGGGAGTGGCAGTTGCAGCGGCGGGCGGCAGGCGGTGGTGGCAGAGCAGCGTCGTTGATTGCAGCTTCTTGGTTGTGGTCGGTGGGCGGCTGTCACAGCGGCGAGCGGGAGTGGCAGTTGCAGCGGCGGGCGGCGGGCGGCGGGCGGTGGGTGGTGCTTGCAACGGCAGGCAGCGGGTGGCGGTCACAGCGGTGGTTGCAGCGTAGTTGAAGAGCGAAACTGTATTGATTTTTTCCCGTTTTTTCACTTATTTATACAAAAATATTTGATGTGTTAGCAATAATACTTCATTTTAATAATGGTACTAATCACTTGAACAAACTAATCAAATTTGAACCTTATTTCATATACTTACCTGCTGTAGTAATGGATACCTACTATACGTAGGTACTGGAAAATATTACCTTTTGACATCAACTCTTGAATATGCTATCCTATTTTCATCCTTATTTAGTAAACACGTGGCATTCAAACTTCAACACAATAATCATAAATATTAACAAAGGCGAGTAACGCTTTCAATGATTTATATCGTTATAGATGTGTCCTAGCAGTAGCATTATTTTTTAATGGAACTGTACTAGCAAATAATTGTTTTTTCATAAACTCTAATTAAGGTTCCAACGTACATTTGGTCAAACTTTTCGACTGAATTAGGCTTCAACTCTATGTTAAAATCTAGGACCCAGCAAACCTTAAATCTTATCGGATTGATTAAGATCTTAACCTAGCAACTAGCAAATAAATGTAATTTACCTATTTAATTTACTTAGACAGTAAATTAAATAGGTAAATTATAATAAAAATAGTAATAATAAGGTAATTATTAAACTAGTGGTAAAAGTACTAGAAGACGGATCTATTCATTAAAACATCTTTGGACGCATCGCGCTGGTTCTTAGAAGCTAATACTGCTGAATATATGCTTGGAGTATGTAAGCTTAGTCTAGACTAAACATAAATGAGATTGTGATAGATTTTTCATTTGACAAAAATATTTGAATTTGTTATTATGAATTAAATTATAGTTAGGTATGTTACATGAAATGTTCCGGAATTACCTAGGTAGCTACTTAACTTTTTGAAATTATACATCAAGGACTCACCCAAAAGTAATTCAGTATAACTACCTACTTACAAAAAATATATTGCCATATATTTTAAAATTTAATTTAATTATGTGCCTATCGTCTTATGTGTTCGTATATAATATTGAGATTTACTGTAGTCCGGACGCAAGCTAGTCCTCGGTTTTATATTATTTGTCTACAATGCTGAATTCAATCGGATTGAAATAATACCTGGTACTGGG
This sequence comes from Epirrita christyi, assembly GCA_951392215.1. Classification (NCBI taxonomy): domain Eukaryota; kingdom Metazoa; phylum Arthropoda; class Insecta; order Lepidoptera; family Geometridae; genus Epirrita; species Epirrita christyi. The sequence continues at coordinate 15,223,903 of OX595851.1, forward strand.
ACCGTGAGAACATGCCAAATGCCCATGGCTTGACTTGACGCGAGTTGTGTCTACATGCCTGTACAAGTTTAATTTATAAAGTGAGAAATTATCTGAATAAAAAAAGTGGTGATAAATCATAGTGATTAAAAATTATGTTTTTCGTTCCTAACCAAGGTAAGTGAATTGCTATTATAAAATCAGGTACCTACCTACAAAAGTTATAATTAATTTTCAATTTCTTACAAATTAAATTATTTAGACACATTTAATTTTTTTGAGTACCTATAATAACATATCATAAGTATGTCAATTTACCTACTTTCAACTTTTGGATGATTTTAATTGAAATTATTCTTCTACTTCCCCAGGCTCTTATAAAACTCCAAAACAATCACTTTCAAAATTACTTTTTCTCTATGTATGGTAAAAATAATATTACTTCCTATATAGTCTTATAGTATAGTTTAAAATACAATTTATGTTCACAGGTTCCTACCTACTGGAAGACCCATGCTGTGAAGACACAAGTCAAAGTTATTTCAGAAAATTAATTATTCATCAGTTTACAGGTAAGTAGATAGTGTTGCGTTATAGTCAAAACGTTAGTTTTTGAAACATTGTTAAATTTCCTTTCGAAAGGCTTTTTCTGGCTTTTTTTTAAATAACTGTGACTGGACTCCAATCGTAATGCCCAGCGATTTTGAGTTTGCGCAACAGATAATTAGGCACAACATGACATCTAGAAATGCCTGCGTTACATAATTAACGTACCTACCTATTTTAAAAGAAGAAATCACTTACATCTATTTTTATCATAAATTCATTTGGTGCAATGGTTATCATGGTTACTCATAAAAGAAAAATTAAAAAATTAAAATTTCTAAATCTTATTATTTCTAAAATTAAATCTTTTGAATAAATGACTGGGTTCCAGTTTAATCCTGGTTGGAAACATACTTTTAACATGTTTTGGCATTCAAAATCATGGATGAGGCTGAGTCACCTTCTCAGTTTGAATTATTATATATTCTTTGATTCTGACCAAGAAAAGCTAAAGTTTTTTTTGTTTTATTTAAAATAAATGTTTTTTGTTCTAGGTTTCTCCAAAAGTTTCGATTCGATGCAGAGAGCAGATAGATTTAGCTCCTATTCTATAAGTACTTAAGTTAGTATGGTGAATGATGTACTTAGTACCTAAATAAAATGATCCATTAAAAAAACCTTTAGTTATTGTAGTTATAAATCAAAAAACTGTTAATAACTAAAGGTTCAGTGTTGATTTTTATTGTGTCTTGTATAATAACTATATATGCACTGAAGTCGTATTGTATTAAATACGCGGTAAGGTTTTCAAAGGTAAAAATCGCAATAAACTCTATAACTTAAATGTTTAATGCGTGGAGGTAAGGTAAGGTAAAACAGTAAGTATGTAGGGATTCATTTGATAGCAACATCTATAGGTAGGCTAGGCATGCAGTGAGAGGTAATCTATGGATTTCCCAGCTGTAAGTGTGAGGCATTATAATCGGTGAGAGATAATCCTACCTTGGGCTCTCAGGGTGTTACTTGCCATGGTTCATCCAGCCGATTTGTATTTGCAATTATAATACAGATAAATATTGGGTTCTGTAGGGTTTTTTGTAGGTTTCTCAAACCGTATATGTTAGGTTAGGTACCACAGTTGGTGGGAGATAATCCTACCTCGGGCTCTCGGGGTGCTACTTACCATGGTTCACCCAACCAGCTGTGTTAGGTTAGGTACCACAGTTGGTGAGAGATAATCCTACCTTGGGCTCTCAGGGTGTTACTTGCCATGGTTCATCCAGCCGATTTGTATTTGCAATTATAATACAGATAAATATTGGGTTCTGTAGGGTTTTTTGTAGGTTTCTCAAACCGTATATGTTAGGTTAGGTACCACAGTTGGTGGGAGATAATCCTACCTCGGGCTCTCGGGGTGCTACTTACCATGGTTCACCCAACCAGCTGTGTTAGGTTAGGTACCACAGTTGGTGAGAGATAATCCTACCTCGGGCTCTCAGGGTGGTACTTGCCATGGTTCATCCAGCTGATTTGTATTTGCAATCATAATAGAGATAAATATTGGGTTCTGACAAAGTTAATGAGAGATTGGACCACGAAAGAGTATGATCGAAGATCATACGAATGAAGTGGTCCAGCTCTCTCATTAACTTACTACTGTAATAATATTTCATAGATATATTGCGATATTACTGTAAGAATATTGATTTCTTTGAAACGCTCCCTCAAGGAGTCACGCGACTTCATTTTATAAATGGCACGTATTGCCCGTTGTTGTAAGACAAAAATAGCTTGGATATCTGCTGCTTTACCCCACAGTATGATACCATATGACATAACACTATGGAAGTAGCTAAAATAAACAAGCCTAGCTGTAGCTTCATCAGTAAGCTGCCTTATTATACGAACTGCATATGCAGCGGAACTAAGTCTACCAGCAAGAGCCACAATTTGTGGTGCCCACCAAAGATTTAAATCGTAGATACGCCCTTACCGTTGAGAGACCGAGCCGTAATGTTTCCTCGTGAAATAAGATAGCTCGCTCATTAGGACTCAGTGCGCATCTGAACACAGTGCGAGCTGGGCGTCTTGTAATTTTGACGATTTTCTATGAAAAGTGTCACAAAATGCCATCGTGTACATTTCGCAAGTGCAACAACAACCCCAAAAACACAAATAAAGCCAAAGGCGTAACATTTCACTCGAAAATATTGTGATTTAATTAAATAACAATTTTTTTCTGTCCGTTGCCCAAAATATTCAAGTTAAAATGGCAAGTGGACGAAAGAGAAAGTAGTATTTGCAACTTCTTTAGGAGAAAAAGAGATGGCACTATTTTCTCGGTTCATTTGTTGTGCGATCGAAAACCAATATATAAAGACACGCGGCTGTACAGAGGCTGCGCTTTATAATGGTAAGCGTCCACTTGTCGGTATCGTACGCAACGGATGCATCGCACGCAACGGATCGTAGCATTCTTTGTATAGAGACTCATATAAGTGCGTCCACCTGTCCGCATCGTACGCATCGCACATCGGCAATGCCGACACCGTTGCTCCGAGAGGCAACTTTTGCGATGCGTGTCGATGACGTCATACGGAATGCCGATCAGTGGACGCACCTATGTTTCCTTTTTACTTTTTTTTCCAATTCTTCCTCTTCTGCTAACAAACAAGCTATAACGACAATTTGTTCTTCATCGCTTTCCTCCATCCTCACAGAGTCCGCACGTACGGTCACTACGAAAATCCGAATGAACTGGCATCGTCAATCCGTATTCTGGATCGGATTGACGTATACTCACCGTCGGTAATCCGTACGCTGCCGATACAGTGGACGCACTGTGAAAACTTGTATCTGTTTGATACGACGCGTCCGTTGCGTACGATACCGACAAGTGGACGCTTACCATTAGGGATCATCTACCTATGGTTTTGATATGCTCGGTAGCGTCAGCAGATTCAAGAGCGTAGTCACGGACCGCGCCGCGCCGCGTCCGCGTCATTGAGATTTAATTAATTGTATAGAAAATTGAAATAGCACTGAAAAAACGCGTATTTCATTTATTATTTTTATTTTTTGTTTCATATTTTAGAAGTTCAATAATTTAAATAAATTATACATTTGTTTTAATTTAATATTTTAGATTTCCGCAAGAAGCAATTTTTAAGGAAAAATGGATAAAGGTTATTGAAGTAGACCAAAGAGACGAAGAGTGGCTGGCTACCTACAAAATTTGCTCAGCACATTTCAAGGACAACGATTTGTATTTGACTCCACTCATGGTCGTGGTTGGGTCGTCGTAAATTAAAACTTAATGATTTTGTGATGGTTCCGTGGTTGGCCGAAAAGCTGGTATTGACCAGTTTTTCCGCCAACCACGCCTGCTGATCAAAATATACCTAGTTCACCCCTCCGTGATATATACGTGTCGGATACAGATTCGATTTTCGATACACCTAGAAAAAATAATTTGAAAAACAATTTAGTACTTAATGAAAAAAGCAGAAGAGAGATTATAAAGCTGAAAAAACAAAACAAGTAGGTATTTAAAATCCAAAAATATTTCTCTGCGAGAGTTAGTCTAGGTCTTTGAAAAACAGGAAATATTTTAATAAAGACGATTTCAACGAATTACGGCCCGTTCACACATGTCTCCGTTTTACTGTTCCATTTTATCGTGTACGTTTTTTTTTCGTCGATGGCGTATGTAGTTGTATGATCGACTTCACACATGGCACAGTATTCTGTATACAGTAAAAAATATCGTTCCGTAAAAAAATTACATTCCGTTTTGTCATCGAATACTGGACGACGGAATAGTAAAAATATACGGATACGTAGAATTTTAACGGATAGATACTGTGTGCGTGGCGGGCGGTGTGTGCGGGGTGGAGGGGGAGTGATGCGACAGGTTTTGACTCGCATTTTCTATTGTATATTCATAGAGAACGTACGCGTGCATTGTGTGTAATAATTATTATAATCACTGATCAACCATGTCAACCAAGGAGTGGGAAAAGTTAATAGATCATCATCCTTGTAGAATAGCGGCGGTATACTGAGGGTTTTCTGTTCACACATCGCATCCAGTAATGACGGATCCGTTGAACGTTATACGGTGCCTATATGTGAACAGAGCATAAATTTATGACGTATCCGTTAAAAACGTACCAGTAAAACGGACTCCCATGTGTGAACGGGCCGTTAGCAGTGAAAGCTGAAGATGCAAACAAAGACTTTTTATTAGCAATCGCCCAAAAAAAAAGAGTAATTCCAGCAAGTCTGAGGAAATTTTACGCGACGTTACATTATTATTCTCAGTTTAATTATTATTTCTTTGCTTGTTGTCTGATGAGTTTGCTGACCGTACATGGATTGCACACTTTTTAGACAATGGCACATATTTTCGATTTCAAGACTTACAGGACGTTAATTTTTTCACGAAAGCTCGTGCAATATGATTTCACAATAAATGGTAATATCAACAGTTAAGTTTATTGGCAAAATCACGATTTTTAACTATTCACTAGTGTGCGTGCGTCAGCATTTTGTTCACGCACATATTCAAATACAATGCAACAGTTTTCGGTGCCTGGGCGTATCTACGATTTAAATCTTTGGTGCCCACTGCAACCCTGCATCAATATTAAGCCCTAAGAAAATGGTAGACTTGACAAGATCAAGAGTCTCCCCATTTATTTTAATATTAGTTGGATAATGTTTTACATTTGGACCTACTTCTGCAAACCGGAACCAACCCACACATATAGCAAAATTGAGTTAAGTACACAGAAAATTTTCAAATAGCACCTTATGTCAACCCTGTAAGTATCATAACGATCTGACAATATTCACCTAATCAAATATTATGTCTACAAAGTTACCAACCCACAAAACAACAGTTGTAGACTAAACTAATAAGACCCATGCCTCATGGTACTCAGAAAACTGAAGAATTTCTGTGTTTGTGTTTTTCTATAGAGATCCAAATTACATGGTTCTTTTATAAAATATTTCAAACATCAGTTGTAGACTAAACTAATCAGACCCAGGTCTCATGGTACCCAGAAAACTGACGCATTTCTGTGTTTGTTTTTTTCTAATAATGAACCAAACAACATGATTCCAGTTAAAAAAAGTGTTGATAAGTTGTTATGTGCAAAAAACACAATAAAATATAAATATAAAAAGTATGCTTCATCTGATTCTGCAAGATGCACTTATTTTTTATGTGAACCTTGTTGGTGATGAAAACATCGATGACGATATGGAAGGTTTTTTGGGCATACCTGATTTTGAACTAGAAGATGAAAATGAGTTAACATTGAAGTTTAAACTAAAAACCACTCCAAAATTAGGGTACACCTGAAAAATCTTATATAGTCTTCGATGTTTAAGGTTTCGTGCTTGATTTTTTTTAAATAAATAATTTAAAGTAGAACTATCGAGTATTATTTATTACAACTTCATAAAAATAACAAAAATAACACCTAAAACCAAAGAAAAATTGAGAGTGTATAAAAATAACCAGGAACCAACCCACATTAAGGAGTTTTGCTAAAACAGAACCAGTGAGTTATTTAAAAAAAAATGATTCATTCCCACTAGTCCCTTTTGGCCTTAGAGAATTTATGTAGGGAGATGGCATGCTCAATTTCTTGTACTAAATTATATTCATTATTATTATTTCTGCCACTTTTTGCGGGAGGCGAGGTAAACACGTACAGCACACATTTACTTACTCACGCACACTCATGCAGAAAGTTGAGGCGTGTCTATAAACGCACACGGAAATAAAAGCTGTCACACAAACATAAAACAAGCACACAAATAAATAATTTCTGTAATTACACTATTGGTTAGTTGTACACAAGCGCAAAAACTAGTGATGGGGTGTAAAAGAATGAATGAAATTAAGATTATTCATTGTCTATTGATCTTGTCTATGGGTGGGTGTATGTTTATTATGTTTGAATGGGTGAATTGATTCATATTGATCAAAACTAATCGCGTAACAAACATCCAAAAAATACATAGTCAGTTAAATTGATTTTTAGGATTTAAGAGGTCACCGGTAGGACGCGTACGTCCATTTGCACGCGAACGAAGTTTGCTTCTATTTTGGCTATTATTTCTTCAAACTCCATGAAATTTTGTATTCATGATCAGTACACTAATATCTAGACCTGTGGTGCGTTGGTTTCTTATAAAATTATATGGTTTCCAAATCACACGCATCAGGCATGTATGATCTGCAAATATTTGTTCCGGGTCTGGGTGTTATGGTACCAGGTACTCGTAGTTCCTGATACCTACGATACAGGGAATCCTAGTGTGGGATCAAGACTACGTATGTGACTATTGAATGTTAAAAAAAAACAATATTTTGGCTCCTGCTCGGGATGGATGTAAGGTTGGGTCCCGTGGTATTAAGGAGCTCCTCCTCATTGACATGGCCATCAGACAGAAGGTCAGAAGGAGCAAGGGAAACCTCTCGGCTGCTTATATTGATTATAAGAAGGTCTATGATTCGGTGCCACGTACATGGATTTAACAATTATTATAAGCTGGGATTAAGACATTTTATATTGTATTTTTTAATGAAAATATAAGCTATTGGTTTTAAAATGGATCAATTTATTGTAAAGAAAATGTATTTTCGTGGGTTTGCTTTTTTCATACGAAACGAGATTCGAATATCCGAATACTTTTGCATACCTGCCTTATTTCATATTGTGATTGACGAAATAACCCTAAAACCGAAAAAAAATAAAATACAACCCTCTTAAATAACCTTACAACCCCTTTTAACCCCAAAAACAGCTATATAATCAAGCCCATTTAACCTATATTTTGGCTGGTATTGAACTATGTAGGTAGGTATTGATATTTTCTTTGGATCAGGTTTTTTTTACAGCTTTGAGATCGTTTTTTCGGCTTGAAAATTCCCTATCCTGTTAATTCCATAAAAATCGTTGCAGCCTCTTTCGTTCATTCATTCGTTCGTTGTTTTCACATCACTTGTCCCCGTACCAAGAAATTACGTATCGTTATTTCTGTCGTAAGCTTGCAGTAAGAAAATATATTTTACGGTGAAATTAATGGCTTAAATTGTGTTGTCAATTACTTAAATGTGATAAGAAACTCCATATTTTGTTAAATTTTATGTTTCCGACCGCCATTTACACGAAACCACAGCACAACCAACCATTTTTAGGAGCTCCGTATAGCGACAGGTATGAACGCAGAATGGCGAACGATCGTGGCTAAACTAGTTTTTATAAACTGACACGAACGACCGTTCATGTACTTCGGCAGAGGGGAAAGCGTATGCTTGCCATCTCCCTACTATAAATTCTCTAAGCTTTTGGCAGTCCCTTTAAAGGTACTAATGGGACTTTTTTTTCCCACTAGTTCCTTTGAAATAATCAAAGGGACTAGTGGGACATCATGTAACGTCATTTTGTCCCTTTAACCCTGGAAACTCTAAAATCGAGTGTGCAGCCACTTATATTATACATAGATAAGATAATTAAACCCGTTTATTCCAATCTTTCCTACCAACTGCCTGATGGAAATAATTTTCCCCATTTTTAGGGTAATTTCCAAAAAGTTGGAAAATCAAAATTCTGATGATGCAGAACTTAGAGAATTTATGTGGGGAGATGGCATGCTCAACTTCTAGTACTAAATTATTTCTGCCACTTTTTGCGGGAGGCGAGGTAAACACGTACAGCACACATTTACTTACTCACGCACACTCATGCAGAAAGTTGAGGCGTCTCTATAAACGCACACGGAAATAAAAGCTGTCACACAAACATAAAACAAGCACACAAATAAATAATTTCTGTAATTACACTATTGGTTAGTTGCACACTAGCGCAAAAACTAGTGATGGGGTGTAAAAGACTGAATGAAATTAAGATTATTCATTGTATATATGGATCTAGTCTATGGATGTTTGTTTATTATGTTTTAATGGGTGAACTGATTCATATTGATCAAAAGTAATCGCGTAACAAACATACAAAAAAACATAGTCAGTTAAAAATTGATTTTTAGGATTAGGACGCGTAGGTACGTCCTTTTGCACGCGAATGAAGTTTGCTTCTATTTTGGCTATTATTTCTTCAAACTCCATGAAATTTTGTATTCATGATCTGAGACCCGCGGTGCGTTGGTTTCTTATAAAATTATATGGCTTCAAAATCACACGCATCAAGCATGTATGATCTGCAAACATTTGTTCCGGGTCTGGGTGTTATGATACCAGGTACTCGTAATTCCTGATAGGTACCTACGATACAGGGAATCCTAGTGTGGGATTAAGACTACGTATGTGACTGTTGAGTGTTAAAAAAAAACAATATTTTGGCTCCTACTCGGAATGGATGTAAGGTTGGGTCCCGTGGTATTAAGGAGCTCCTCCTCATTGACATGGCCATCAGACAGAAGGTCAGGAGGAGCAAGGGAAACCTCTCGGCTGCTTGTATTTATTATAACAAAGGTCTATGATTCGGTGCCACATACATGGATTTATTAATTATAATATAAGCTGGGATTAAGACATTTTATATTGTATTTTTAAATGAAAATATAAGATTTATTGTTAAGAAAATGTATTTTCGTGGACCTGTTTTTTTCATACGAAACGAGATTCGAATATCCGTATACTTTTGCATACCTTCCTAATTTCATATTGTGATTGACGAAATAACCCTAAAACCGAAATAAAATCGGAAATACAAACCTCTAAAATAACCAACCCTTTTAAACTCCAAAAACAGCTAATCAAGCCCATTCAACCTTTATTTTAGGCTGGTATTGAACGACGTAGGTATTGATATTTTCTTTAGAATGAGGTTTTTTTTACAGCTTTGAGATCGTTTTTTCGGCCTGAAAACTCCCTATCCTGTTAATTTCATAAAAATCGTTTCAGTCTCTTTTGTTCATTCATTCGTTCGTTGTTTTCACATCACTTGTCCCCGTACCAAGAAATTACGTATCGTTATTTCTGTCGTAAGCTTGCACTAAGAAAATATATTTTACGGTGAAATTAATGGCTTAATTGTGTTGTCAATTACTTAAATGTGATAAGAAACTCCATATTTTGTTAAATTTTATGTTTCCGACCGCCATTTACACGAAACCACAGCACAACAAACCATTTTTAGGAGCTCCGTATAGCGACAGGTATGAACGCAGAATGGCGAACGATCGTGGCTAAACTAGTTTTTATAAACTGACACGAACGACCGTTCATGTACTTGGGCAGAGGGGAAAGCGTATGCTTGCCATCTCCCTACTATAAATTCTCTAAGATGCAGAACCATTTCGAGTACCCCAAAATGTTGCCTGATGGAAATAATTTTCCCCATTTTTAGGGTAATTTCCAAAAAGTTGGAAAATCAAAATTCTGATGATGCAGAACCATTTCGAGTACCCCAAAATGTTGCCTGATGGAAATAATTTTCCCCATTTTTAGGGTAATTTCCAAAAAGATGGAAAATCAAAATTCTGATGATGCAGAACCATTTCGAGTACCCCAAAATGTTGCCTGATGGAAAGATCTATATGGAACAAATTTGAGCGAAAATCCAAATTCCAATCTGTCCGACTAGTCAGGCTAACAGTTTTGAATAATTTTGTCCAAACAGTTAGACTAACGAACTGTTGGTAGGAATAAACGGTTAATCCAGGGCGTAAAGTATCTCCATTCCAAATTTCACTCAAATCCATTCAGTAGTTTTTACGTGAAAGAGTAACAAACATCCATCCATACTCACAAACTTTCGCGTTTGTAATATTAGTAGGAAGTATATTTTGTTCTACCGGGAGAAGTCGAACATTGAGGATTTTTTCTTTGTAATATCCATTTTTAGCGTAGAAAACGTAAATCTTTAAAAATGAGGTAGCAAAACTACAAATAGATGGCATTCTTCATTAAAAAAATTTTTTTTTCTTCACAAAATCTCTCATGTTAGAGAAATTGACTCGGTGGTTTTAGATGTCTGGTGGATCACCCATACTAACATACTTACATAGCCGTTAAATACAAAACCGTTTCTTCCCCACTTAAGAGTCGGGCTGATAAAGGTGTCATCGCGAGGTCTCGCGAACTCGGTTCGGAGCGAACTACCAGTTATTAACAATCCCATTGTCAAACAGGGACTGTAAAATCCTTTCCGGTTGAAGTCAATAAACGATGTACCTACCGTAGTAATAGAGCTCGCTATAACGAGAAGTCGATGTAGCGTGGAATCGACATGCTGGGAACAATTCGCAAAATGTAGCATAGGCTACGTGCAGCGCAAACCCTCTTTTCTATCCCCCTGCCCAGCATGGGTTAAAAGTCCCATTAGTACCTTTAAAGGGACTGCCCAAAGGGACTAGTGGGAATGAATAAAAAAAAAATAAGGTAAATATTTATGTTTTTCTTCAAAATTACATTAGAATTTGTAGAACAGTATATTTCGAACAATATTGTAAGTAGTCATTGTTAAAAATAGACTAACATTTTTTTCTACACAACTTTTACACAAATCTGTATTTTCTCAAAACTTTCATTTTCTGGATTGGTTCCTGTTTGCAGAAGTAGGTCCATTTGGCAATGTGAATTTGATGCATTTCGTTTTTTTAGCATTAAGCAAAAGATTATTAACTGTGAACCACTCAAGAACACGCGATAGTGAATCATTTACATCATCGTAATTAGATTTAGATCTATCAACTTTGAAAATCAAAGAAGTATCGTCAGCAAATAGAACTATGTCACATATGTCTTTCACAAAAAAAGGGAGATCGTAAATGTAAACTAGGAATAAAAAAGGGCCTAGTATTGAACCCTGTGGCACCCCCATGACATTAGTCGATCCTGAAGACCTTTCACCACAAACATCAATTTTTTGGACCCTATTGGATAAGTAAGAATTTACAAGATTAATTGCCTGATTTTGTATGCCATGTTTTAACTTGGAAATTAAAGTGTCATGCCTCACGCAGTCAAAAGCTTTAGACAGGTCGCAGAAAACTCCGATCGCATCCTGCGAGTTCTCCCATGCTTCAAATATGTGTTCTAAGAGCATGGTACCAGCATCGGCTGTCGAACGACCCTTAGTAAATCCAAATTGATGACTATGAAGAAGTCCGTGGAGGTTGAAGTGTGACAATAACTGAGTAAGAATAAGTTTCTGGAAGATTTTACTTAACGCAGGCAATATAGAAATTGGCCTATAATTACCTGGATCTTTTTCATTACCAGACTTGAACAAAGGAATTAATTTACTACGTTTCATAAGATCAGGAAAGACTCCCTCGTCAACACATCCATTGAAAATGTAGGCCATACACGGCGCAATATCAATAATTATAACACCTAACACCTTTGTAGATATTCCCCAAAGGTCTTCAGTATTTTTAATATTAAGTGATGTCTTAACAATATCATTGGCATTAACGTATCTGAAATTAAACGCGACCTCACACTTATCAACATTTAATTCCAATAAAGCAGATGCTCCAGAGGCAGTTGATTTTAAAGATTGAGTCACAATTTTAGGTATACTAGAGAAAAAACTATCAAAGAGAGATGAACGAGCGAAGCGAATTCTCAGAAGGTTTCAAGGGCGCGTATGCGTAAGGGGAGGTGGCGTTTGTATTTATGTATGTTAGTCTCGTTCCCACGTTCCTGAGGATAACGTGTTCGAACCGTTTAGTTTATTCGATAGTCATGAATTTTGGTAGGTAGGGTAAGGGTAAAAAAAACTGGTCAAATGGGATGTCAAGAAAGGGCTTAATTTGAATATTTCACAATGAGGGCTTTTCATCTTCGATTTAAAAGAAAAAAAGTAGTTCAAATTGGTTCGATAGATGGCGCTGACAACTGTATCAATCAAGATTGTCTGTGGTGCACGCGTACAAAACTATTATTCTAAGTTGTCTGTGGCTATATTAGTCATGATATTCTGTTTGTGATTGCTTCTTGAGTGTGCGCTAGTGATTTCGTGGTGTTTTAGTAGTAGGCAAAAATAAATACCACGAAACGAAAATTATTTCTACGTTGTCTATGTTGACATTTAACTTTATTTTGACACTTGACTGCTACGTTACAGAGCAGCGCCATCTATTTTCAACGCTGAAAGCATGATTTGAAACGGCCGTGAAAACCCCTCATTACCACGCAAAGTAGTTACACTACTAATGCAGAGAGCTGATTCTAACTATTTTGCACACAATTGACACGGACGTCTCGTGTAGTGTAGTGTGGATTTTTGTATGGAGCCACTGATGAGCGTACACTCTGTGAACCTTATTTTCCATACAAAAATCCGTGTTACACTACACCAGACGTCCGTGCCAATTGCTTGTCAAAACGCAGAATCAGCTCTCAGGAGTGTCTTTAATTTGGCTCGTCTTTTAATAGCCTCTAATGAGGTTATTTTATCAAAGTTTGATTTAGTACAGTTTGTACTATTTTATTTGTTTTCGACAAGCTTTTGACGTAATTTTGACAGACGTTGCTATTTGTGGGAGTTTGCATATTCAAATACGCGGTTGGCGGTCTTTTTGCACGTAATTTCACAGCTTCGAGCTAGACGGACTTCCTGCCGCGGGTTATTTACAGGCCATATTTTAGAGTTTTTGTACACAAATAAAACTTGAGGATGCATGAAAACTTCAAATCACAGGCCATAGTTTTTTTTAAATATCCACATCTGAACGCGTCCAGTCCACTACCTAGTGCTGCCACCTGGAACTAGCTCTATTTATGTTTACAGAACTGCTAAAGTTTCCTTGCTTTCACAAATATTACATTTATGGGTTGGGTGAGACAACACTGGCATTGTTCCAACTCAGGGCAAGTTTGTTTGACTATTCAATATAACATAATATCTACGATTGCAGGTAGACATTGGTAGCGATCCTGTGCAGTTTATGAAATCTTCTCTCTCTCTTTCCTTACTGAAAAAAGGGACCGCGATATTATTTTAGCGTCGTTTAAATTTAAAGAATGATGCACAGAAGCGATACTATTATAGAAAAAAATATTTTATTGATATTTTGCAAAGCTATTTCAGTAATAGTTCAGTCTTGTACACGTCTCGAAGCGGCATCGCGTGTCACCAGAGGGCGGGAGAGCGAGGGGGCCCTTCAGTCGCTGGGCGGAGTATGCTCACTGGCCCAGGATCCACAGCATGTTCAGCCCAGCGGCGCCGAGATGCAGGCGGCAGAGGGCAGGAGGCGCCCCCCGCGCCGCCGCCGCTATGAACAGCAGCAGAGTGTGCAGCAGGTTGTTCCGGCCTCGCGGCAACTGTCGAAAAGTGAGGGGTCACTCACACTCTGTATCTACACATTATGTTTGCGAGTCAGCGCCAGCTCAAGAGAGGGGCTCACCTCAATGGTCTCGTCTCCCAGCACGAGCGCGTAGTGTGGGGGACTGCGCGCGACACGATGCAGCGCGAGGGGGCGCGCGGGGGGCGCGGGGGCTTCGCTTACGTGGCGCGCGCTGAAGTCGCCCCCCGGCACCACCAGGTCAAGGTAGGTGGCAAGCAGGTGCAGCAGCAGCTCCGCGTCGGGGGGGCGCGCCACGCTCCAGCCGCGCCCGCCGCCGTCCCAGCGGAACGCGCTCAGGCAGCCGCCGTGACTCAGATCTAAACACACAGACGACTCTATCAACTTACATTCATCATCATCATCATTAGCCTGTAGCAGTCCACGGCTGGAACTGGCCTCCCCCATAGAATACCACGGTATACGGTCTTGAGCCGCCTGTATGTAATGTATTTAGTCTATCAAGAGTCTACTGACCGCCCGGTTTGTGGTCTCCGTTCGAGCAACTTTATTTCCCAACGTTTGTCAGAGGCCCAATTCTCTAAACGTGGCAGTGCGCCTGACACGAGATTATATTGTGATTTGATCGTTTTTTAATAAGAGAATTGGACCTCTGTCACTGCGCGTGATTTTTCAGTTACGCATTACTTTGAACTCTACAGTTATGTGTTTATACTGCCCAATGGAAGAAATCGCTTTCAGCTATAAAAACGCCCAATCATGTGTTCCTGGTAAACAATAAAGTATGGCCTGTCCATTGTCAAGTACAATATAAGTAATATAAGTGTAATAGTAGTAGTAGTTGTCATTGGCAAGTCGTCAAGTACTCTGTAAAGTCATGTTCTAGTAAATCGATGGCAGTTTACTAGAATGTTCCTGGACAATTTCCACCCCTTCGAAAAGACACGTAATACACTTATTTTGTTTAAATTCACTAGTATGTGCTCTTTATAAGCTACACCGGTTAAAATGCCACCAAAATTACACGATATAACTCAAAAAAACACTAGAATATGAAATAAAATAAAAAAGGACTCCCTTCGAAAGAGCAGAAAATGTCCCACTTTTGATTTATTGAACGAGCGAAGCGAGTTCTCTGAGTCAAGTTGGAAGAATCGGCGTTTGTATGTATGTATATATGTATGTATGTATGTTTGTCCGATGAAAACTTCCAAAACGTTAATCCGATCTTCATGAAATTTGGTATGGGGGTAGATAGTATTGGTACACAGCGAATGATGAACTGCCCATACAAACGTAATACCGACGTCATTTGTAATTCGAGCATATTTAAACCATATTATGCTATTATTCGGATTCGTATAGTATTTATCTATGTTCCCAGATAGTTTTTTTAATCAAAATATTTGCCTAAAATTAACTGTAAGCGAATTGCATTTTGTATATTTTTACGACCTAAACGACATGTTTTCATCTTATTTGTTTCGTATTAAAAACAACGATATGTTACGTATTTTATGTGTAGGAACATAGCTTATATTGTCAAGTAACAGAATATCAACAGGATATGAAAAAAACAACAAGTTTTTATTCATAATTTTTGGTATTACGGAACTTGATCAAATTTCTAACAAATTCTGAACGCCCATATTGCTATCGCGTCAGAACCGAGGGCCGGTCGGGGAACTACGGTTGTGTGATGTTTGACAACTCGACAGGCACTCACACTAGTACACTGTGTAACCCCGCGCTTCGCTTGCTCTTGTGTTTGTTCAACTATCTGTTTGTTATATATGACATTGCAATATATTTGTCATTTTATTTAGATTTGCCTTGTGATTTGGAATGAAGTAACCTAGGTAACTAACATACCTACGACTTGTGCTTTGTTTTCCATTCAGTACCTAGATTTTGCGTGAAATAGTAGCGGCTCAACTTTCCAATAGCGACTGTGAGCTCGGAGGTTCATATTTTTATCACATGAAGTTTCACATAACACAAGCCTAATATGAAATGGCGTACTGCGGAAACCAATAGTTTTAGCATTGTGAGCTCTGACAAAAAATCAAAGAAAAATATTTCAAAGTAAATGCTCAACTTTCCTTTAGCGACTGTGACCTACGAGGTTCATATTTTTATCACATGTAGGTTCACATAGCACAAGCCTGAATATGAAATGGCGTACTGCGGAAACCAATAGTTTTAGCATTGTGAGCTATGACAAAAAATCAAAGAAAAATATTTCAAAGTAAATGCTCAACTTTCCTTTAGCGACTGTGACCTACGGAGGTTCATATTTTTATCACATGTAGGTTCACATAGCACAAGCCTGAATATGAAATGGCGTACTGCGGAAACCAATAGTTTTAGCATTGTGAGCTATGACAAAAAATCAAAGAAAAATATTTCAAAGTAAATGCTCAACTTTCCTTTAGCGACTGTGACCTACGAGGTTCATATTTTTATCACATGTAGGTTCACATAGCACAAGCCTGAATATGAAATGGCGTACTGCGAAAACCAATAGTTTTAGCATTGTGAGCTATGACAAAAAATCAAAGAAAAATATTTCAAAGTAAATGCTCAACTTTACTTTAGCGACTGTGACCTACGAGGTTCATATTTTTATCACATGTAGGTTCACATAGCACAAGCCTGAATATGAAATGGCGTATTGCGGAAACCAATAGTTTTAGCATTGTGAGCTATGACAAAAAATCAAAGAAAAATATTTCAAAGTAAATGCTCAACTTTCCTTTAGCGACTGTGACCTACGAGGTTCATATTTTTATCACATGTAGGTTCACATAGCACAAGCCTGAATATGAAATGGCGTACTGTGGAAACCAATAGTTTTAGCATTGTGAGCTATGACAAAAAATCAAAGAAAAATATTTCAAAGTAAATGCTCAACTTTCCTTTAGCGACTGTGACCTACGAGGTTCATATTTTTATCACATGTAGGTTCACATAGCACAAGCCTGAATATGAAATGGCGTACTGCGGAAACCAATAGTTTTGGAGCTATTCATTTTTGAAATTTGCTAAAAACCGGTTTCCGGTCTCCATATTTTGGTGATATTTTACTATTTGTCAGTGTTCGGATACGATTTTCGGCTTTTGACATTGACAAATCCAAAATCGTATGGGAACACTGATAAGTAAAATATCACCAAAACATGGCGTTCGGAAAGCGGTTATTAGCAAATTTCAAAAATGAATAGCTCCAAAACTATTGGTTTCCGCAGTACACCATTTCATATTTAGGCTTGTGCTATGTGAACCTACATGTGATAAAAATGTGAACTTCCTAGCTAGCAGTCGCTAAAGTAAAGTTGAGCGTTTACTTTGAAATATTTTTCTTTGATTTTTTGTCATAGCTCACAATGCTAAAACTATTTGTTTCCGCAGTACGCCATTTCATATTTAGGCTTGTGTCTACATGTGATAAAAATATGAACCTCCTAGCTCACAGTCGCTATTGGAAAGTTTAGCCAAACTCAACGATCATCAAAGCACCAACCTGCCCCCTTATTCGCTCTGACCAAACGTAACATAACGCGGGCTCGTTACGATATCTGCGTGGAATCATCGCTGAATCGTATGAGTGACGTCACACGTTATTGAAAAGAAATCTCATAGGTCATAGCGAATAACCACCCTGATCACAATTATTGGAAAAAAGTTTGTGCTCGCGAGTTCTAACTGTTCGCAGAACTAGGTACCAAGGAGTTTTTATTGCTAGATATATAAATGTAAAAGTTTGTGACAAATGCCAAATATGCCAAGAAATTATTTTTGTCAAATGCTAGTTTGCATAAAAAATAAATACCACCTTCGAATTATGAATGGTAACGGCCACAGAATAGAAATAAGTGTTCGGCTGTGCCCCGCGCGCGCCTGCGTTAGCCAAACAGGGACAGCAATATGCAGGCCGACTTTTGCGCTATTCTCGAGTTGATTTAGCGTGCGGCCATCCCCGCCACCTTTAGGTTATGAGCTATATCGGTCAGGGGGTTGCTGAGATATTGGGGTTCAAGAGGGGGTAAAAAAAATAAAAGTGAGAAAGTCAGATCAAGTGGGGTGTCTAATAAAAGCGCTTTGGTTGGACATTTCAAAACTGTTTTTTGTAAGTATTTAGCCTTAGTAGTTTTCGAGATATTAGGAAAAATAAAAAACGTAAAAATCAAAAATTCTAGGGTACTTCCAGCAATCCCACAATGCTGAAATTTGGTATGCTTGTGGCTTTTGTGTCACAACTACAGGGAAAAGTCTGAAATTGAAGAATTTAGAAACTTGTACTCCATAAAACAGAAACCAATATAACATCCATTGTTACCTCCCATTTCTAGGAATTTGAATAACGTTGGAGTTCTATGGTTTTCGTAAAAAGGACGTTATCAATTAATTCGTCAGGTACTTGATATAGGTACTAACAGGTATGTAGTATTACGCCCGTTGCTTAGCCCTATTCAAAGGTTATTTCGATGATGTGTAGGAAATTAGAGTATTTACTGATAGATCTGTACTGTACTGTCTACCAGTAAACTCGAGGTGAAAATTTTCAAAAATAATAATACATACTATGGAAATTACTTAGTTAAGTAGTCGGGCTTATAAAGGTGTTATCGCGAGGTCTCAGTTCGGGGCGAACCACTAGTTATTGGGAACTCACCCTTAAAGCTTAACCCAATTGGTGCGCTGTCACTGTCAAAACACGCAGTAACTCAAACATTTTCATCATGCAAAGACAGTCCGTCCAGGAAGAGTAGAAAATAAACAACAAAAAATCTAGCGACAAATTCACTAATGCGGCCGCACTGGCCACTGAATTGACATATTTAAAGGATTGCCAGTTTACAGTAAATTTTAATTCCTCGATAATTCATTTCTACTCTTTCTGGTCGAACTGTACGAACGAAGAACGTTTACTACAGAAATTCCGTAGTAATTTTCGGAGAAGAGGTCCTGACATTGGCCGCCGAGATCTTGTAGTTTAACATCTCTAGACTTTTTTCTGTGGGGCTACGTTAAGCCGGCGACGTTAGAGGACCTAAGAGCCAACATTGAACGAGAAATAGTGGCCATTTCCATCGAATTGTGTGGCCGAGTCATCGAAAAATCGTGCCCCTGGTGGACATAATTATGACCGAAGTCGAGTTCCATTCATAATTGCATTGATTGTACTTTAAACCAATAATAAAAGTTTTTTTGAAGGGTTCGCTGCACTGCACGCCAATGCTATGCAGCGAACCCTTCAATATGAACCTTTGATCCTGTCGGCGACGTACTGCCGGTCGGCGAAGGGGCGCAGGAAGGGCAGAAGCGCGTCGGCGCGCGCCCCCGCGCCCGCTGTCCCCACGGCCGCGAGGCTTACGCCGGCGGCCTCCACCGCCGCCAGCTCGCGCGCCACGCGCCCCACCACCGTCACCTGCAGCCACTGCGGAACAAAAACATCTCGAGTAAGACTCGCGCCGGCGCCGCCGCGCCGTGAGGCTTCTGTACCGTTTATTTTGGCTAACCGAAAAAACCATTTCAATCAGACTAACCAATGGGGCGAAAACACTACATACATACTATTAGGTAGGCACATAACCTCCTGTTTGAAAGCTAGTTACAAAATTATCTAGCAAGGGGGTATCATAAAACATTTTTGGCAACTTTCTCAGTTTGCCTTCAGGTGCCTTTCGAAGAAACAGCTATACAACAACTATTTCCATTTTGACTACATTTCAATTTCTAGTCCTTCAGCAACTCTATCGCAGGAAGTCGGCGGAAGCAGGCGGCTCAAGACCGTTCGTCGTGGCATTCTAAGGAATATATTCTTCATGTTCAGCAGAGGACTTCAACAAGCTGATGGTGATGAGTAGTTACTTTTCGCCATCTTTGGGATATTTTTTATTGCTCATTTTGCAGGAAAAGTATAGACAACAATAGTAAGTTCAGTGTACTGAAAAAATGAAGGTCCAAACTAACTGAACTACGTCGTTCAGATTGCAACAAATGGATGTTATATTGTTGATGATTTTTTGAACTGGGACAGTATGAACATATCTGAGAGAAACTGTCTTAGGAACCATTAGGTATTTTTTTGTAAAAACCATTTTGCCATAATAATTTATTTGGTCAAGCATGAATTCCCCATAAAAATGAGTTATTTTGCAGTTTGACTCAGTTTTACATAAGGATCATTTCATTGTATGAGACGAGAAAAATCAGAGTTTATTAAAATTTTACTAAAAACACTCTGTAAGTATTTAAATTATACAGGGAACAAACGAAACGAAAACGAAACACTAGTCACGATCACTTAAAAAAAAAAAAAAATTTTAAGTATTCTGGATGAGATGCACACTCACGAGGCGCAAGTTGAG
The DNA here is from genome assembly GCA_951392215.1 of Epirrita christyi. Taxonomy (NCBI): domain Eukaryota; kingdom Metazoa; phylum Arthropoda; class Insecta; order Lepidoptera; family Geometridae; genus Epirrita; species Epirrita christyi. Next base: position 15,244,098 of record OX595851.1, read on the forward strand.
ATTGTACTCGGTGAGGCGCTGCGGGTCCACGTGCAGGCGTCGCCACAGCGGCGAGCCGCCCGCGCCGCCCGCACCGCCCTCCTCCCCGCCGCCCGGCTCCTTCGTGCCTCGCTCTGGAACACACGACACGTGCGTTATCTAACGGCAGTTCGCTCCTCGCTAGTTGCTGCACTGCACTGCACGCCACTGACCGGGTAGCACGGCGAGCTGGTGCGCCGGCGCCGCCGGCAGCACGCGGCCCGCTGCCTCGCTCCCCGCGCCCGGCACCACGCGCACCTCCTGCTGCCTGCCACAAAAAAGGACACATTCATTTCCAGCGCTCGGTATAGATAGGCGCCATCTCATCACATTGCACTAATTAACTAACCTGATGTAAGCGGCGAGAGCGCGACCGTCGGAGATGAATAGGTCGGGGGAGGCACGCTCGGCGCCTGTGCCCGGCGAGCCAGGTGAGGGGGGCGAGGGGGGCGGCGAGTCAGCGGCGCGCCAGCTGCGTGCGGGGGACAGCGAGCCGGGCTCCTCCTGACAAGGGGGCACGCGCGCTGGCTGCGGTCGCGGGGCGGTGCATCCGTCCGTAACGAGGAACGACGAGTCTGCCGGACAATTACTACGAATGACACACACACTGAATGTTTATTTTATTACCTACTTAAAGAACATTGTCCACATATGAGTTTCAGAACATCCTTAAAAACCCCATTTAATGCGTAAGTAGGTAATGCTTAATCGTTGTATAAGATGTCTCTTACTCATTTTAGTGCTAAATCACTGATTAAAAACGCTCTAAATAGTGGTACTCAGACTGTTGACATATTCACCCAGGTCGCAGTCCTTGAGCCCGAGCAGCAGCTGCTGGCGCGGCGACAGCGGGCACGCAGGCGCGGCGGCGTGGCCGCGGCGCCCGGCGCCCGCCAGGCGGCACGCGTGCTGCACGCAGTTGGCGGCAAGCACGCAGGCGCCCAGCGCCTCTGCCCACGCCGCCGCCGACAGGCATTCGCCGCAGCCGCTGCGTCTGCACATCATCACAGATCTAAAATATCAACTTTTGTCCCAGTTACTGCTGCCAGGTCCAGCACCAATTATTATTATCCGAACAAAAGGGAAAAAACGGGATTACCGTTTTTAAGTTAGGACAACCAGGAATTAATGTGGTGGAACAGTGAACCCCAACACTGTCAGTATACCTGCTACCATCCATTCAACCCGATGGTATTGTATTGTTATCAGAATTACTATAAGTGACAGTGCGACTCAGGCGAGATTATACTGCGAATTGAAAGTTTTTAAATTAGAGAATTGGGCCTCTGATAACAATACAATAACACCTGCCTTTAAATGGTGGCAGTGAGCTGATCTGATGATGGACAGGGAAAGTAGACGAAGGTCTTGAATGGATGGTAGCAGGTATACTGACAGTGTTTGGGGGCAGTTTGATCACACACAGTGTGACACACAGTTTGAGTTGGAATTGGTTCTACTATTACCTACTGACTAATTTAATTAAGTAAAGCTTTTTCTGAAAACAACATTCAAGTACCTATTTTTAAAATTAAAACTTTTAGAAGGTGTTTTATTATTAGAATTTGTGCATTTGGACCCAGCAATACTTTCTAGTCACTATTATACCCCACACAAACTGAGTATCAACAAGAGATCAACTGAATATACCGAGACGTCATCTAACGAACACAGACAAAAACGGAGGCATCAATACTTCAGTCATCTAAAGAATAGAAAAATACAAAACAAGTTCATTGTACGTATGTAGGTATCTATTAACGTAATGCATGTTAGTCTAGGATAACTTTCGAACCGTTTATCACATCTTCATGAAATTTTGTTGATGTGTAGATGGTATTTGGCAAAATTTGTAGGCAAGGTTATGAGCAACATCGGTCACGGCATTGTCGAGATATCGGGGTCCAAGGGGTGGGGGGTAAAAACAGTGTCATGACATAAAGGTTTTGATTGGCCATTTTAATAGCAATTGTTTCAGTTATTGTTCCGCTAATACATTTTTAGACTTTCAATGGCATAGGACCAACTTAGCCATCAAGCATTCATCAATTTGACCTAAACATAATCTGTTTTAAGTACAGTCATATAATTATTTATTGATAATATAGGTGTAAATTATAGATCAGCTATCAGACACAGCTGTGAAAGCTCCTTCCTGGCAACTTAACCACAGTAGGTACGCATTGGGTTGGGTTAAGCAATCAATAATAGAGGTTAGAATGTAGTTGTGCTCACAGGTCGTAGACGAGCACGGCCAGCAGCGCGCCGTTGATGAGCAGCCACTTGAGCGACGCCGCGCGCTGCTTGTTCGCGTAGTTCAGGTCGATCGTACGCCGCACTAAACTACAATTTGGGCTTTGGCACCTGAAATTAATTTATTGTTTTGCTAGGCCCAGTTTATTATGCGATCATGAGTTTTTCAGAGCAGATTCTTACGATATTACTTACATGATAATATCCGGGCATAACAAGAACTATAAGTCGATGAAATCAGCGAACAACATCAGATGCTCAGCAGAGGAAATATCAGTTGGATGAAATCGGCATCATTTTAATAAATCGTTACATACTCGTTAGATCTTATTTCATATCACAGATTTATAATAAAAGTATATTACTCTTATGTGAGCGGCTGAGAGCGGCATCAAATCAAAGCACAGAGTGCACAGACTAAGGAAGGAGAGTACTTAGTACTAGTACTACGAATCAAAGAGAGAATTCCCGGGTTGTGCATTCCATAGATGTACAATAACCGGACTCAAAGGAAAGAGGAGAACCTTGGAGCAAGGAACAAGGCTTAGAGAATTTATAATTCTCAGGAACAAGGAGAACGGAGAACCTTGGAGCAAGGAACAAAATGGAGCGGCAGTAACTTTTATTTTGTATGAAAATTGCCCACCATTAGAGTGCATTCAACACAGGGCGGTTGTTCTGATAAATAAGGCGTGCTCGATTTTTGGGTCGGACTGGGTCGGCTATTTGCCCGACCAAGCCCCAGTTGTAAACAATCTTGTAAACAATAAATGAATTACTATGAAATAATGATATTTTACGCAACAATGGCACTAATGTCCTTATGTGTACTCTAAAGCTCACTTATGAAACATACATTTAGAACAAAATAATGAAGCAAAACTACAATTTCAATGAAAACTGTTGAAGCACTTGTGTAAAGTCAGCCCAGGCCGATACTGGCTTTGCCTCGTACCACAATGCACAATATTACACTCAGACATTGTGAAATCCAACTTGTGTAGTAAAAAATATAGGTATTTCCTAATAAAATAGTGAAAATTTACGAAAACACAAAAAGTAAACAAAACTTTGAATGAAGAATTGAAGGTCACAGAGTATTAAATGAATGGTTGAATGGCAAGCTAATGGTGGGCAATTTTCATATAAAATAAATGTTACTGCCGCTCCATTTTGTTCCTTGCTCCAAGGCATTCAACCATTCATTCAATACTCTGTGATCTTTGATTGCCTTCATTCAAAGTTTTGTTTACTTTTTGTGTTTTCGTAAAGTTTCACTATTTTATTAGCAAATACCTATATTTTTTTACTACACAAGTTGGATTTCACAATGCCTGAGTGTAATATTGTGCATTGTGGAACGAGGCAAAGTCAGTATCGGCCTGGACTGACTTTACACAAGTGCTTCAACAGTTTACATTGAAATTGTAGTTTTGCTTCATTATTTTGTTCTAAATGTATGTTTCGTTAGTGAGCTTTATAGTAAACATAAGGACATTAGTGCCATTGTTGTGTAAAATATCATTATTTCATAGTAATTCATGTAAAGCTTACAAGATTGTTTACAACTAGGGATCGGTCGGGCAAATAGCCGACCCAGTCCGACCCAAAAATCGAGCACGCCTTATTTATCATAACAACCGCCCTGTGAGGAGAACACTGGAGAACACAGACCAACCATAAACAAATACACAGACAGATTTAAAATGTGTGTAAAAATCACAGACAAAACAGTAGGTAGTTTATTAGGTACCACAGAGTAGACAAACAGTAGTAAGTAGTAGGTACTAATAATCTTGTTAATAGTGTTGCACTAAAGCCTAGTTCGGACTAGGCTAGTGAAATAAGGACAAAACCTACGGAATATAGGTTTTAATTAACATAAAATTGTATGTAATATTAGGAGAAAATACGGAGACATTTGGAATGTCATAATAGGTACGACACATAGAAGATGCAACAAGGTTGCATATCACGTCATTATCCCACACTATAATCTTGTAGATAACGTGGTGGGTTCCGTGCTCTGCTTGATCTTCTCAGAACAGGAGGTGAAGCGACATGAGGAGAAGTATTGCTTGGAGTAGAGTCCTGCACAACAGACAAGTCTTCAGCAGATGGTAACGGAGTTGATACTGGCGGAATAGGAGATGGAGAGGGTACTGGTGAACTCGGAGATGGCGAGCTAGGTGGAGTTGTATAGTCTTCTTCCATCTCTGGTTCTGGCTCTAACAGTCTTTCACCGACATTGTCACCAATCGGGGCAAGGTGCCGATTTGATACAGTCGTCTCTCGTCCATCTTGTAATCTGATAAATGAGTAGTCTGGATTTGATTGGATTAATTGGACTTCTTCTACATCTGGCTGGTATTTGTTATTTCTATTGAACAGCTTCATCAGCACCTGCCCCGAGCCTGTGAGCCACGATGGTATTGTGTTACCGTTAGGTGATCGGCGAGTGTGCACAAACATTTTTTCGTGTGGAGTGCAGTTGATCGATGTGCAGAGTAGCGAGCGAATTGAGTGAAGTGCCACCGATAAGTACTGTTCCCAGTGATCGATCGGAACGTTATGTGTTCCACAAGCTAATTGTATAGCTTTCCAGACAGTGGAGTTCAACTCTTCGACCTGGCCATTGCACTGTGGATTGTATGCGGTGGTGTTACTTGTAGCTATCCCTTTTGAATGGAGGTAGTCTCTTACCTCGGCTGATAGGAATTGGGTGCCTCTGTCTGAATGGATATAAGCTGGCATACCGAATATCATAAATGTGCTGTTAAGATGTTTGATGACGGTTTTGGCTGTCATGTCACTGCACGGGAAAGCAAAAGGGAATCGTGAATATTCGTCAATGACGGTGAGAATGTACTTGTTGTTGGAGATTGATGGGATCGGCCCTTTGAAGTCAATACTTAAACGTTCGAAAGCAGATGTTGCCTTTATAAGCCTTGGAAGAGGAGCGGGATTGTTAAAGTATCTTGGTTTGATTTCAGCACACAAGCGGCAATTTCGGGTCATCGTTCTAACTTCATCGATGGAGTAGGGGAGATTCTTACTTTTGAGCCAATGGTACATTCTTGTTACTCCTGGGTGGCACAGTGATGCGTGGAGTGATTCGAGTTTAGTAGTTGAATTCGTAGTACAAGCACATATGCGCGATAGAGTGTCAGCTGCTCTATTGTCCTTCCCCGGTCTATACACAATATCATATTTATATGGCGCTAATTCAAGGCGCCATCTTTGAATTTTCTCGTTTTGACGTGTTAACGTCTTATAAATCGATGGAGCCGGCTGCACGCTCGAAAAAACATGACTAATGCGTCGTTACCTCGTCATGCGTCACCTCGCAAAACGCTTGCGGTGACGCTGCATGCGCGTAGCGCATGCGCTATATATGCTATATATATATATATATATATATATATATATATCGGCGCGACCAATAAAACATGCTGAATCACAAAACGCGTTAATATCAATAATCAAAACATCGTCGTTCTACTTTGGCTGCAATCACGGAGCGCCAGGCATATGAAAAATATAAAAGGCGGCGCAACGGCGGCCGGCATTCATTCAGTCTTCGGCAGCGGTCGAAGCAACAGCTCCGGAATAAAAGGCGGTACAACCATCGGCAGCGAACAAGTCAACACCTTTTTCTTCGGCACGTGCTTCTCCAGCGGTCGAGGCAACAACTCCGGAGTACAAGGCGGTACAACGGCAGTCGGCTGCGTGATTAATCATCGGCAGTGAACTAGTCGACACCGTCGGTACCATCTGCTTTCTTCGCCGCGTGCTGCTTGCAACACGTTCTTTTCAGAGCGAATACCGCTTTTCTTTGTGAAGAGAATAAGTTCTATTTGCAAAGAAAATGCGGAGTAACTGTTTCTATGACAACTAAAACAATCGTATCATTTGGTAGTACATGAATTGTTAAGATAATAATTAATTTGATTTGACTTAAATTATTAATTCCGACCTCCTAGGTGTGGCGGCGATTAGTCGGCTGAGACACAAGAGGGTGCGGGTTCGATTCCCGCTGCGGGATCAAATGTTTGCATGATCTGCAAATATTTGTTCCGGGTCTGTGTTCTGGTACCATGGCACTCGTTGTTTCCGATAACCACGACACAGATTGTGTCGTGGTTACGATGTTATGATTTGTTGTAAATTATTTAAAGTTGTATTAAAATAGAGTTTATTTTATGATAACAAAGCTTATGTAAACCATACAAAACACTGCTTAATAATTAATGTAATAGCAGTGTTTTGACTTCCTTATTAGCGACTGCCTGAGTGAACTAACTCGACCAATCGTAGCCGGTGGTGGTACGGCTTTAGCCGACTACCACCGTGTATGATTATGGGGTAACGATGAGACATTGCGTAGCTGTGATATCGGTAGCTCACAGCTCAGTCTATCGTTGATTTTGGAAGGAATAAGTTGTTTAGTAGTGAAGTGAAGAAGTGTTCTGTATTTCCGGATTGGTGATTAAGGAACTAAAGGAGTATATTAAAATTGAGTATTATCCATTTTTATTATTTTATTTTACCATCCATCCTAGCTGACGCACCCTGGAGGGTAGAAACTGTTGGAAATTCTAGAAGTGCCAACATCTCAGAAGTGCGATTCGAACGAAGAATTAGATTTATATTTTTTTTTTCTCTCTCTTTGTACCCTCCGGTTACCGTTTAATTAACTACTGGTTACAAGGCATGATAATGAAGTTTTAATTTTACTTTTAACAACCCGCCTTGCTGCTCATACTTTTAAAATAGCACGTGTTAGTAAGTTTACTTTCGGAGTTATTTTTATTTCCTCCAGTACAACCTCGTGGAGAGCGAGCCAGCGCTCCAAGCGGTGCGCCAGCAGCCGGTGCAGCCAGCGTGCCATGCGGCGCGGCAGCAGCCGGCGCAGCCAGCGTACCACGCGGCGCGCCAGCATCTGGTACAGCCAGCGCACCACGCGGTGCGCCAGCAGCCGGTGCAGCCAGCGTGCCATGCGGCGCGGCAGCAGCCGGTGCAGCCAGCGTACCACGCGGCGCGCCAGCAGCTGGTACAGCCAGCGCACCACGCGGCGCGCCAGCAGCCGGTGCAGCCAGCGCACCACGCGGCGCGCCAGCAGCTGGTACAGCCAGCACACCACGCGGCGCGCCAGCAGCCGGTGCAGCCAGCGTGCCATGCGGCGCGGCAGCAGCCGGTGCAGCCAGCGTACCACGCGGCGCGCCAGCAGCTGGTACAGCCAGCGCACCACGCGGTGCGCCAGCAGCCGGTGCAGCCAGCGTGCCATGCGGCGCGGCAGCGGCCGGTGCAGCCAGCGCACCACGCGGCGCGCCAGCAGCCGGTGCAGCCAGCGCACCACGCGGCGCGCCAGCAGCTGGTACAGCCAGCGCACCACGCGGCGCGCCAGTAGCCGGTGCAGCCAGCGTGCCATGCGGCGCGGCAGCAGCCGGTGCAGCCAGCGTACCATGCGGCGCGCCAGCAGCTGGTACAGCCAGCGCACCACGCGGCGCGCCAGCAGCCGGTGCAGCCAGCGCGCCACGCAGCGCGCCAGCAGTCGGTGCAGCCAGCGCGCCACGCAGCGCGCCAGCAGCCAGTGCAGCCAGCGCGCCACGCAGCGCGCCAGCAGCCGGTGCAGCCAGCGCACCACGCGGCGCGCTAGCAGCTGGTGCAGCCAGCACGCCACGCAGCGCGCCAGCAGCCGGTGCAGCCAGCGCGCCACGCAGCATGTCAGCAGCCGGTGCAGCCAGCGTACCACGCGGCGCGCCAGCAGCTGGTACAGCCAGCGCACCACGCGGCGCGCCAGCAGCCGGTGCAGCCAGCGCGCCACGCAGCGCGCCAGCAGCCGGTGCAGCCAGCGCGGTAGCAGCGCGCCAGCAGCCAGCCTGCCACGTAGCGCGCCAGCAGCCGGACCAGCCAGCGACCACGCAGCGAGCCACGCAGCGTGCCACGCAGCGTCAATAAAGTACCCAATGGTAAATAAAGTACCCAATGGTAAATAAAGTACCCAATGGTAAATAAAGTACCCAATGGTAAATAAAGTACCCAATGGTAAATAAAGTACCCAATGGTAAATAAAGTACCCAATGGTAAATAAAGTACCCAATGGTAAATAAAGTACCCAATGGTAAATAAAGTACCCAATGGTAAATAAAGTACCCAATGGTAAATAAAGTACCCAATGGTAAATAAAGTACTCAATGGTAAATAAAGTACCCAATGGTAAATAAAGTACCCTCTAGCTTAATATCTGGCGTTAGTATCAACCATTGAGTAAACTAATAGAGGCACAAACCTCTTCTTTTGCAGTGAATGACGTAGCTTTGGTGCAGGTAAGTGATACTAGTAATCAATTTTAAATGAACATGTTGAAAAGTAAACATCGTTCTCATAATTTCTCTCTTTAAGCCTAATATCTGGTGTTGGTAACAATAAAGTACCCTATAAGCCTAATATCTGGCGTTGGTATCAACCATTGAGTAAACTAATAGAGGCAAAACCCCCTTCTTTTGCAGTGAATGACGTAACTTTGGTGCAGCTAAGTGATACTAGTAATCAATTTTAAATGATGTTTAAAAGTAACCATCGTTCTCATAATTTCTCTATTACTCTCTACACTAAAATAAAAAGTGCGCAAAGCTTTGCACTTTATTGTCTCTGGTTGGAGGTGTGAAATGGAAGTTTTCCTGAAGCTCGACTTTGGTCCACTGACATTACTGAGTTAATTTCAATGATTTGTAAAAGGCCCGTATACACTGAACGCATTTTACTGGCAGCACTTTTTTGTGATCAATGTATCTATGTAGTTCTACAAGTTTAGAATGATGCAAAAAAAGATGCAATAAAGATGCAATTGTATTACTTGTCCAAACTTTCCTTTGGCTCAACTTTGTTTTGATTGAAAGGTACCTTAATCAGTATCAGGCGTACTTAACATGTGCCATAAACATGTCGACTTAGGATTGGTACATCAGAATATAAGTAGTAAATACCTACACTTAGAAAATAATATCGTAGCCTCATCAGTCTTACGTCTAGAAGTTGCTTATTTTAAATTTAATATTTGTGAAGTTATTTTACTTTGATTATGTTTATAGACCCAACATTATCATTGTAACTAATTATTGTATTTGGTAGGTACTGAGTTAATCTTGAAAGTGACATAAAACTAAACAGTACTCTGTTATCGTTAACAACATGACTTTACACTCGGCATCAAAATATTATTTTGGAGAATCGGTTATTACGATGGAGAGATACAATCCACATACTTACACCTATTCTTTTGATAGGTATTGTATTTTATTTTATTTTAAAACTTGTTATTATAATATACTATTAAGTATCTGCATTTTAAGCTTTTATCCTAAATCCTCTCGAAAGAGAAAGCTTTTATCCTAAATCCTCTCGAAAGAGAAAATACTACTAGGTACATTCAACAAAAAACTAGCATTCACTTAATAGTGAAGTCGACAAGCAGCCATAATTCATAAACATACATTGAATAATAAAATTCTCATGATGATGATTTATATATATTTTACAACATACATATACATATATTTTACATAGATACATGTCCACATGGTTACTTGACCACAGAACAAACATCTAGACTGTCGAGAGGCTCATGGGAGTTGATCTGCCTGTCCTGCCTGATGTATCGTCTCTCTATTATTCTAAAATACAACATATTTTGAAGTTAATTGTAATCACTTAAAAATGTTTAATAAGCTGTTGAATAGCTTAAATATGAATCAGTTCTCGAGTTTTACGACACACAACATATGATAAGTACATACAACAAAATATTACAATGCAAAATAAATTTAAGTCTCAAATTAAAACCATAACGAAAATCGAAAATGGTGGGCCCTTATCAATCAACATTTTTGACTGCTTAATAGCTACTAATATCAATTGGCGATAAGAGTATTCCCCAATCATATAGGTACTAAACCAATAGCCGTAGCAAAACATTTCGTTTCATCCATCGATTACGTTCCTTTTCCACAATTTCAAAGGATTTCTTTCAAATAATAATAACAACAATAATCACTACAGTAAATCTACTGAAATCTGCATCTGGAGTATAAGCCAGTCAAGTGGCTGTTTAACTTCTTAGGCAGTTCTTAGTTCACCAATACATGAACAGATGGTTTAACGACTGTCTAACCTAACTGTGCCTGTAGCCTAACTAATTCTTTTGACAGATGCTTTCATACATTATTTGTCACATTAATTATGTCTTATTAGGTCCTTTTGCTTTTTATCATATATTTGAATGACATGCCAAATGCTGTAGAACAACCTTTGACATTATTTGCAGACAACAGCACAGTGACTATAAAATGTAATAGTATTCATTCAGATAAATCTGACATAATTAATTCTCTTAGTTCTATAACTTCCTGGCTTGACAATAATAATTTTAAAATAAATCTACAAAAAAACAAAAATTATGCATTTTAGCCAAAGAGTTCAAAATCAAACTAACGTAAATCTAGAATTTCGAGGCAATAACGTAAATCAGGCTGACTGTACAACATTTTGGGTATAGACATTGATAAGCGGCTAAACTGAAAAAACCACATAGAGACACTAAGTCAGCGAATTAGCAGTTCAGTCTATGCATTATACAAATTATCCTCAACTGTCAACATAGTCACTAATCACGGCGTATTATGGAATAGTTGAATCCATACTCAGGTTTGGAATAATATTTTGGGGAAACTCAACCAACAAAGACATCATCTTCAAAATGCAAAAGCGGTGCATTCGATCGATGTTTAGAATGCAAATGACTTGATAGCTGCGTGCCACTATTCTTAAAATATAAAATTCTAACACTTCCGTCCCTATATATTTGTGAAATGGCATTCTTTGTAAGAAATAATCCTAATCTGTTTCCACGTATATCTGACGTTGCAGTCCGGAACAGACGAGATGGAAACAGACTATATAAACCCAACTACAAAACAGCATTGTTGCAAAAGAGTGTACAGTTTGGCAAAAAAGTCTTGAAAATAATAGGGGCGCCACTTTCTATGCATTTTTGATGCTGTCTTGCTCGCACCTATGCAAAACATCTGCCTGTCAAATTAGTTCCATTTCTAAACTTTTTGGCCAAGCTGTAGTCTGCATGGCAGTACGTATTTATAATAAAATACCAAACTCTGTAAAAAAACCTTAATGAGAATTTATTTAAAGCTAATGTTAAACAATTATTAATTTAAAAATGTTATTAAAGTATACATGACTTTTAGATGACACAGTACCTACCTACTATAATGCTTTGGTACCTGAATTAGGTGAGGTACACTGAAAATAAATGACAATCAGGAAGTAACTGTTCCATCTCTTAAAACTCAATATTATATCACATACCACTACTACAGTCGTATGTACTACTGGTAAAAACAATATAATTATAATAAAATTGAAATTATCGTGGCTTGGTATCATTTTAGAAAAAACGCGACTGACGCGAGCTACGGTGAACGAGTTACTGCCTCTCACGCCGCCCCCGCCGCCTGCCCCACTATCCAGCCGGGCTGAGCGTGTGGAGCGACGAAACAGAGCTATTTCCCGTCTCACGACCTCCGAGCGTGGTTGCGGTCGTTGCTCATGAGAAAGGACCTCAAAACAGTCAACAAAACGTCAGCAAGAGCATAGTAAAGTACGTGGGAATAGTCGTAATTCTGCTAAATTAAAATTTTAATTAACATAGTAGCAAGATAGCCTTGAAACGTTCAACCATAAGCACACTTTCATTGTATTCAATATTATTGAAGAATACAGACTTGGAACCAAACTAAATTAGCAAGGATTCTACGGATTTCCTCGAACCATTCTGTATTACAGTGCTTACATGAGTGAGACCCATTTAGATGTAAGCCATTTGAAACTATTTGAAAACATTGACCACATAAATTAAAATATATACATTTTGTCATTTATCTTGGCATCGTAGAAAAGTCAAAAACGTATATATATTGCTGAATTACATGTTAATAAGATGTCATACAAACTAAAACTTAACTTTCTGTTTTGATTATATGAGATAATAATCATGTTGAAGAATGTTAGTCTCATAAAGAAGTGAGTAATCTCGAGTCGCTTCTAAATATTGTAATCGATCTAATAATTTATAATAACATGCGGTGCCAATACTTATACTACTAATACTGGTACTTATAATAACAGGGGCTATGTACTAGCATAGTAGCTATACCTACTATTGGATGTAAGCTTAACATTACATTAAGCATAAACAAATAAATTTAAATTGGATATGTTATTTACAGTTTGTGCTCTGTCGATTGAATATACTTATATATATATATATATATCATACTTCAGAGTTGCTACTTGGGTATTAAGCCAAGTTATAAGTTAGTATTATTGCTAGTTTTAAGTTCATGCAATTAACTATTACAATGAGTAATTAAATATGAATGAAAAAAATAATAATAATAATAATTAAAAGCACGAGGGCGTGCTAAAATAATTTTGGATGGCCGACTGTTGTAAATTATTTAAAGTTGTATTAAAATAGAGTTTATTTTATGATAACAAAGCTTATGTAAACCATACAAAACACTGCTTAATAATTAATGTAATAGCAGTGTTTTGACTTCCTTATTAGCGACTGCCTGAGTGAACTAACTCGACCAATCGTAGCCGGTGGTGGTACGGCTTTAGCCGACTACCACCGTGTATGATTATGGGGTAACGATGAGACATTGCGTAGCTGTGATATCGGTAGCTCACAGCTCAGTCTATCGTTGATTTTGGAAGGAATAAGTTGTTTAGTAGTGAAGTGAAGAAGTGTTCTGTATTTCCGGATTGGTGATTAAGGAACTAAAGGAGTATATTAAAATTGAGTATTATCCATTTTTATTATTTTATTTTACCATCCATCCTAGCTGACGCACCCTGGAGGGTAGAAACTGTTGGAAATTCTAGAAGTGCCAACAGATTTTTATTTAATTTATTTTTATATAATCGTTTTCGTATAGTCGTGTTAAGCCTAACATGTTGTAGTGATTTTCAGATTATAAATAAACATGGTTAAAGATGATGACCGTTTCATTCGACCTTCTAACCCTCCTCTTACAAATATATATATGCGCATGCGCGAAGCGCAAGAGCTAACGCCGCATGCGCTATATATGATATATATATATATATATATCGCATGCGCATATATATACAGTTGTGGTCATATAATTAAGAACGATTTGAAGTTCTAGAAGTTTTTTATTTAAATCGTATCATACACAGAGATGTGTACCTTCTGAGAAGCAACTAGTTATGTTATATAATAGTCACATTAATAGAGCAACCTGACTTAAGAATAAAGTATGAAATCGCTAACTATTTTTGCACATTTTATTGATTTTATCAAAGTAACACATTCAAATAGTACTGAAACTGGACAAATAATTAAGAACGATTTATTTAACTGCTCGGGAATTGTTTTGTATGACACTTAGATTTAAAAAATCACAATATTATGTAGCACAGGAAACATAAAAAGAAATTTAATAAATATTTAACTAAAATTAATAGTTAATAGCATATCCACAGCTTTTAATTACAGCTTTACACCGGCGAGGCATTGACTCTATTATTTTTTGACATTTCGCAAGAGAAATAGAGTTCCATTCTTCTAAAAAAACGTCATACAGCTCTCTTAAATTTCTACACTTTGTATTTGAAACCTTTTTCTTTACTTCAAACCACAGATTCTCTATTGGGTTTAGGACTGTTAGCAGGCCAGTCTAAGACAGAAACTAATTGCGCTGTAAGAAATTCCTTTACGGTGCGTGGTGTGTGCTTTGGATCATTGTCGTGCTGGAATGTCCAAATGACCGGTAGAACGTCTTCAGCGTATGGTAACATTGTTTCTTCCAGTATATTTTTGTATTGGAACTGATCCATGTTACCTTCTATCAACTTTACAGGTCCTACACCATGTCCAGAAAAGCAACCCCAAATTTTCACATTTCCACCACCGTGCTTTAAAGTAACTTTCGTGTACTTTGGGTCGAATGCTGTATTCGGGGGACGTCGTACATATCGTTTTCCATCAGAACATACTCTGTTTATTTTCGTCTCGTCAGAAAAAAGTACATTTTTCCACTGTTGCACAGTCCAGTTTTCATACTTTCTCGCAAATGCAAGCCGGGCTTGCCTGTGGCAAAGTTTTAACATGGGTACCTTTCTTGCTATCCTACCGTGCAATTTTTCTTCTACCAAACGTCTTCGAATAGTGCGTGCTGAGATTGCTGAAGGGTTGTTTTCACCAAAATATTATTTTCTAAGCTCATTGGACCCTTTAAAAGGATTTTGTTTTGCCATACGAACGATGTTTCGGTCATCTCGAGGAGTTGTTTTTCTCTGTTTAGGTACACGTGGAACATTCGAAGTAGTTTGATACGTAGCAAAATGCTTTACAGCGTGGTAAACCATCGTTTTTGAACATTGCAGATGGTCGGCTATCTTTTTATGAGACCAATTCTTCCGGCGAAGTTTTATTATTACTTCCCTTGTAGATTTATCACAACTTTTATTTTTTCCCATTGTTTTTTCTAAAGAAGCAATCACCTTTAATCTTTTACAGCACGTAATGGCGCCAAAATTATACAAACAGTAACAAATCGACTGAGTGTTATCTATTTAAATTTGAATAAAGTTATAGACTACTTAGCGTTCTTAATTACGTGACCAGCCAGTAATAAGGAATACTTTGTTTAAAAGTAGTGTAAAAAGTTTGCCTATTGATTTTTAGCCAATCATGTGTATCAATGAATACAGTGGTAATATGGGAATGTTTTACGATACAGAGAGAAATAAAAACAAATGCATACAATTAGTTTTGCATCTTAGTTGGAAAAAATCTTCCCTTTATATCAGCGTTCTTAATTATATGACCACCACTGTGTATATATAGCATATATAGCGCCGTATATAAAAATTATGAAAGAACCATAGTGGTGAAAGGATTATGATACTTTCTGAACGCAAATGCTTGGTTTGTTGCTGAAAATATCAAAATCGCCATATGCATGCCTACAATATTTGAGGAGTTCCCTCAATTCCTCATGGATTCCACCATCAGAACTGGATTCTGAAAAAAATGGGACCAATCTGGAAGTATATCTATTCAAATAAAAAAAAGATTTTTTTCTTATGCCGGAAGAAACATTAAAAAACGGTTGTCTGTAAAGTCGGTTTACTGACGATAGTTCAACGTGTCAACGTCGTTATTGTGCTTCTTTGTCGCTCGTTCCGCGCTCGCGCAGAACGTTCAATTTGTACGTCACCAATACAACTTCCTGCTGTGGAGTCCAATGTCCAATCCAAGTAATCCGCTTGCTGGTTGCGTGCCCAACTCTTTCCTGAGTCGGCACCTCTGCTCTGATGCCGCGCACTGCTGCGGCTTGGCTGGCTGCGTGCGGTGGCTAGGCAAGCTCCCTCCTGAGCTAGCCCCACCTTCCGCTGCTAGTTGCTCCGTCTCGGCTGCACACACCTTACGCTCCCTCCTGAGCAAGGTGGTGATGATAATTCGTTCAACGCCTTGATTGGGTTGACCGCCCCGGCCGTCGTCGTAACCACTACGCACTTTTATTGATTCCCACCGTGCGGAATCCCGGGATGATGGAACAAATAATCGCTGTTCCGGCTCGAAGGACCAAAATGTTCCCCGTGACCCCGATAGGTACTTTAGGTTACTAAACATAGTAAAAAGCCCTTATGATCGAATTACCTTAAACGCGAGATGCCAATGAGGGCATTATACCTAAACATGAAATTTGCCAAAAAAGCTTTTTACCCTAAATGTAAGATGCCAAATGAAGTAGTATGCCTAAAATGTGAAATTGACAAGGAAGCAGTTTGTCTAAATTTCAATTACCTGTAAAGCAGTTTGCCTGAAATACAAGATGACCAAGAAGCGGAAAGTCAAATATGTTAGTTGACTGTTAGCAAAGCCTTAAATATCAAGAGAATTGGCAGCCGTAAGGTCGATGTCATATTGTCTCATAATATTTGATAATCTCTATCGAATTTTTTTGTTATTGTGGTTATTTTTTTTATAAAGTAGGTCTCTAAATGATATAATACGAATTATACTGAAATGGAGACGGTCATCAGTTAAATAAGCCAGAATAGAAGGTGACATGCATAAAACAAAAAACCTTAACAAAAAAGAATATAATATTTGTTTTAATAAATTTTGAATTATATTCTATATAGAGAAGAGAACCACTATGTAAATAGACATTTACCTGAGTAGGCTTTTAACCACTTAGACATTCACTTTTGTAGGCATTTAACCACTCAGGCATTTTGTTTTGTAGGAATCCACTTTGGACAAACTGCTTCTTTGTCAATTTCACATTTTAGGCATAACATAATACTGCTTCATTTGGCATCTTACGTTTAGCGTAAATAGCTTTTTAGGCAAATCTCATGTTTAGGTATTATGCCCTCATAAGGGGTAAAAATAAAAAGTGCGCTTCACTAGCGCTAGGTGTTGGTAGAAAGCAAACACGAATCTCAAGAAAGAACAGTATTATATTGCATTCAACTTTAACATTTATTTGATGCGCTAGTCAATCCGGCCCGTGCGTTTTCGTCAGCGCGATTCAGAATCGGTCTGAATTTACTAGCGACATCTAGTTTGGTTATTCAACACTATTACAGTTCAACAATAATGATCAAATTTTCTGCTATAACACAAGTTTACATAATTACTCTGTGCGTGATACAACAATAGATATAATTAATTTAGGTTCTATAGGTAACAAACTAACACCGAAACAGTTCAGAGCAGTTATTGTGAATTTTGTAAAATGCCATAAATTTACAGGTACAAATATAATTTCAAATCAAGAATCTTTTCGAGAGGTTTTTCGGAAAATGTAGACAAGACTCTCTGTAGTAATACAGGTGAAGTGGAAATTTCTACTAATGATATTGAAGGTGTAAATAATAATGAAAGGAAAAATGTCTTAGAATTAAAAGTAGCTGCTAAAATGAATCCGGTAATCAATCTCTTTCATCAAAACCTAAATGGTGTCACAAATAAGAAAGACGAAATTGAAGTCTACATTTATTCCATTGATAAAAAGATTGACTACATATGTATATTGTATAAGTGAGCATTTTCTAAACCGAAATTCAGTTGAACTTTTTTATATTAAGAACTATAAAGCTTGCTATAATTTCCGTGTAAACAAAACAAAAGGTGGTAGTTTGATCTTGGGCCTTGATGAGGTGGAATGTGAAAAAATAGCTTTTTGTAAAAAATTATATAAAATAGAGAGTTTTGAAATTTGTGGAGTGAGGGATGTCAGCACTAACATGAACATTTGTTGTTGCTATCGTAATCCAAAAGAAAGTAACTTTAATGAATTTTTGGAGTATCTAGAAAAGTTTTTGGTCGCTGTGTCGATAACGGTACGCAAAAAAAAAAAAAAAAAAAAATGCTAAAACATACATTCGGGACCGGGGGGATGTGGGAGTATTAGGGTGGGGGGAACCACGCGGAACCGGTGATCTTGACAGTGACCTTTGATCTTGAGTGACCTTGTGATTGACCTTTGACCTTCGAGTGCCATTGAGTGGCATTTGACCTTGACCTTTGACCTTGACCTTTGCCCTGGGTTAGGTTAAGGTTAGGTTAGGTTAGGTTAAGGTTAGGTTAGGTTAGGTTAGGTTAAGGTTAGGTTAGGTTAAGGTTAGGTTAGGTTAAGGTTAAGTTAGGTTAAGGTTAAGTTAGGTTAAGGTTAGGTTAGGTTAGGTTAGGTTAGGTTAGGTTAGGTTTTTTTTTTTTTTTTTTTTTTTTTTTTTTTTGTTGTTGAGGAGGGGGAAATCCTCGTGGATACCGCGGAAGGAGGACCGCGGCATGTTGGATTCCACAAAGTAGCCTACCGACTAAAACCCCCTCCCCGTGGGGTCACCGATTGTGGATAGTGGGGCCCGGCACTTTCTGCTATGCTCAGGTATCCCACGCTCGATCGTAGGGGTAAAGACGTTGGTAGGTAATGCAGTTGGGGTAAAGACGTTGGTAGGTAATGCAGTTGTTTGAGAAAGAAAAGATTTGGTGACCCTTGTGGACTAATATGGTTGAGGTGCCGGAGACTACTCCGACTGACTGAGGTTACGTAGTAGATTTATATCAAACTACGTGGGAGATTAGAATTTCTGATGTAAAAAATATGGCTGTGATAAAAAAGTTGACTGGGTTAAAGGTTAGGCTGGGTTATTAGAATTTCTGATGTAAAAAATATGGCTGTGATAAAAAGTTGGCTGGAATTGCGGTGTTTACATTTTGTTAAAGATAATGTGCTAAAAATACACATATACAATACGTAATAATACGTAAAAATACAAATATACTAAATATTCTATATAAATAATTACATACCTCATAAGTAAATTGAAATATAAAGAAATAACCGTAAAACATAAGCACAATGTAAATATCATGCTGCAGCTTCAAATCAAAGTGATGGTTATAAGAGAAATGATTTAAAAATGTAAAACAAAAACATACAAATAGAAATAGAGTTCCAGTTATAACATGTAAGCCGTGGAATCCTGATGCTATGAAAAATGTCGAACCATAGATTCTATCGGAGATTGTGAAAGGGGCTTAAATATATTCGTAAGATTGAAGGATAGTAAAATAAATGCCTAGTAAAATTGTGAATATAAAACTATGTTTACATTGAGTATAATTATTTTCTATTAAAGGTTAGGTTAGGTTATTAGAATTACTGATGTAAAAAATATGGCTGTGATAAAAAAGTTGGCTGGGTTGAAGGTTAGGTTAGGTTATTAGAATTTATGATGTAAAAAAAAAAAATATGGCTGTGATAATAAAGTTGGCTGGGTTAAAGGTTAGGTTAGGTTATTAGAATTTCTGATGTAAAAAAATATGGCTGTGATAAAAAAGTTGGCTGGGTTGAAGGTTAGGTTAGGTTATTAGAATTTCTGATGTAAAAAGTATGGCAGTGATAATAAAGTTGGCTGGGTTAAAGGTTAGGTTAGGTTATTAGAATTACTGATGTAAAAAAAATATGGCTGTGATAAAAAAGTTGGCTGGGTTAAAGGTTAGGTTAGGTTATTAGAATTTATGATGTAAAAAATATGGCTGTGATAATAAAGTTGGCTGGGTTAAAGGTTAGGTTAGGTTATTAGAATTTCTGATGTAAAAAATATGGCTGTGATAAGAAAGTTGGCTGGGTTGAAGGTTAGGTTAGGTTATTAGAATTACTGATGTAAAAAATATGGCTGTGATAAAAAAGTTGGCTGGGTTGAAGGTTAGGTTAGGTTATTAGAATTTATGATGTAAAAAAAAAATATGGCTGTGATAATAAAGTTGGCTGGGTTAAAGGTTAGGTTAGGTTATTAGAATTTCTGATGTAAAAAAATATGGCTGTGATAAAAAAGTTGGCTGGGTTGAAGGTTAGGTTAGGTTATTAGAATTTCTGATGTAAAAAGTATGGCAGTGATAATAAAGTTGGCTGGGTTAAAGGTTAGGTTAGGTTATTAGAATTACTGATGTAAAAAAATATGGCTGTGATAAAAAAGTTGGCTGGGTTAAAGGTTAGGTTAGGTTATTAGAATTTATGATGTAAAAAATATGGCTGTGATAATAAAGTTGGCTGGGTTAAAGGTTAGGTTAGGTTATTAGAATTTCTGATGTAAAAAATATGGCTGTGATAAGAAAGTTGGCTGGGTTGAAGGTTAGGTTAGGTTATTAGAATTTCTGATGTAAAAAATATGGCTGTGATAATAAAGTTGGCTGGGTTAAAGGTTAGGTTAGGTTATTAGAATTACTGATGTAAAAAATATGGCTGTGATAAAAAAGTTGGCTGGGTTGAAGGTTAGGTTAGGTAATTAGAATTTCTGATGTAAAAAAATATGGCTGTGATAATAAAGTTGGCTGGGTTAAAGGTTAGGTTAGGTTATTAGAATTTCTGATGTAAAAAAAAATATGGCTGTGATAATAAAGTTGGCTGGGTTAAAGGTTAGGTTAGGTTATTAGAATTTCTGATGTAAAAAATATGGCTGTGATAAAAAAAAGTTGGCTGGGTTGAAGGTTAGGTTAGGTTATTAGAATTTCTGATGTAAAAAAATATGGCTGTGATAATAAAGTTGGCTGGGTTAAAGGTTAGGTTAGGTTATTAGAATTTATGATGTAAAAAATATGGCTGTGATAAAAAAGTTGGCTGGGTTGAAGGTTAGGTTTAGGTTATTAGAATTTCTGATGTAAAAATATGGCTGTGATAATAAAGTTGGCTGGGTTAAAGGTTAGGTTAGGTTATTAGAATTACTGATGTAAAAAATATGGCTGTGATAAAAAAGTTGGCTGGGTTAAAGGTTAGGTTAGGTTATTAGAATTTCTGATGTAAAAAATATGGCTGTGATAAAAAAGTTGGCTGGGTTGGTTAGGTTAGGTTAGGTTAGGTTAGGTTAAGGTTAAGTTAGGTTAAGGTTAAGTTAGGTTAAGGTTAGGTTAGGTTAGGTTAGGTTAGGTTAGGTTAGGTTTTTTTTTTTTTTTTTTTTTTTTTTTTTTTTGTTGTTGAGGAGGGGGAAATCCTCGTGGATACCGCGGAAGGAGGACCGCGGCATGTTGGATTCCACAAAGTAGCCTACCGACTAAAACCCCCTCCCCGTGGGGTCACCGATTGTGGATAGTGGGGCCCGGCACTTTCTGCTATGCTCAGGTATCCCACGCTCGATCGTAGGGGTAAAGACGTTGGTAGGTAATGCAGTTGGGGTAAAGACGTTGGTAGGTAATGCAGTTGTTTGAGAAAGAAAAGATTTGGTGACCCTTGTGGACTAATATGGTTGAGGTGCCGGAGACTACTCCGACTGACTGAGGTTACGTAGTAGATTTATATCAAACTACGTGGGAGATTAGAATTTCTGATGTAAAAAATATGGCTGTGATAAAAAAGTTGACTGGGTTAAAGGTTAGGCTGGGTTATTAGAATTTCTGATGTAAAAAATATGGCTGTGATAAAAAGTTGGCTGGAATTGCGGTGTTTACATTTTGTTAAAGATAATGTGCTAAAAATACACATATACAATACGTAATAATACGTAAAAATACAAATATACTAAATATTCTATATAAATAATTACATACCTCATAAGTAAATTGAAATATAAAGAAATAACCGTAAAACATAAGCACAATGTAAATATCATGCTGCAGCTTCAAATCAAAGTGATGGTTATAAGAGAAATGATTTAAAAATGTAAAACAAAAACATACAAATAGAAATAGAGTTCCAGTTATAACATGTAAGCCGTGGAATCCTGATGCTATGAAAAATGTCGAACCATAGATTCTATCGGAGATTGTGAAAGGGGCTTAAATATATTCGTAAGATTGAAGGATAGTAAAATAAATGCCTAGTAAAATTGTGAATATAAAACTATGTTTACATTGAGTATAATTATTTTCTATTAAAGGTTAGGTTAGGTTATTAGAATTACTGATGTAAAAAATATGGCTGTGATAAAAAAGTTGGCTGGGTTGAAGGTTAGGTTAGGTTATTAGAATTTATGATGTAAAAAAAAAAAATATGGCTGTGATAATAAAGTTGGCTGGGTTAAAGGTTAGGTTAGGTTATTAGAATTTCTGATGTAAAAAAATATGGCTGTGATAAAAAAGTTGGCTGGGTTGAAGGTTAGGTTAGGTTATTAGAATTTCTGATGTAAAAAGTATGGCAGTGATAATAAAGTTGGCTGGGTTAAAGGTTAGGTTAGGTTATTAGAATTACTGATGTAAAAAAAATATGGCTGTGATAAAAAAGTTGGCTGGGTTAAAGGTTAGGTTAGGTTATTAGAATTTATGATGTAAAAAATATGGCTGTGATAATAAAGTTGGCTGGGTTAAAGGTTAGGTTAGGTTATTAGAATTTCTGATGTAAAAAATATGGCTGTGATAAGAAAGTTGGCTGGGTTGAAGGTTAGGTTAGGTTATTAGAATTACTGATGTAAAAAATATGGCTGTGATAAAAAAGTTGGCTGGGTTGAAGGTTAGGTTAGGTTATTAGAATTTATGATGTAAAAAAAAAATATGGCTGTGATAATAAAGTTGGCTGGGTTAAAGGTTAGGTTAGGTTATTAGAATTTCTGATGTAAAAAAATATGGCTGTGATAAAAAAGTTGGCTGGGTTGAAGGTTAGGTTAGGTTATTAGAATTTCTGATGTAAAAAGTATGGCAGTGATAATAAAGTTGGCTGGGTTAAAGGTTAGGTTAGGTTATTAGAATTACTGATGTAAAAAAATATGGCTGTGATAAAAAAGTTGGCTGGGTTAAAGGTTAGGTTAGGTTATTAGAATTTATGATGTAAAAAATATGGCTGTGATAATAAAGTTGGCTGGGTTAAAGGTTAGGTTAGGTTATTAGAATTTCTGATGTAAAAAATATGGCTGTGATAAGAAAGTTGGCTGGGTTGAAGGTTAGGTTAGGTTATTAGAATTTCTGATGTAAAAAATATGGCTGTGATAATAAAGTTGGCTGGGTTAAAGGTTAGGTTAGGTTATTAGAATTACTGATGTAAAAAATATGGCTGTGATAAAAAAGTTGGCTGGGTTGAAGGTTAGGTTAGGTAATTAGAATTTCTGATGTAAAAAAATATGGCTGTGATAATAAAGTTGGCTGGGTTAAAGGTTAGGTTAGGTTATTAGAATTTCTGATGTAAAAAAAAATATGGCTGTGATAATAAAGTTGGCTGGGTTAAAGGTTAGGTTAGGTTATTAGAATTTCTGATGTAAAAAATATGGCTGTGATAAAAAAAAGTTGGCTGGGTTGAAGGTTAGGTTAGGTTATTAGAATTTCTGATGTAAAAAAATATGGCTGTGATAATAAAGTTGGCTGGGTTAAAGGTTAGGTTAGGTTATTAGAATTTATGATGTAAAAAATATGGCTGTGATAAAAAAGTTGGCTGGGTTGAAGGTTAGGTTTAGGTTATTAGAATTTCTGATGTAAAAATATGGCTGTGATAATAAAGTTGGCTGGGTTAAAGGTTAGGTTAGGTTATTAGAATTACTGATGTAAAAAATATGGCTGTGATAAAAAAGTTGGCTGGGTTAAAGGTTAGGTTAGGTTATTAGAATTTCTGATGTAAAAAATATGGCTGTGATAAAAAAGTTGGCTGGGTTGGTTAGGTTAGGTTAGGTTAGGTTAGGTTCCCCCCCCGAGGGTTCCCGCCTTGGCGTGGCGGGGGGGCTCAGTAACCGTGGCTTGGTGGACCACGGTGAAGCGAAGAGGAACCAGAGGTGGACCGCTCCTATGGGCTTTGCGTCCAAGCCCAGTATGGAGCGGTACAAGTAGGTGGCGGTGGCGTATGGGCGCCATCGCAACTGAGGTGGGCCGCGGTGCCGTATGGGCGGCATCGCGGCTGAAGGATGGAGGCCGCGGCGGGAGAGGACTGCCGGTGTTGCGTTGCCGCTTTCCCTGCCTTCCGCGGCCTTGACGGGGTCGCCACCGTTTGATGGCGGACGCGGTGGGGCCGCAGTGGAAGAGGAGTGACGGTGTGTCGTTGCCGCTCTCCCTATCCTCTGCGGCCGAAGTGGCAGGCGATGGGGCCACTCATCAGACCCGTCGCAGGGGGACCTCGAGCGTTCATTCACGGGGATGGCTGGGCGCTCATTTTGCTGGTTGGGTCCCCGAGGATGTGGTTACGGCACGCCATGGTTGTTCTGGGTGTCGTAACGGGGCGGAGCCCCTGAGGAGGGTCCGGAGACGGACGGCCGCGGCGGGTTCCGCGGAGGTGTGCGAAAGCGTTCCCGTGTTCCCGCCACAAGCGGCGGAGAAGGAACACCGTGAGGTTTTAGTCGGTAGGGCGGTTCTTAGGCGAGTCCGACATACCCTGCCCGCTTCCCTCGGGTGGGCGGGGATGCGTAAATGCATTTCCTCACGAAAAAAAAAAAAAAAGAAAAAAAAAAAAAAAAAAAAAGGTTAGGTTAGGTTAGGTTAGGTTAGGTTAGGTTTTTTTTTTTTTTTTTTTTTTTTTTTGCCATCTCGAAATGGCTCTACGTTGTGTCCTCTAACATTATCAGAGATATTGTCTACCGTTTATTGCTTATATGCCTACTGGATCTTAAAACCGAAGCGAATATCTTTATTTCCAATAAAGTACTTAGTTGTAAATTACATATTTTTCCTTATACTATTTTAAAACCTTTATATCTATGCTGAATTTTTACATATTACAATTAATATATTATTCAACAAAACTTATCTAACACACTTGATTTCTTACTTTTAATTTATTTGCTAAACTTACACAGTATGAATAGGCCTTATATTTAAATCTTTATTTTTGAACAGGTTCTTATTAGTAATTACATATTTTTCTTATACTATCTTACATATTATACCTTTGCTGAATTTGTATATATTACATTAATATATTTTTCAGCAAAACTTATCTTGCACTATTTATTTCTTACTATTACTTTATTTGCTACGCTAACACAATATGAAATAAACTTATCCCTTACTTTTTTATCGCTCATTAGCTGACTTGCATTTTCCGACTTTACATTAAGTTGTAGTTCCTGCTCAATGTCATATCTGTCTCTACCGTGGGATGGACATTCAAATAAAACGTGCTCTATTGTTTCGGGTTTATCGGGTTCACAGATGCATGATGGGTTTTCCTTACACTTGAACCGGTTCAAGTATTCTGAAAACCCACCATGCCCTGTCAGTACCTGCGTCAGCACTCCAGATGGTTCTATCATTTTAACAACCTTAAAAGCTTTTACCGCGTCTGGGAAGAATATTTTTGTGACAGCTGCAGTCTCACCCAGTTTGTACCTCCTATTCCATTCGTCAAGCGTTCCCATACGGGTTTGACGCTTGACGAATGAGATAGGACATTTGTCATAATCAGGGCGGGTCTTAATTCTTAGGGCTGCATCTTTAGCTCGCTGGTCAGCACGCTCGTTCCCCTCCATCCCTGCGTGAGCCTTTATCCAAAACAAAGAGACATCTTTGTTTTGGTGTTTACTGGCTTTAATATTCTTTCTAATGTTCGCCACTAAGGGATGGATAGAGCCTTGGTTCGTTACCGTTTCAAGCGACGACTTAGAGTCGCTATAGATGCCGAAACTGGTTTCAGGCCTCTTAAGGATTTCCACCGTGGCTTTCCATATGGCCAGCAATTCAGCTTGATATACGGTGCAGTGGGACGACAGTTTAAATTTGAGGGATTTGGTTTCGGCGGTATTGTTCCATAGGGACAATGCCGCTCCGACCTTTCCCTCAATTTTGCTGCCGTCCGTGAATATCCTTACTGTTTGACTGTTATGGGCATTCACCTGCTCTTGGTCATCAAGGCATATGAATTGCAAGGCCATATGTTCCGCCGGATGCGGTGAGCTTGCGAATGGGACCATTTGTTCCATCTCTCTGTCTCCTAGCTCTGGCCGGAACACCCCCTTTCTTGCCTCATACAAAGAGGCTGCCTCTTGTATACGAAGGTCAAGAGGGAGTATGCCAGCCAGAACCAGTGCCGAGTTCAGAGAGACAGTACGGTATGCTCTGCAAAGCTTCTGTGCAAACCCTCTCTGAACTACATTCAGCTGCTTTTGGACCAGTATTTTTCTTGCTGCTTGTGCCCAGACACTGGCCGCATATAGAATGACTGGCTCCACAACTGCTACATATATAATCCGAATGACCTCCGGGTGTAGGCCCCAACTGACCCTGGCAGCTCTAGATAAGCGTTTGTAGAGGCTCAAAGCCTTTCTACATACGTACGCTGCATGGGTGTTAAAAGTCAGTTTATCGTCAATGATGAGTCCGAGGATTTTAAACTCCTTCACTATGCCGATGTCGATCCCGCCCATGTTCAGGTGTGGTGTGTCGTACTTAAGTTTCCGCGTTATGACCATCGCATTTGTTTTATGCGGTGCGAATTTTAATTTGTTCCTGACACCCCACTCCTGGACATAGGCGAGAGCGGCATTCGCGCGTTGTTGCACCTCAATTGCTGAACTCCCGTCAAAGACCATAACGACATCGTCAGCAAACGCTTGGCAATAGTCACCACGTTCCTCTAGTCCTTTGAGTAAGGGATCTAGGAGCAAATTCCAAAGAATAGGGCCCCCAATCGATCCCTGGACACATCCTTTAGTTGTTTTCCTGGTGACCTCTTCGCCTGCATATCTGACCCTGACTTTTCTATTTCGCAGGTAACTATCCATGATCCGCCTCAAGTTAACTGGACACTTTTCTTCAGCGAGTCGCACCCTGATTGCGGGCCACCAAGCACTGTCGAAGGCACCCTCTATGTCTAATGATACCATTGCTATTAGTTTCTTTTGTTCCAGCTTATCGCGTAAATGTTGGATCAAGACATAGAGGGAGTCTTCGGTACTTCTTTGGGGCATAAATCCGTATTGGTGCTTACTGAGTCTTGGAAGTAAGTGCCACTTTATTCTGCCTATAAGCATTTTTTCCAGGATTTTCCCCATCACTGGCAACAGTCCAATTGGCCTGTAAGATTTGGGTTCTGCGTACGTTTCCTTTCCTGGTTTTCTAAGTATAACGACGGTGGCCTCCTTCCAGATCTCTGGGAAGTGACTTAGTTCGAGACATTTATTTGCCAGTGATAGGAAAAGCTCCGGATCCTGTACTATCGCGTGTTGGCATATATCAGCAGTCAATCCATCTGAACCTGGGGCTTTCTTAGGATTAAAACTATTCATCGCGTACTTCAGTTCTTCATGAGTAAACGGCGGATCATGGCTCTCATTATGCTCCAGATCGTTTACTTGTTCAGCCGCTTCTCTTATACGCTGATGATCCGCGTTGTCTCCGTCCGTTTTGTCCTCAGGATAGAATGTCTCGGCTAGCAGTTTAGCAGACTCTTTTTGGTCCAGCAACTTCCCCTCCTTTTCCAGGGGCTGATCTTCCTGCCTCTTGGTTGTCCTACCTATAACCCGATATATCCCCTCCCACAGTCCTTCCTTTTCCTGCCTTCCACAGAAACCCTTCCAGCTTTCTATCTGTGCCCTCTTGGCTTCTTCCTCATAGTTTTCTTTTGCTTGCAGGTACTCAACGATGACTTTCTCCCTTCGGATCGGCGCTGCACATCGGATTCTTCGCTTCCTGGTGGCGACGTCTTTCTTCAGCTCGGCGAGTTCTTCAGACCACCACGGTAAGGTAAGTTTGCAATTATTTTTCTTTTTTATTATACTACTGTTACATGCTTGTGTTATTATATCTATGTATGATTCTATTTGCTTTTCTAGTTCTAATTTTTCTTTAATGTTTATAATATTTATTTTATTAATATTATTATCCTCTAGCAATTGGGCCAGTTTCTCATGAAACTGGCTCCAATTTGCTTTTTTGCTGTTATAAACTCTTGTTGATCTACTAATATTTATGCCATTTGCTTTTGTTAATCTAAGTTTGAATATGATCGCGTTGTGGTCTGAGCTCGTCATGCCTACGTCGACTCTCCAGTCTTCCACCAGGTTGAGCATTTCAGTTGTACACACTGTGATATCAACAAAGCTAGTGTATCTCTTGGTCCCTCTGATCGTGTCAAAAGTTGGAGTGTCCCCTTCGTTGAGTACCTGCATGCCCATTTCTTCTATAGTTCCAGCCATTTCGTCACCTCTGCAGTCCACTAATCCACTTCCCCACCAAGTACTTTTGGCATTCGCATCACCTCCCATTATTATTTTAGACGATTTGGTCATCTGCTCAATTTTCTTCAGCTGCTCCAGATATGGCTCTATCTGCTGTGGCTCTGGCTCAAAGTAGAATGAGACCACTACGATCTCCCAGGCACTAGTTCTTATCTTTACCACTACGATGTTGGTCGTGGTAAGGTCAGGACATTGGATCACGTCCAATTGCTCATCAAAGACCGCAATTGCTGCTTTTATGATTCCATTACCTTGGTTAGTGCACTGGAAGATCCTCACCCCTCTGTAGTCCTTCATTCTACCTATCGCCCTCACATATGGCTCTTGTAGAAGCGCGAAGGCGGATTTGCCCTCGGTAGCCTCAAGCATTAATTCCTGTGTTACCAGTTCCTTTCATTGCAAATTTGCTTGGATTACTGAGTAAGCCTTCACGCTGGCTGGAGCAGCTGATTTTTTGCCCGGGGCCACTTTAGCAATAAGCTATTGTGGCCCTAGCCAACGCTTCCCACTTCCTTCTGATTGTGCATTCCTGGCTGAATGCACTGTGGTCAACCTTGTTCATCTTGGCATGTGTGCAGTTGCAGCACACTGGGGCTACGCCCGCAAGCCAGTCTGCACAATTCGTCTTCAGGTGGGGTCCCCCGCAATGGCTGCATTTTTCGATGGTCTCTTTGCAGAAGCGTCTGCCATGTCCGTATCCCAGGCAGAGAGAGCACTGGACCAGAGGCGACTGGTCTGCTACTCTCACCCGCTGGAGATCGATAAGGACAGATCCTGCTTCTACTATCCGCTGCCATATTTTAGGGGAGACCCTCAGTATGACGTGATTTGTGAGGGGATTCCGCGTGTGCTTCTTGTATGCAATCTCTAACTTGCTGTCTTCCTTTTTCCCATCGAGGATAATATGTTTGTTTTGGTTCCTAAGAGCGTTAAGGACGTCTTCATCGCTATTATACTTAAAGACGTCCCTGAGGATCACTAAAGGGTCTTTATTTTTCATTTCCTCGACATTGAGGTGTTTTTCTTCTCTCTTGAGCCTTTCCTTGATTTTCTCTCTCTCTTCTTCCGTTCTACATCCCACTATAACTTTTCTATCCCTCGCCTTTCTCACTCTATCCACCGTCACTCCTCCTTCTTTAGCATTCACCGCTTTCTGATCCTTTCAAGAACCTCCTCTCCTGTCTCTGTCTCGTCCTTAGAGGTGACGACAACTGAGTGTAGAGCGGTCTGTTCTGGGGACTGCCTCCTAGTGAACGCCGCTGCCACACTTGCGTATGTCTGTCTTTCTTGAAACTCTTGCTGCTTTTCTATTGTCTCCTTTAACTTTTCCATTCTGTTGTTATTTTCTCGTATAAGCTGGGCATGTTCTTCCATTCTCGAGAGAAGTTCACTTTCTTCCTTTCCTTTTTCCCTCTCCGGTACTTTCTCCTTCTCCTGATCCAAAGAATCCAGCACTTGCTTCTTCCCTTGTCCTTTTATGCTATGAAATTCCTTTACCAATTGATAAAGCTTGTCAATTGCTTGTAAGACCTCTGACTTAATTTCGGTCTTTATGTTCCTGGATTGCCCCAGGTTGAGTTTCGCTTTACTAACACAAGCCCTTGCCTCCACCAGTCTGTCAGCGTATTTAACAGGGCTCTTCGCCACTTCGAAAGTCAAACTTTGGACACCTGCCCTACTCTCCTGAGAGTTTGTCAATTTTGGTTTTGGCTTGGGGAGTCCTACCACAGCTGGTTCAACCTTTTTAGGCGTGATTTTGGGCTTGTTTTGCGCTTCTGTTTTACCAGCCTCCCATTCCCCTACGCTGCGCCTCACTTTGGAAGGCTGCGTCGGTACGTGTGAAGGCCCTGCCTTCATTGTCAGCTCTGGGGATTGTTGAGGGTCGGTAACGGTGTTATTCAACACCTTCTTAACGGGGCTGCGATATCCAAACATATTGTTTGGGGACACGTAGATTTAAGAGTAAATTAAAGATTTGTAAAAGTTATAAAGGTATATGTATAAATTATATTGTGATAATATTATGTCAAAATTTCTAACTCTATGTTTATCTGTTTCAGGTACTGCGGATGCGATGCAAGTCAGCTAACCAACGTCAACACAACATACACAGGTAAGTACATATAATAAAAAATAAAAAATAAAAATTTTTCGGACTACCCTAAAAATTCCGATGAAAAATCCTAACTCAGCCAATTGACAAGCTGGAACTCTGGAGTTTTCTTTATATGATTTCTAGCTGCCTTAAGGTCAGAAAAGGGCTTGTTAACTTTTTCTGTCAGACTGATATTTGAGCAGATATAGCCAGAAAACCGGCCACTCCAAAGTTCACTGGACCCCCTGCTCCCCAATTGGTGAGCCAGAGACTTGAAACTTTCTGCTGTGAGAATTGTGAGTCTCAGGATTCTAAATATAATTTTGAAATTAACAGAAAAGCCAAAACTGATTTTAAATTTCGAAAAAAACCCAAAAATATTATTTCAAACAGGCACAAAATACACTAATCCTATGTTCCTATTTCAGATTTTGGCACCGACGTCACTGCTTCAAACAACCAATCAACGTCCGTACTCAGGTAAGTCAATTTTAAAATAAAAATAAAATTAAAAATAACATAAATATAACTATGTTACCAAAAAATATACAAAAACGTTAAACTCTATGTTGAGTCTGTCTTACACCCTAAAAAGCTTTAAAACAATTAAAAACAACTCAACAGCCGATTTACAAGAATTCCTAAAAATTTCTTGATATAGAGTCGGGCTCTACTTTTCACTCTACCTGATTAGTAGAGAAATAATAAAGATTTGATAGTATATGCAAGCTCTCGTCAAATTTAGCCTAACTCTCTCCGTTTTCGAGATAATCGGACTTTTATGAAATTAAAATTTGAGAAATTTATATCTGAAAAACTGGTTGATTAACAATATCTGAATTTTTAACTATAGGTAGAAGACCTGAACGTTTACAATGCTAATCAATAAAAAATATAGGTTGTCGATAGTTACGAAGAGTTACTGAATTTTGAAAAATAAGAAAATTTTGAAAGTTCCATAAAAAGTTCAAAACTTAACTTCCTGAAATTCTTGAAGCGGCTTCGAAGTCCTCTCCGTGTTGTCCAAAAATGTCCTCAAGTCCGTTTCTGTCCAGCGACCCTGGGTCACCGACCTCGTGGTCACGTGGCTTTTGTTTTTTTGGCGATATCTCAGCACTTCTGTGCGAGAAAAATCGGCAAAGTATGTCAAAATGAGGACCTCCAGGGAGCCTTCCCAGAGGTACCATAAAATACTGAGGTCACCGCTGAAACGCGCGAGATATTCCACTTTTTGTATTTAAATTTTTCACAAATTTCACTTTTTTACATATAACTTTGTGTCCACTTCACTTAAATAAAAATTTTTTTCACTAGCTTGTGCGCCTTTCACTTCCGCAACTTCTGATGTATCGCAAAGGTATAAAAAGCGATAAAAACCAATTTTCGCGATTTTTTCGAGCGTGGAAGGGCCTTGGAACGTGGCGCTCTCGAGTGCGGCTCGAGCGTGACTGGTTAGGTTAGGTTAGGTTAGGTTAGGTTAGGTTAGGTTGGGCGGGTCTGTGTTTATCCATTAATAGTTGGTTTGGCCTAGCTCCGGTTTTGGATAAATACGGGCCTTCCTTGCCCGTACCGGGAGCGGGTGAGGAGGCGAATGGTTTTGAGAGGAGCGCAACAGTCGTTGATCCTCAAGGCAAGTCTGGTGGTTATCCTTCACGTGGTTGCTGCCTGTTATTGGTCTATTTCCTTCTGAAATAGACGTAACTGAAACCACCAGGCGCCTTCATGGTCTTTTTGGGCCGTGTGGGTTGTAGGGACCGTGCTCTAGACTGCTGGTGTGGTCACTTCCTGCTCAGTTTCCTGCGGGCCGGCGTCAGGTGCTTGCGGGAATCTGTTCACCACAATGGCAGTTTGGGGTGCGGAAGGGACGGGCCCGGTAAGGGGGTAGTAACCCCTGTTTGCGACTGGTGATGCACTCGGGTCTCAACTCGAGTGTGTCTCCACTTGCAAACGGGGAGGCGTTGCCTTCGTATCCTCTAGGTGTATGCTACTCATACATCTGGAGGATGCGACGGAGGTTTGGCGGGCGGTCTCTCTCCACTTCACTGTAGATAGATCCTGCAGTGAAAGGGAAAAAGACCGCCAACGGGATGGAAGGTTGGTGTTGGGATGGTGGTCGGTTGGCTCTTCATCGGATGGTCGGTAAAGAGCGAGCCGACCATCATCCTGACACCAACTAGTGAGGCGTTACCCCCATTTTGGGGAGGGGAGGGGCTCTCCGCGTGTCCCTCTGAATAGCAGAGGGCACAGTGGAGGGCCAGTGTGAGGTGCCCGATGGGCGTGATGGAGTGCTTCTGTTCGCGACTGGTGGCACACTCGAATTTCGAGTGTGGCGCCAGTCGCAACGGAGAGGCGCTGCCTTCTCATCACCCAGGCAGAGCGGCTCCCTGCTATACCTGGATGATGAGACGGCAGGGAAGGGCTGTTTGTTCCCATGTTTGTTTCTGTCTGGAATCAGAAGCAAATGTGGGAATAAACGGCGAAGAGGTGTTTTGCCTTCTCTACCTTCCGGGCGTAGCCAGTTATGTACAAAGACTGAACTATGCTTGGAAGGTAGAAGACGGCTAGGAAGGAGGTGCCATCTCTCTCTTTCTCCACAAAGTCGTGAGTTTTTCTCGCGACTTTGTGGTGAAAGAGATGGATGTCGCTGGGCTCGCGTGGTGGTTGGGGTGAGGGCCCCGGCCACCCTCCTACGAGCCCGTGGACGGTGGCAGCACGGTGTGGACCCTGTGCTGCCACAACTTGGAGGGAGTATTTGTGGTTGGTCATTTTGGCCAACCACGGGATGGGCCCGAATGGGCACCGCGCGAGATGGGCACCGGTGCGTTCCTATGGAGATCCCGGAGCCCATCGACATGCGCAGAGGATGGCCACCGGGGGGGTTTTAGTGAGTCGGTCGGAGTCCCGGCAACCTCACATAACCCTATCACACCCTCAAAGGTGATAGGGTATCTTGTTGAAGATTTCCCCCTCGACAGCAAAAAAAAAAAAAAAAAAAAAAAAAAAAAAAAAAAAGGTAAGGTTAGGTTAGGTTAGGTTAGGTTAGGTTAGGTTAGGTTAGGTTAGGTTAGGTTGGGGTCCCCCCCGAGGGTTCCCGCCTTGGCGTGGCGGGGGGGCTCAGTAACCGTGGCTTGGTCTACCACGGTGAAGCGAAGAGGAACCAGAGGTGGACCGCTCCTTGGGCTTTGCCTCCAAGCCCAATATGGAGCGGTAAAAGTAGGTGGCGGTGGTGTGTGGGCGCCATCGCGACTGAGGTGGGCCGCGGTGCCGTATGGGCGGCATCGCGGCTGAAGGATGGAGGCCGCGGCGGGAGAGGACTGCCGGTGTTGCGTTGCCGCTTTCCCTGCCTTCCGCGGCCTTGACGGGGTCGCCACCGTTTGATGGCGGACGCGGTGGGGCCGCAGTGAAAGAGGAGTGTCGGTGTGTCGTTGCCGCTCTCCCTATCCTCTGCGGCCGAAGTGGCAGGCGATGGGGCCATTTATCAGACCCGTCGCAGGGGGACCTCGAGCGTTCAGTCACGGGGATGGCTGGGCGCTCATTTTGCTGGTTGGGTCCCCGAGGATGTGGTTACGGCACGCCATGGTTGTTCTGGGTGTCGTAACGGGGCGCAGCCCCTGAGGAGGGTCCGGAGACGGACGGCCGCGGCGGGTTCGTGGATGTGTGCGAAAGCGTTCCCGCGTTCCCACCACAATGCGGCGGAGAAGGAACACCGTGAGGTTTTAGTCGGTAGGGCGGTTCTTAGGCGAGTCCGACATACCCTGCCTGCTTCCCTCGGGTGAGCGGGGATGCGTAAATGCATTTCCTCACGAAAAAAAAAAAAAAAAAAAAAAAAAAAAAAGGTTAGGTTGGGGTGGGGTGGCGTGGTCGGGTTAGGTTAGGTTAGGTTAGGTTAGGTTAGGTTTTTTTTTTTTTTTTTTTTTTTTTTTTTGCCGTCTAGAAACGGCACTACGGCGTCCCTCTGACATAATCAGAGCCTATGTTTTCTAGCCTTATTCTTACTTTTATTTCTATTTCTCTACTTTCTATTGGTTTGGATGGGTTTTGGAAGGGTTGAATCTAGAAGTATCTTTATTTCTTATTTACTATTTTTCTTAATTAACAACATTTTCTTTATTTTATCTTAATTTTGTTCGCAGTATTATCCTTAGTTTTACAAATTTCTTACTTCTTTTATCGTATCTTATTATATCTTTTCTTATATATACTGATTTTATATATATAACAATATATATTAACAATAAATTTAAAAAGCATTATGTATTCATATATCTTTCTCTTATTTACATTTTCCTTCTTATGGGTTTTGGGAATGAAAAGGTTGGAGTAATTTTTTATTTCTTATTTAGGTACTACTTTTCCTTAACTTACAACAATTTCTTAATTTTAACATTGGTATATCCTTAGTTCTAACTTATTTTTACTATTTAACATCTTTGCTGGTTTAGTATATATAACAATATATATTTCCAACAAATTTATATATCATGTTTTATTCCTATCTATTACTTTATTTGCTATCGATACACAGTATGTTATAAAATTATTTCTTATGTTTTTATCTTTAATGAGCTGATTTGCAGTTTCCGCTTTAAGAGCTATTCCGAATTTTTGTTCCACTTCGTATCTTCTCTTACCATAAACCGGACATTCAAAAAGAATATGCGCAACGGTCTCCTCCTTTTCGGGCTCACAGATGCACGATGGGTTTTCCTTACACTTGAAACGAGTCAAGTATTCTGAAAACCCACCGTGCCCTGTCATAATTTGCGTGAGTACTCCCGTTGGCTCGACCTGCCTAACTATTTTAAACGCATTCAAGGCATCAGGGAAAAACATTTTTGTAGTTGCTGCTGTATCACTGCTTTTATATCTGTCATTCCATGTTCTGAGGGTTCCTAGCCGAATTTGCCGTTTTATGTACGAGATTGGACATGACTCATAGTCGGGTTTAGTTTTCGCTTTAAGGGCTGCGTCTTTTGCCAGTTTGTCTGCTCTCTCATTACCTTCAAGACCCGCATGAGCTTTAATCCAATATAAAAATACACTTTTATTCTGGTCTTTAATAGCTCGCAGGTTAGTTCTCACTTCGAGGGCCAGAGGGTGTAAGGAAGCTTTGTTGATGATAGCTTCCAAAGATGACCTTGAGTCACTGTAGACTCCATAGCTAGTCTCCTTGCTCTTTAGAATCTCTCTCGTGGCCTTGCATATTGCCAGTAATTCTGCCTGGTAGACGGTGCAGTAGGACGACAGCTTGAATTTTTGGGCTTTGGTCTCAACTAGCGCATTCCATATGGATAAAGCTGCTCCGACCTTACCCTCAATCCTGCTGCCGTCCGTGAACATTCTGACTGCGTGACCGCTGTGAATGTCCACCTGCTCTTGGTCTTCCAGGCATACGAATTCCAGGTTCAAATGTTCGGCCGGATGAGGTGATTCACAGAACATAGCCATTTTTTCCACTTCCCTATCTCCTAGTGCCTGCTGGGGGACTCCTCTCTTTGCCTCATACAGGGCGGCTGCCTCCTGTATCCTGAGGTCGAGTGGCAGAATTCCAGCAAGCACTAGTGCCGAGTTAAGGGAAACGGTTCGGTAAGCTTTACATAGCTTCTGTGCGAAACCTCGCTGGACTGCGTTTAGGTGCCTTTGCATACCCAGTTTTTGAGTTGCAGGAGCCCAAACACTGGCAGCGTACAAGATAATCGGTTCGACAGCAGCAGTGTATATACTACGTATTACCTCTGAATTTAGGCCCCAGCTGACCCTGGCGGCTCTGGATAGCTGTTTGTACACGTTCAATGCCTTCTTGCAAGCATTTGCTGCATGGCTATTGAACGTGAGCTTATGGTCTAGTGTGAGCCCCAGGATCTTAAACTCCTTCATCATAGCAATGTCGACCCCGCCCATGCTCAGGCGTGGTGTGTCATACTTTAGCTTCCTTGTGATAACCATCGCATTAGTTTTATGAGGTGCGAACTTCAGCTTATTTATGACACCCCACTCCTGAACATGCGCGAGGGCGCCATTTGCTTGATGCTCCACTTCCAATGCCGTATCTCCCTCAAACACGAGGACGACGTCGTCGGCAAAGGCCTGGCAGTAATCACCTCTTAGTTTTAGTCCCTTTAGTAATGGATCCAGCAGCAGGTTCCATAGGATTGGACCTCCAATGGAACCTTGGACGCAGCCTTTGGTGGTATGTCTTAAAGCCTCTTCACCCGCGTACCTAACCTTCACCTTTCTGTCACTCAGATAACTATCTACGAGCCTTCTGATGTTAAGAGGACACTTTTCCTCTGCCAAACGAACCCTAATAGCAGGCCACCATGCGCTATCAAAAGCACCCTCTATGTCCAGGGATACGATTGTCACAATTTTCTTCCGATCCAGTTTATCACGTACATGTTGTAACAGGTCATAGAGGGCGTCTTCTGTGCTTCTTTGTGGCATGAAACCGTATTGGCAGGTACTCAATTTAGGGAGGACATAATATTTTAACCTATTAACCACCAGTTTCTCGAGGATTTTACCCATTTTTCTGTTATCTGCTCTAACTCAATTTTGCTTTCAATTTTCTCTATTTCTGTTATGTTAATGTTGTTTTCTATTTTTAATTTGGCCAGTTTCTCATGAAACTGGCTCCAATTTGCCTTTTTTGTGTTGAAAAGTCTTGTTGTTCTTTTAATGTTTGTACCTTTTGCTTTCTGCAATCTAATTTTAAAAATTATGCCGTTATGGTCCGAACTTGTAATATCGTCTCTGACCTCCCAGTCCTCCACTAGGTCCAGCATGTCCACAGAGCAGGTCGTTATATCAACATAGCTGGTGTATGCTTTCCCTCCCCTGATTGTGTCAAACGTAGGGGTATTTCCGTTGTTGAGTACCTGCAAATTCATTTCCTCGAGAGCTCCTGCCATTTCTTCCCCTCTATGGTCTACTTTTAGGCTGGCCCACCAGGTGCTCTTGGCGTTTGAGTCGCCTCCCATGACGATTCTCCTAGGTCCAAATTTTTCCTCTATTTTCTTTAGCTGCTCCAGGTATGGCTGTATAGGCTGGTCCGGCTCGAAGTAAAAGGAAACTACGATGATCTCCCATGCACTAGTCCGAATCTTCACCACGACGATGTTGTTTGTGGTGAATTCTGGGCACTGTATGATGTCCATGTCCTGGTCAAAAACAACTACAGCTGCTTTTACGGTCCCTTCTCCTTGACTAGTGCTCTGGAAGACCCTCGATCCTCTGTAGTCCTTCATTCTCTTTGCCCCGCCTACATATGGCTCCTGGAGCAGCGCAAAGGCCACCTTGGTTTTGCTGGCTTCGATCATCAACTCGTTGGTTGCTAAATCTTTCCTCTGTAGGTTGGCTTGGAATACTAGGTATGATGTTTCGGTCGCTGGGGTGCTTCTGGTTGATGCCATTCTGTTGCTAGGCTTGCCCTTAACAATACGCTGTCGTGGCTCGGGCCAACGCATCCCACTTCCTTCTCACTGGGCACTCCTGGGAGAAGGCATTGTGGTCGACCATGTACAATTTAGCGCTTGTGCAGTTACAACACGAGGGGGCAGCTCCGGCGAGCCAGTCAGCGCAGTCAGACTTCATATGAGGCCCCCCGCAGTGGCTGCACTTTTCAACTGTGGCTTTGCAGAATCGCCTACCGTGTCCATAACCCAGGCACATTGAGCACTGCACGAGCGGTGACTGGTCCAAGACCTTAACTCTCTGCAGGTCAATACGGACGTCCTCTACCTCCATCATCCGGTTCCATACCTTGGGGGACACTTTTAGTATTATGTGATTGGTATGCGGGTTTTTGGTCTTCTTTTTGTATCGGATTTCAATTCTACCATCCTCTTTGTCGAGATTTTGGAATATACTTCCATTCTGCTTCCTCAGGGCACTTAGGATGTCCTCATCACTGTTGTAGAGAAAAACATCCCTGAGGATGAGAAGAGGGTCCTTGTTCTTAATTTCTTCGACATTGAGCTGTGTCTCCGCTGTCATAAGTCTCTCTTTGATCTTTCGCCTTTCTTCTTCGGTCCTGCAGCCCACTATGACTTTTCCATCTTTTGCTTTTCTCACTTTGTCTACCTTTACCCATCCCTCTTTAGCGTTTACCGCTTCTCGTATCCTTGTTAGGACTTCTTCTCCAGTCGCTGTCTCGTCCTTTGAGGAGATCACCACGGAGTGCAGCGCGGTCCGTTCGGAAGACTGCCTTCTAGGCTGACCAGACGCCACGGCTGCGTACGTGGTCTTCTCAAGGATCTCTTTTTGCCTTTCCATCGCTTCCTGCAGATTTTCCATTTTAGTGTTGCTCTCCTTTATTAACCTAGCGTGTTCTTCTATCTTTTTTATTAATTCGTTTTCTTTCGGTGTTGTTTTCTTCTCTATTTCTTTCGTTGGTTCTGCTGTATCTTCTTGTTTTCTCATCTGAATTTGAATTTGAGTTTTCCCCTGCCCTTTAACGTTGTTTCCCTCTTTGACTAGCTGGTAGAGTCTATCAACTGCTTGCAGGACCTCAGTTTTAATCTCATTCTTCGTGTTTCGAGATTTCTCTAGGTTTGTTTTTGCTCTGACAACGCATGCTCTAGCCTCCGTAAGCCTATCAACATACTTAGTAGGTGAGCTTCCCACTGCTTCTGCTTCTGCTGTCAGTTTCCGTCCTGCTATTGCGCTACCTTGCGGTGGCATTGTCCTGGGCTTAGTTTTTTGGGGCTCAATTTCGGAAACTTTCTTTGGAGGAGTCGAGTTTTTGAGTTGCGGTTCTGCTTTTCCAGCCTCCCACTCTCCAATACTACGTCTCACATTCAGGTCATCACTAGTGTTTGGTACCCGAGAAGAAGAACCTGCTTTCTCTACAGGTGTCTTCTTGGGTTCCGTGCCATCCGAAGCACTCGTCTTCTTAGCCGGCGTGCGAATACCAAAACCCATTTTGGGTTGTCAGGGGACACAATCAAATAAAATAATAAAATCTAGTAAAGTAAGTTTGTATAAGTTGTAAAAATAAAATGAGTATACGGAGAAAATATAAAATAGTTGAAGTCTAAAATTGAAAAAAAGGGGGGGGGGGGGCAATTCTAGGTCGTATGCGGTACTGGCTCTACGTAAAGTCAGTACCAAGAATCTATTCGTAAGCTCTACCTATGTTCTACTTAGCAAAAATCGCCGTTGAAATCAGAGCCTTGGTTAAGAAGATACGAAGCTTCACGTTTACAAAAATTTGTCAAATTAATTCTACTCTATGTAAAGAGTTGCCAGTCTACTGTAACTAATCATAGTACTGACAAAGATTCGTTTACTTTATAAATTTATTTAAGTTTAAGATCTCATTAGGGACCAGTAAACTTTCACCTTTTACTGCATAAATGAATCTAAAATTGAAAATTGTTAATGTAACATACTGTCTTAAATAGGTACTTTTAAGATACTTTGATCAAGGAAGATACATTCTACCTTCAAGTATTTACAAGCAAGATCAGAGGAGGTTGCTCATAGAATTTAAGTAGGTGTTATGATAGTGGATTTCCACTTTGCTTTCCTAACAAATAGAGATTAAAAGAGAAGCAAAAATATGTATTAAAACTTCCTTAAAATTAAACGGAAAACATTCTGTGTGCTTTTATTAAAGGAGGAATGGTAGTTTTGAAAATAACTTGATTTTTGTCATGCCTAAAGAAAGGGTGAGAGGGGTTTGCTCATGGGTTTTGAGCAGGAGCTTGTTAACAATTTTCAACACAAATTTTTAAACAAAATTACTTGGAGATAGGAGTCAGAACCTGTATGGATACTTTATTAGGATTAAACTGAAGGTATTCTGTGTACGCTTGTTAAAGGGAGGGCTCATAGTTTTGAAAATAACTTATCTTAAACAAAAAAAAAAAAATTATAAATATTACAGCACCTTCCTTTATCATAACTAAATAAATCAGTTTGATATAAGTGACTCAGATTGGTTATCATGATATTATGGGGGGGTTTTAATGTGATATATCATTTATTTCCATCAGTTACTGCAGAAATATTATAACAAGTGGCGCCAGTGCCACCTAGTACTGCGCCACCTAGTAGCGGAGAAACAAAGTACCACATTGAATGATTTCGATTGCGTGCATTATTCCCTCTTGACACTCATATTGAGAGAGATTATTGTGGTCAAGACTATCAAAATTTTACAGGATTTAATTATGTATTTATGAATGAAGTAAGTTCCATTAAAGTTAGATTAGCAGATTTTGAGCATTCGTTTGCCAACGGAATGTAGTATTTGTTTACGATTGTTGCCACGACGGCGCTAGTAGTAAGGGAAATAAAATTCGGAATAGAGTGAAGTGTTTGCGGACGGACGGACACACACAGATACAGATATGGATGAGACGAGTGGTGATAAAAGGCGGAGCGGATCATTTTCGAGACCTTTCGACTGCCGACTTTAGACGAGAAAACAGGTGAGTTTTTGAACCACTACTAATTTCCTAATTACCTACTTGTGTGTGCCTTTGTGGAATGGGGAGTTGATTCCATGGAATCCCAGTGTAGACCTGAGCTACTGTGGTTCAGAAATACAGGTTCGATTCCTGTCGTGTGACTTCTTTCGATCTCGGATTGCGGACGAGATCACAGGTGAGTTTTTGAACCACTACTAATTTCCTAATTACCTACTTGTGTGTGCCTTTGTGAAATGGGGAGTGACTCCGTGGAATTTTGGGGGTAGAATTGCGCAACTGAGGTTCAGAAATACAGGTTCGAATCCTGTTGCGAGGCCTTTTGATTACAGGCCTTGAACGAGAAAACAAGTGAGTTTTTGAATTGATAATTTCCTAACTACCTACTTATGTGTGTGTTTGTGAAATTGGGCACTGCGCGTGTGACCGACTGAGATGCGGGAAATGCGGGTTCAATTCCTGTTGTGGAACGAGTAGGTATTTGCTTGATATTGTCTGAAATCCGTGGAACCATCAAGGTTGTGGATGGAATCTGGTGATGAAACGGAATTGTGTATGTGAATATAGTGTAGGTACTTACTAATTTTATTGCATATTCTTCGATTAATACTATTCTGAATATAAAATGTTTGAGTACCCTACAATTATGACCTCAATGATGAGAATTCGATTCTCACTGCGGGACAACTGTTTGCTTGATCTACAAATATTTGATCCGGGTCTGGGTGAATTGATGCCATGGTGCTTGTGGTACCGGATACCCACGACACGGGAGTGGACTGTGTATGTGACTGATGGGTGTTATGTGTTTTGTATGTTAATTATTTTGTGTCTAGATTTCAGATAATTGACTTTGTGTTCAGAAGTACCCTATTTTTAATTCGTGTCTTTGTAGATTTCTGATAATGGTCTTTGTGTTCGGCGTTCGGCATAGGTAGCTGCGTAGTTATTGCGTTGTTGGGTTTTATTGTTCTAGTGAGCAGTGAGTCATATATTTCCCGAGGTTGCTTTGTTGAGAGGTGATACACGTGTTGAATTCTTCCAGAGTTTTGTTGCAGAGGAACGAATGTATCGTTGTTTTTGTTCGATAATTCAAAATTGTATGTAGATTTATTTTATCCTTGTTGCTTTTTAAGGTACAACCTTAGGGTAAGTGTTGTTTGAACCTACCTTCACTAAAGCAGCTAATTATGAATATTAGGTGTGTGATTTTGTCGGTAAGCATTGTACGAGTTGGCTGATGAAGCGATTAGCTAGCCATTAGTCGCACCTATGTATTCCTACCATTGCGCAATACACAATGAAGGGAGACCCATTAAGGCTACCTACCCTTTCAGTGCGGGAGCCGAGAGCCTTAAAAGATTCTTATTGACCTTGATACCTACTTTAATTTAATTATACCTAAGTTAATACATCTGTATTATATTAAATATAGTTGTGTAACTACCTAGTGTTTTATTCCTTGATTATACAGAATTCTGTTGACCTTGTTACATGCTGTAACTATTTGATTATCTCTTATCTGTGCGGCAAATTTTATTTTGGATAAGTAGGTATACCATTTTTGTATACCCTACGTGTTATGTCGTTACTTTACAGAAACTAATGATTATTTTACGCACAATCTACCTTGTTGCGTATGATCTTTTTTCATTTGTGCAACTAATATTATTTTGATTAATTTCTTTTTTTGTGTACCCTATGTTTTATTTTATGCCTATATAGATTTATTTTGATCTTGCTGCTTACATACTACATTTAAGCGTTTATTTGATCCTATACACATTTGAGCGGCTAATTTTGAATATTTAATTTTATGAAAACTTTACGAAAGGTGTTTACGTGACTACGTTTTACTATTGTTCATTATTTGAACTTATTAACATTTGAGCTACTAATTTTATCTTGAATTATTTCTTTTAATGTGGACTTGAGTTTTGAAATCGAATCGTTATGCACCTAATTAATATAACCTATCCTAATCCTACCTGTAGCTAGTCATAGTTAGTAGTGCATGAAATAGTGATAAGTTATAGTAATCCCTTCCTAAATCTCAGGTTAAGTGCGGTCTTGTTATCGTTGTGTCTCCTGAGAAACTAACCTACCCTTTTCCCAGCTGTAGCAAATCGTAGTTAGTGGTGTATGGAATAGTGATAAGTTATAGTAATCCTTTTCCAATTCTCAGGTTAAGTGCGGTCTTGTTATCGTTGTGTCTCCTGAGAAACTAACCTACCCTTTTCCCATCTGTAGCAAATCGTAGTTAGTATTGCATGATATAGTGATAAGTTATAGTAATCCCTTCCCAATTCTCAGGTTAAGTGCGGTCTTGTTATCGTTGTCTCCTGAGAAACTAACCTACCCTTTTTCCATCTGTAGCAATTCGTAGTTAGTAGTACATGATATGGTGATAAATCATATTTAACCTGCCCTCGCCCATTCCGTGGGCTGCAAAATTTAAGATAAGCATGCATTAGTAGAATATTAATCTATAATATTGACATGTGGAGTTAATATTCATTATCCATTGCGGAAGACTTGGTTTTGGTCCCCTAGGTCGCTGGTCACCTGGATAGGTTATTAAATATTAAACAATTTTAAAGTTCCTTTGTTTCATTTCATATTTTCATAGGAAACTATTGTCGTTGATACATGCTGTTTTGTTTGATTTAATTTATTCTGTGTGGCAAGTTTTATATGAATACTCCATTTCTGTGTATCCTCCGATTATTATGTGAATTTACAGGTACTACTGATCATTCCTGTGTACTATTTATCTTTTACGTATGAACATAACTTTGATTTATTAATTTTTATGTGTTTTCTACAACCAATTTCTAAGTGACTTTGCAGGTATCTACTGAAATTATTGAACACAACCTACATTTTTTACATCTGAACTTATTCTTGATAGTGCTATTATTATTAATCTTGAGTACTTTATTATACACTTATCTACTTAATGGTTAGGTTTTTCTTGATCTTAAATTGGAAAGAGATTGATAAAATGATTTTCTTAAGCTTGAAGGGCTTTCATTTAAGTCATAAAAGCCTTTTCGTCCTCGTACAATTATGCTGACAAGTTCCACGAAAGATTTCCCAATGTTTGACTCACATTTTGAAAGAACCTTTAACTAGGGTTTATATCTGATAGGCATCTTCGAATTGCAGTCTATTACTTATTATGAATCTTATTCTTTGAATAAATCTAAAATCCAACCTTTTTACAAAAACTTCTGTGTTGAATTCGAAAGAAATTATTCACAATTATTTATATAGTGGTATCGATTGAGGAGAAAGAGAACTCAATTTTGATATCTTCGATTATACACATGCCAAGCAAAGCCGTGCAAAGAGAATCCTGACTAGAATAGAGGGAGGACCTTGATGTCCCTAATCGAGTTTATCAAACACTGATACCTACTATCTTAAGTTTTTTTAAAAGAGATGTTTTGAATTTTGAATTTAATTCAGAAGTTCCTTTGATCTAATTATCTCATTTTTAAATTAACAAGTTCGATTTATTTAATATTTACTTGTTCAAAGTTGTGATTTTGGATTGTTACTTTTATTGAATATAATTTAGTATCAAAATTGTAGCAAAGATAGATACTCAGTTTTGAAATCTAGTTAGGAGAATCCTATCTGGAATAGAAGGATGATCTTGGTGTGTCTGATCTGAT
The DNA here is from genome assembly GCA_951392215.1 of Epirrita christyi. Classification (NCBI taxonomy): domain Eukaryota; kingdom Metazoa; phylum Arthropoda; class Insecta; order Lepidoptera; family Geometridae; genus Epirrita; species Epirrita christyi. The sequence goes on from OX595851.1 coordinate 15,288,281, forward strand.
TTTACAAAATACTGTCAGTCCTTTTCTATGCTCACCTATATTCAAAGTCAATTATTTTAGTATTTACCACTGGTAGATCTTCAAGTCAAAACAATTAAGCTCGCAGAACGAAATCAAACCATGGCCATATCTATATAAATAAACATTTACCATCATCAAATCATGGTGCTACTGGTTCTAAAATAGGTCGTAGAGTCTAAAAGAGCTTAGTCCTATTCATATCAAAAATTCATTAAGAGCCTGCAGTTCAATTTGAGTTTATAAACTCTTAAGAGGCGGGTAGTTATAATCGTACCTATTCTTAGCTATTTAAGTTCTATGTTAATTTCAAGCAACCAATTGAGATTACTGCCTTAAAAGTAGACAAGACTATATAGTTACACATCTATAATGTTCTAAGATGAATTTCATAGGTGCAACATTATTCTTAAATGAATACATTACCTTCAGTTATAAACGGAAACTTCTGTCTTATAAATAGACATACCTATTTAATCAAAACATACCTATTTAATAGTGAACTCTAAGTGTTCTTGGATGAAATTCTTAGTTTGAACATTCATCTAAAGAGTAAATAGTTATATTTATTCGGATTCAATAGAAATCCCAGAAACTTTAAAAACAAAGTTGAAACTTACAGTTTATAGATAAATGAACTTATTCGAATCATGAACCAATAGAGTTTAAACTTATTTAGAAAGTTACAAGATAAGACTTTATTCAATTAATAAATATATTTAAATATATATATTATATTTACAATCCTATAATATTCTTAGATAGAGTTTCTCAAATAGTTATACCTATTAGGAATCAATAGAATTCCCAGAAATATTTGTACAATAAAACTTATAGCTTATAGATAAATAAGCTTATTTGTATTATAAACCAATATAGTTTAATTTTGGTTGAAATTCATAAAGTAAACATTACTATCGTAAGTTCGAAAATATAGATAATATTCAATTTATGAATATATTGAAAAATAAATATTTTACCTAAATAAAAGGGAATTGAAGATATCATCCCTTAATTTTAAAGGTAATATCTTTTGAAGTTTTCCTAATCTATTAAATATTTGTTCCTTTTCCACTATTAAATATATTTATATTTGGCGTTGGTTTGGAAAGACAGTAGTGGGGAGGAGGCTGTACTGTCCCGCATAAATTTATTTATGCGGATTTAAACATTCTGCATAAATGTAATTATGCGGCCCTTTGTTTGTCCCTATAAAGAACTAAACAGACATCGATTTGAAAAGCATAGTCTTTTGCTTTTCAAATTGGTTTCTTTAAATTGATTTTTCAATCCCTTGATATAGTATTTTATATAATTTAGTAAACTCTTATAAAGTTTAATTATTAAAATGATATTTTTACCTTATGAAATTCAACTAAATATATCATTTAGTGAACAACTAACTAAATATATTCATTTAGGTTATAGGAAATAAAAGTTTCTACATAAAGAATACTAGTGGATGTAATAGGAAATTATAGGATAAACATTTATAAACATACTAGATTTTACTATCGTTCTTAATATAAATTAAGGATTTTAAAATTCTAGTCTTAGGAAGTTTTCGCTCTTAAAGTTTATTCTTTAATATTCTTTGTCTAATTTATATTATTCTTTAAGAACATTGAACAGTAATATATTAGTTTATAACTTTATTAGGTATAACCCTTTTATCTTATTATTACTTTTTCATTTTTGTTAATAACCCTCCAATTTAGTACCATTTATGAAATAGGGAAATTTAGTTAAAACTAAAATAGGTAGTGTAGGACTTGACTTAATAACTTAAAAGAACTCGGATTACTGCGATCACACAACGTACGGTCCTACCACTAAAACTAGACGATCACCTTGGCCAAACTTATTATTAGCAAACCCATATCTAGTAAGATGCACTTCAAAGATTCATTCATTTTCTACTATGATAATATAAATACGAAGCAGTTAAGTAAATACGCAATAGTTAGGAGTAAACAGTAAAATTGGTGTTGAGTTAAATATAGGAGTTCTAGTTAAGAGTTTAAGTAGGTTCCGAGGTAGGTTAAAAAAGTATAAAGCAGGGGGTTTAATTGAATAGGGGGGGGAAGTTACACTACTTAATGCTAGACAAAAACAATAGATTAACAACTATTTTCCACAATAAAATAGACAAAAAATAAAATTAAAATTTTAAAAACTATATAGAGCTTGACTCTACTTTACCAACAAATATCTAATTTTATGTTTTCTGTTTCAGATGCTGCCGATATGGTCAACCCACCAACGTCAAAAACAAAGGTAAGAACGAACTTTATAATGATTTCAAACCAAAATAAAATTTTCTCTGCTACAGATGCTGTCGGTGCGGTCAACCTACCAACGTCAAAAACAGGTAAGAATTGATTCTTAATAACTTCGAAATAAACAAAAGGTCAAAATAAACTATTTCAAAAATTTACAAATTTAGTTTCGCTCTATGTAGAGTCTGTCAAATTTACAAACAACAATTTTGTCAAATTGTCACAGCTTAATTAATTAAAGTAAATAAAAGCAAATAAAAAATTTTAATCAAATTAAATTAGCAGTAGTAAGCTCCAGCCGACTCCCAGGCGAACTACCCTCAAACATCAACAGAAAAATTTCTAACTCAGCCAATTGAAGAGCTAGAACTCTGGAGTTTTCTTTGTATGAATTTTGGCTACCTAAAGATCAAAAAAGGGCTAGGTAACTTTTTCTGTCAGACTTATAATTAAGCAGATACAGCCAAAAAACCGTCCACTCCAAAGTTCACTGGACCCCCAGCTCCCCAATTGGTGAGCCAGAGACTTGGAATTTCTTGTTGTGAGAATTAGAACTGTCAGGATGCAAAAATAATTTTGATTGTAAAAGAAAACCTAAAAATGACTTTAAAATTTTGAAAAAACTCAAAAATAATACTGAAATTAGCACAAAATCATAAACTTACACAAAATAGATTTTTAAAATATAAGGTTTGACTAAAAATAGGCTTTTTTATTATAATAAAAAAGATTTAAAATTCTAACTTTAATTTTGGGGGAACACGTGTTAACCCCAAAAAACTTTGAAAATTATTTCTGCAAAAACTGGCTGATCAATGTGGTCCCAAATTTTTAGTATAGGTAGAAGACCTAACTAATTTTATTTTAAAAATTTTAAAAATATATGTAAAAGATCTATCTAATGAATTATCAATTTTTTAAAAATTTAGAAAAAACCTTAAAATTTTAAAATGTCTTTAACTTTGTCAAAACTAAACTTTTCATAAAACTTCAAAAACCTGCAAGCTTGATTCGATGCTGTCCTCGAGATCCAATTGTCAGTTTTTGTCCAAGTACTCCAGATCCTGGACCACGTGGCCACGTGGTTTTTTCCTTTACGTGTTTTTACCGCGCGCCTGCGCAGTAAAAATCCCAAAAGACAACCAATGTGTAGGTAGTCAAGTGGTCCCCCTTCGAGCAGTTGAAAAAATGGTAGTCGTCGCTGATAATCGCGAGATAAATCACTTTTAAGTAAAAACTTTAGTGAAATTTTCACTCTTTCACGAATAATTTCACATTCACTTCACTTTTTCAAAATAAAAATTTCACGAGCATGTGCGCCTCGTGACTCCGCTTCTTTTGGTGCTTTAAAACTCTTTAAAATTTCACTTTTCACAATTTTCTCAATTTTTCGACCGCGGAACAGCTTAAATTCGTGGCGCTCTCGAGTGCAGCTCGAGTGTGACTCCGGTTAGGTTAGGTTAGGTTAGGTTAGGTTAGGTTAGGTTAGGTTAGGTTAGGTTAGGTTAGGTTAGGTTAGGTTAGGTTAGGTTAGGTTAGGTTAGGTTAGGTTAGGTTAGGTTAGGTTAGGTTAGGTTAGGTTAGGTTAGGTTAGGTTAGGTTAGGTTAGGTTAGGTTAGGTTAGGTTAGGTTAGGTTAGGTTAGGTTAGGTTAGGTTAGGTTAGGTTAGGTTCAAAAACAAGTCCCTCCTGCGGAGGCCACAGAAGATTATGGCAGTAAGGGCAATAAGAGGTTACCGCACCGTATCTCATGGAGCCGCGTGTGCTATTGCAGGGTCCCCCCCGTGGGACAGAGAAGCTGAAGTGCTGGCGGAGATGTACCAGCTCAGGCGGGACTGGCGAGCGAAAGGAGATCGCTTGGCGCCACAAGAGGTGCGCCTTATAAGACATCAAGCTTTCGAGGCTGCGATACAGCGCTGGGCCGAAGATTTACAGTCTGCCCAGTATGGCCGGTGGACTATCGACGCTGTGCTTCCAGTGCTGGATGAGTGGGTGCACCGGAAGCACGGCGTTCTGACATACAGACTTGTGCAGATGCTGTCTGGGCATGGATGCTTTGGACGGTATCTGCACAAAATTGCCCGGAGAGAAACTAGCCCAATCTGTCAGCACTGTAGTGATGCTGAGGATACGGCGCAGCACACGCTCGAAGTGTGCAGGGCGTGGGCGTCGCAGCGGCAGTTGCTGCAAGCAGAAGTAGGGCAGGATCTCTCACTGCCGAGCGTGGTTAAATCCATGCTTGACAGTGACAGATCCTGGGAGGCTATGATCTCCTTCTGCGAAGACGTCATGTCGCAGAAGGAGGCCGCGGAGCGGGTTAGGGAGGAAGATCCTCAAGCTAACCCGCTCCGCCGGCGGAGGACCGGAAGAAGGCGGCGGCAATTTCACCGCCATCTTCTGCTCGATGGAGGCCAGCCAGGCGCGGGAGCGGGGAGCCCCAGCATGGCATTGCACAGGCCTTCTACGACGGGGAATGTCCTTTTTAATCCCGGACATTCCTCTCCCCCCCAGGGGGGGGAACGAGGGGTCCGCCAATGGCGGACCATCACCGACAGGGCCGCGGTTGAATCCAACCGGGACCCCGTGACTCTGTCAAGTGCTGGTGCGCCGTCGAACGAATCGTCTGATGACGAGTGGTTTGATGACGCATTAGCACTACGGTGAGTGAGGGATTATCGATGGGTTTTTAGTCGGTATGCCATTGCACCATCGGTGAGCCCGACAGACCCCCTTAGCTCTCCCCGAGTTAAGGGACATGCATAAAGCATTTTCCCATCGCAAAAAAAAAAAAAAAAAGGTTAGGTTAGGTTAGGTTAGGTTAGGTTAGGTTAGGTTAGGTTAGGTTAGGTTAGGTTAGGTTAGGTTAGGTTAGGTTAGGTTAGGTTAGGTTAGGTTAGGTTAGGTTAGGTTAGGTTAGGTTAGGTTAGGTTAGGTTAGGTTAGGTTAGGTTAGGTTAGGTTAGGTTAGGTTAGGTTAGGTTAGGTTAGGTTAGGTTAGGTTAGGTTAGGTTAGGTTAGGTTAGGTTAGGTTAGGTTAGGTTAGGTTAGGTTAGGTTAGGTTAGGTTAGGTTAGGTTAGGTTAGGTTAGGTTAGGTTAGGTTAGGTTAGGTTAGGTTAGGTTAGGTTAGGTTAGGTTAGGTTAGGTTAGGTTAGGTTAGGTTAGGTTAGGTTAGGTTAGGTTAGGTTAGGTTAGGTTAGGTTAGGTTAGGTTAGGTTAGGTTAGGTTAGGTTAGGTTAGGTTAGGTTAGGTTAGGTTAGGTTAGGTTAGGTTAGGTTAGGTTAGGTTAGGTTAGGTTAGGTTAGGTTAGGTTAGGTTAGGTTAGGTTAGGTTAGGTTAGGTTAGGTTAGGTTAGGTTAGGTTAGGTTAGGTTAGGTTAGGTTAGGTTAGGTTAGGTTAGGTTAGGTTAGGTTAGGTTAGGTTAGGTTAGGTTAGGTTAGGTTAGGTTAGGTTAGGTTAGGTTAGGTTAGGTTAGGTTAGGTTAGGTTAGGTTAGGTTAGGTTAGGTTAGGTTAGGTTAGGTTAGGTTAGGTTAGGTTAGGTTAGGTTAGGTTAGGTTAGGTTAGGTTAGGTTAGGTTAGGTTAGGTTAGGTTAGGTTAGGTTAGGTTAGGTTAGGTTAGGTTAGGTTAGGTTAGGTTAGGTTAGGTTAGGTTAGGTTAGGTTAGGTTAGGTTAGGTTAGGTTAGGTTAGGTTAGGTTAGGTTAGGTTAGGTTAGGTTAGGTTAGGTTAGGTTAGGTTAGGTTAGGTTAGGTTAGGTTAGGTTAGGTTAGGTTAGGTTAGGTTAGGTTAGGTTAGGTTAGGTTAGGTTAGGTTAGGTTAGGTTAGGTTAGGTTAGGTTAGGTTAGGTTAGGTTAGGTTAGGTTAGGTTAGGTTAGGTTAGGTTAGGTTAGGTTAGGTTAGGTTAGGTTAGGTTAGGTTAGGTTAGGTTAGGTTAGGTTAGGTTAGGTTAGGTTAGGTTAGGTTAGGTTAGGTTAGGTTAGGTTAGGTTAGGTTAGGTTAGGTTAGGTTAGGTTAGGTTAGGTTAGGTTAGGTTAGGTTAGGTTAGGTTAGGTTAGGTTAGGTTAGGTTAGGTTAGGTTAGGTTAGGTTAGGTTAGGTTAGGTTAGGTTAGGTTAGGTTAGGTTAGGTTAGGTTAGGTTAGGTTAGGTTAGGTTAGGTTAGGTTAGGTTAGGTTAGGTTAGGTTAGGTTAGGTTAGGTTAGGTTAGGTTAGGTTAGGTTAGGTTAGGTTAGGTTAGGTTAGGTTAGGTTAGGTTAGGTTAGGTTAGGTTAGGTTAGGTTAGGTTAGGTTAGGTTAGGTTAGGTTAGGTTAGGTTAGGTTAGGTTAGGTTAGGTTAGGTTAGGTTAGGTTAGGTTAGGTTAGGTTAGGTTAGGTTAGGTTAGGTTAGGTTAGGTTAGGTTAGGTTAGGTTAGGTTAGGTTAGGTTAGGTTAGGTTAGGTTAGGTTAGGTTAGGTTAGGTTAGGTTAGGTTAGGTTAGGTTAGGTTAGGTTAGGTTAGGTTAGGTTAGGTTAGGTTAGGTTAGGTTAGGTTAGGTTAGGTTAGGTTAGGTTAGGTTAGGTTAGGTTAGGTTAGGTTAGGTTAGGTTAGGTTAGGTTAGGTTAGGTTAGGTTAGGTTAGGTTAGGTTAGGTTAGGTTAGGTTAGGTTAGGTTAGGTTAGGTTAGGTTAGGTTAGGTTAGGTTAGGTTAGGTTAGGTTAGGTTAGGTTAGGTTAGGTTAGGTTAGGTTAGGTTAGGTTAGGTTAGGTTAGGTTAGGTTAGGTTAGGTTAGGTTAGGTTAGGTTAGGTTAGGTTAGGTTAGGTTAGGTTAGGTTAGGTTAGGTTAGGTTAGGTTAGGTTAGGTTAGGTTAGGTTAGGTTAGGTTAGGTTAGGTTAGGTTAGGTTAGGTTAGGTTAGGTTAGGTTAGGTTAGGTTAGGTTAGGTTAGGTTAGGTTAGGTTAGGTTAGGTTAGGTTAGGTTAGGTTAGGTTAGGTTAGGTTAGGTTAGGTTAGGTTAGGTTAGGTTAGGTTAGGTTAGGTTAGGTTAGGTTAGGTTAGGTTAGGTTAGGTTAGGTTAGGTTAGGTTAGGTTAGGTTAGGTTAGGTTAGGTTAGGTTAGGTTAGGTTAGGTTAGGTTAGGTTAGGTTAGGTTAGGTTAGGTTAGGTTAGGTTAGGTTAGGTTAGGTTAGGTTAGGTTAGGTTAGGTTAGGTTAGGTTAGGTTAGGTTAGGTTAGGTTAGGTTAGGTTAGGTTAGGTTAGGTTAGGTTAGGTTAGGTTAGGTTAGGTTAGGTTAGGTTAGGTTAGGTTAGGTTAGGTTAGGTTAGGTTAGGTTAGGTTAGGTTAGGTTAGGTTAGGTTAGGTTAGGTTAGGTTAGGTTAGGTTAGGTTAGGTTAGGTTAGGTTAGGTTAGGTTAGGTTAGGTTAGGTTAGGTTAGGTTAGGTTAGGTTAGGTTAGGTTAGGTTAGGTTAGGTTAGGTTAGGTTAGGTTAGGTTAGGTTAGGTTAGGTTAGGTTAGGTTAGGTTAGGTTAGGTTAGGTTAGGTTAGGTTAGGTTAGGTTAGGTTAGGTTAGGTTAGGTTAGGTTAGGTTAGGTTAGGTTAGGTTAGGTTAGGTTAGGTTAGGTTAGGTTAGGTTAGGTTAGGTTAGGTTAGGTTAGGTTAGGTTAGGTTAGGTTAGGTTAGGTTAGGTTAGGTTAGGTTAGGTTAGGTTAGGTTAGGTTAGGTTAGGTTAGGTTAGGTTAGGTTAGGTTAGGTTAGGTTAGGTTAGGTTAGGTTAGGTTAGGTTAGGTTAGGTTAGGTTAGGTTAGGTTAGGTTAGGTTAGGTTAGGTTAGGTTAGGTTAGGTTAGGTTAGGTTAGGTTAGGTTAGGTTAGGTTAGGTTAGGTTAGGTTAGGTTAGGTTAGGTTAGGTTAGGTTAGGTTAGGTTAGGTTAGGTTAGGTTAGGTTAGGTTAGGTTAGGTTAGGTTAGGTTAGGTTAGGTTAGGTTAGGTTAGGTTAGGTTAGGTTAGGTTAGGTTAGGTTAGGTTAGGTTAGGTTAGGTTAGGTTAGGTTAGGTTAGGTTAGGTTAGGTTAGGTTAGGTTAGGTTAGGTTAGGTTAGGTTAGGTTAGGTTAGGTTAGGTTAGGTTAGGTTAGGTTAGGTTAGGTTAGGTTAGGTTAGGTTAGGTTAGGTTAGGTTAGGTTAGGTTAGGTTAGGTTAGGTTAGGTTAGGTTAGGTTAGGTTAGGTTAGGTTAGGTTAGGTTAGGTTAGGTTAGGTTAGGTTAGGTTAGGTTAGGTTAGGTTAGGTTAGGTTAGGTTAGGTTAGGTTAGGTTAGGTTAGGTTAGGTTAGGTTAGGTTAGGTTAGGTTAGGTTAGGTTAGGTTAGGTTAGGTTAGGTTAGGTTAGGTTAGGTTAGGTTAGGTTAGGTTAGGTTAGGTTAGGTTAGGTTAGGTTAGGTTAGGTTAGGTTAGGTTAGGTTAGGTTAGGTTAGGTTAGGTTAGGTTAGGTTAGGTTAGGTTAGGTTAGGTTAGGTTAGGTTAGGTTAGGTTAGGTTAGGTTAGGTTAGGTTAGGTTAGGTTAGGTTAGGTTAGGTTAGGTTAGGTTAGGTTAGGTTAGGTTAGGTTAGGTTAGGTTAGGTTAGGTTAGGTTAGGTTAGGTTAGGTTAGGTTAGGTTAGGTTAGGTTAGGTTAGGTTAGGTTAGGTTAGGTTAGGTTAGGTTAGGTTAGGTTAGGTTAGGTTAGGTTAGGTTAGGTTAGGTTAGGTTAGGTTAGGTTAGGTTAGGTTAGGTTAGGTTAGGTTAGGTTAGGTTAGGTTAGGTTAGGTTAGGTTAGGTTAGGTTAGGTTAGGTTAGGTTAGGTTAGGTTAGGTTAGGTTAGGTTAGGTTAGGTTAGGTTAGGTTAGGTTAGGTTAGGTTAGGTTAGGTTAGGTTAGGTTAGGTTAGGTTAGGTTAGGTTAGGTTAGGTTAGGTTAGGTTAGGTTAGGTTAGGTTAGGTTAGGTTAGGTTAGGTTAGGTTAGGTTAGGTTAGGTTAGGTTAGGTTAGGTTAGGTTAGGTTAGGTTAGGTTAGGTTAGGTTAGGTTAGGTTAGGTTAGGTTAGGTTAGGTTAGGTTAGGTTAGGTTAGGTTAGGTTAGGTTAGGTTAGGTTAGGTTAGGTTAGGTTAGGTTAGGTTAGGTTAGGTTAGGTTAGGTTAGGTTAGGTTAGGTTAGGTTAGGTTAGGTTAGGTTAGGTTAGGTTAGGTTAGGTTAGGTTAGGTTAGGTTAGGTTAGGTTAGGTTAGGTTAGGTTAGGTTAGGTTAGGTTAGGTTAGGTTAGGTTAGGTTAGGTTAGGTTAGGTTAGGTTAGGTTAGGTTAGGTTAGGTTAGGTTAGGTTAGGTTAGGTTAGGTTAGGTTAGGTTAGGTTAGGTTAGGTTAGGTTAGGTTAGGTTAGGTTAGGTTAGGTTAGGTTAGGTTAGGTTAGGTTAGGTTAGGTTAGGTTAGGTTAGGTTAGGTTAGGTTAGGTTAGGTTAGGTTAGGTTAGGTTAGGTTAGGTTAGGTTAGGTTAGGTTAGGTTAGGTTAGGTTAGGTTAGGTTAGGTTAGGTTAGGTTAGGTTAGGTTAGGTTAGGTTAGGTTAGGTTAGGTTAGGTTAGGTTAGGTTAGGTTAGGTTAGGTTAGGTTAGGTTAGGTTAGGTTAGGTTAGGTTAGGTTAGGTTAGGTTAGGTTAGGTTAGGTTAGGTTAGGTTAGGTTAGGTTAGGTTAGGTTAGGTTAGGTTAGGTTAGGTTAGGTTAGGTTAGGTTAGGTTAGGTTAGGTTAG